>CM042262.1:32910762-33128262 GCA_023566225.1 Romanogobio albipinnatus
TATGTATGCCTATGTGTATGTATGCATATATGTATGTATGTATGTATGTATGTATGTATGTATGCCTATGTGTATGTATGCATATATGTATGTATGTATGTATGTATGTATGCATGCATGTGTATGCATATGTGTATTTGTGTGCATGTATGTATGTATGCATGCATGCATGTATGCATACTGTATGTGTATGTATGTACCCATGTATGTATGTATGTACACTCTAAAAATAAAAGGTTCTATATGGCACCAAAAATGGTTCTTGGCTCGTAATCATAGGGGAACCTTTTTAAGTGCTATATAGCACCAATTTTGGTGCTTCAGTGGTTCTTCAGAGGTTCTTCACCGGTTCTTTGACTAAGGTGCTATATAGCACCGCTACCATATACAGAACATTTTAAGATATGGTGCTATATAGCACCAAAAGTGGTTCCTCTATGATTATGACGAAGAACCATTTTTGGTGCCATATAGACCCTTTTTTTTTTTTAGAGTGTATGTATGTATTCATATGAGTATGTATGTATATATGTATGTATGCATATGTGTATTTGTATGTATGTATGTATGCATGCATGTATGTATATGTGTATGTATCTATGCATGTATGTATGCCTGTGTATGTATGTATGTATGTATGTATGTATGTATGTATGTATGTATGTATGTATGTATGTATGTATGTATGTATGTATGTATGTATGTATGTATGTATGTATGTATGTATGTATGCATGCATGCATGTACCCAAGTATGTATGTATGTATGTATGCATGCATGCATGCATGTACCCAAGTATGTATGTATGTATGTATGTATGTATGTATGCATGTATGTATGTATGTATGTATATGTGTGTATTATGCATATATGTATGTATGTATGTATGTATGTATGTATGTATGTATGTATGTATGTATGCATGCATGTACCCAAGTATGTAAGTATGTATGTATGTATGTATGTATGTATGTATGTATGTATGCATGTATGTATGTATATGTGTGTATTATGTATGTATGTATGTATGTATGTATGTATGTATGTATGTATGTATGTATGTATGTATGTATGTATGTATGTATGTATGTATGTATGTATGTATGTATGTATGTATGCATATGTATGTATG
Organism: Romanogobio albipinnatus; assembly: GCA_023566225.1. Taxonomy (NCBI): domain Eukaryota; kingdom Metazoa; phylum Chordata; class Actinopteri; order Cypriniformes; family Gobionidae; genus Romanogobio; species Romanogobio albipinnatus. The sequence continues at coordinate 32,911,895 of CM042262.1, forward strand.
TATGTATGTATGCATATGTATATGTATGTGTGCATATGTATGTATGTATGTATGTATGTATGTATGTATGTATGCATGTATATGTGTATGTGTATGTATGCATAATATGTATGTATGTATGTATGTATGTATGTATGTATGTATGTATGTATGCATGTATGTATGTATGCATGTATGTATGTATGCATGTATGTATGTATGCATGTATTTGTGCATGCATGTATGTACCCATGTATGTATGTATGTATGTATGCATGTATTTGTGCATGCATGTATGTACCCATGTATGTATGTATGTATGTATGTATGTGTGCATGTATGTATGCATGTATGTATGTATGTAATGTATGTATGTGTGCATGTATATGTAAAACATGCATGTATATATGTATGCATGTATGTATGCATGTATGTATGTATGTGTGTGCATGTATGTATGTATGTGTGTATGTATGTATGCATGTATGCATGTATGTATGTATGTATGTATGTATGTATGTATGTATGTATGTATGTATGTATGCATGCATGTATGTTTGTATGTATGCATGCATGTATGTATGTATGTATGTATGTATGTATGTATGCATGCATGTTTGTATGCATGCATGTATGTATGTATGTATGTATGTATGTATGTATGTATGTATGCATGCATGTATGTATGTATGTATGTATGCATGCATGCATGTTTGTATGCATGCATGCATGTATGTATGTATGTATGTATGTATGTATGCATGTATGTATGTATGTATGTATGTATGCATGCATGTATGTATGTATGTATGTATGTATGCATGCATGTATGTATGTATGTATGTATGTATGCATGCATGTATGTATGTATGTATGTATGTATGCATGCATGTATGTATGTATGTATGTATGTATGCATGCATGTATGTATGTATGTATGTATGTATCCATGTATGTATGCACAATATTTTAGACAACTTTACAGGTCAGTAATGGTTTTTACACTGAAAAATTACTATAAACACCAAAATACAAATACAAAGCTGCATTTCTGAGCTTCTAAATTTAAACCTTCCAAATAGATTTCTATTGTGAGCGCAATAAATTAAACTAAACAAAAAGGTTTTGTTTGTTTATACAAACTGGATAGTGTGATCAAATAATTTCCTGTGGTAATAATCAACCGTGTCACCGATGCTGTCCATAGAAACAAACTTGTTTTAACTAACTCGAGACAATCCTGTAGGTCACAGTTGAACTAAAGTTGTTTACCTTACCAGTTTGATGAATAGCTAGTCCAGTCCCCTCCAACATATAAACCTCAAAAATGAATAATAATAACAACAATAAATCATTCAGAAAAGGTCACAGATGCAGATATTGATTGTTAGCCACAAAATAAAATTGAGACAAAATCTAGAATAACAAAATGTATCTTCAATATTTCAATCAATATATATATAAATATACATATTTCATATTATTCCAACATTTACTGAATGAATGAGCAGGCCTTTTATACCTAAAAAGTCAACGGCCTGCATTCGTCTTTACAACCTGGAAAGGTCAAATCATTACTTATCATAATGCAGATGAAACCTACACAGATAATCCATATAGCAAAACAGATTACGGCACACAGGCCGGTCACTCTCACCGGCTGCGGCACTGGACGAATGACGCTGACCATGTGCTACAACTGTTTTTGGAAAACAGCTAACTTGAATTAGAAAGCCAGATGACAAAAAAAAAACATAATTTAGTAGTTGTTTGAGAGTGAGATTTGAAAGGATAGACTAGCGTCTTTCCCCAGTCCAACGGCCCATGTCTGGCTCTGCAGATCAAAGCAGCTTAGACCCAATCAAACGTTTCTGCTCACCACGGTGGAGTAAACACTAATCGTGATGACAATGTTGATGATGATTATGATAATGATGTCATCGGTGACTACTAAGCTTCCTCAGCGGAATGGATTATCGAGGCATGCCAATCATAATAAAGATGACTAGAAAATTGTTAATATTTTATCTCATTCACATTTATTATTATAAACTGTTATGTTACAATAGTGTCTGTATTTGCACCGGCCGGTTCAACTAAAACTTGATTTATTTTACCATGATCCACAGTGTCTAATGAATGGCACAGAATGGATCTCAGACACAAAGAGACACCTGTGTGGACCTCTACACACAACAGCCCGAATGAAAGCAGCACTAATTTGTTTTGACAAATGTTTAACTGGCCATTTTACAAACCACAAACACACGATGCATTGTTTAAGCCCTGTTCTGCTGGCATAACATTTGTATCCTGCGGTGCAACATGCAAAACTCTGTCTAAAATTATTTTAAACTATATATTTCCGAATACTCTGTTGTTATTATTAGGCTATTATTATTATTTATACATGATATAGCTCATAAAGGCCCACTGAAGTGCAGTGAAACGTGCAGCATTATTCAATGTGTTGAACTTCCACTGAATCTTGAAGACAGGGCGGGACATATCAAAAAGCTCCTCCCCTTTTTAAAAATAGCCAATAGCGTTTAGTGTATATCACAGCTCGGCCAGAGCCGTTGAGCTCGGTAAAGCCACAGTTTCCTCCTAATCTCTATCCGTTTCTCCTCCTGATCTCCTCCATAGCGCTTTAACTAAAGTTAATTTTCCACATGCTAGGCATTAAATAGCGCTAATGCGTGAGGAAGTAACCATAGCAAGACCACTTTGCTTTATTATCGTATTGGACGATAGACCAAAAAAAGCTGTCGTTATAATACAAAACTTGAAAAACGTACTCGGTTACTTAACGTAACCTCGGTTCCCTGAGATAAGGGAAGGAGTACTGCGTCTTAAGACGCCATGGGTAGGTTCTCCTACTCTCGAATATACTGAAGTAATTGTAAAATCACGCAGTGCTACTGCCCAGTCAAAACAGTGTCGAGACATCTCGCACGCTATTGGCTGGCCAGTGGGAACTGCATGAACCAATGGCAGAACAGCGTAATCTGAGCGAACCAAAGGGCACAAAGCCCGCGAAGCTGAGCGCAAGAGCCCGCGAAAGGGGCATATAAAATACGCTGTAACTGTCAAAAACGTCAGGTTAAATCGACTGAAGCGACGATCACCCGAGTCAGCGCCATAGCACGGCCGTCTACGCAGTACTCCTTCCCTTATCTCAGGGAACCAAGGTTACGTTAAGTAACCGAGTACGTTCCCTTTCGAACGGTCAGTTCGTACTGCGTCTTAAGACGCAATGGGAACCTGTAAAATCCCGCCGTGCTATGATAAGCGCAGTGACATGTACTCCCTCAAGTTTGAACACTTATTAGAAAGGGCTCAAGACTAGAGTTACTGACACATCATTTATATTAATAATATATATGTACACACGTCTTATACTACTGGGCTCATAGAGGCCGGTAACTATAAGGAATGTGTAAGCATTGAAGCATATGAAGGCCCCAATGCCAACTTATGACGGGGACGGGCTTACAAGGCCGTCTGATATTCGTTAGGCCGTCTTAGTATTTTTATACAGCGAGGACTTGTGCCTGCAGTGCAGGGACATCCAGACTGAAGAATCTGGTTAAAGTAGATGGTGAGGACCAACCTGCCGATCTACAAATGTCACCCATAGAAAACTCCACTAGACCACGCCCAAGAGGAGGCCATGCCTCTGGTGGAGTGAGCTTTGACACCTATGGGGCATTGGAGGCCCATAGTGTCATATGCTAACGCTATCGCGTCCACTAGCCATCTGGCTAGGTTTTGTTTGGTGACCGGAAGTTCCTTAGTTCGGTCACCAAAACTTACAAAGAGCTGCTCCGACTGTCTAAAGTGGGAGGACCGCTCAATATATGCTCTAAGCGACCTAACAGGGCCGAGCAGGTGTAACTGTCTCTCATCCTCCGAAGTGGGGAGGGCAGAGAGAGTGATTACCTGTGCTTTGAACGGTGTTGAAAGCACTTTAGGTACATAACCATGCCCTGGTTTGAGGATGACTTTAGAATCGCCTGGGCCAAATCTAAACATGATGCGTTCACAGATAACGCTTGAATGTCACTGACACGCTTAACAGATGCCAGTGCTAGTAGCAGGGCAGTTTTCAGCGAAAGTGGCTTTAATTCAGCCGTCTGCAGCGGCTCGAAGGGAGGTCTTTTTAGTGCTCTTAGGACTAATGAAGGTCCCAGGATGGCACCGTAGGAGGGAGAAGGGGGTTAAGCCTCCTGGCTCCTTTTAAGAATTTTATGACCATGGTGTGTCTGCGTACTGATTGGCCAGCTATAGGCGTATGAGATGCGGCGATAGCTGCCGTGTAGACTTTGAGTGTGGATGGAGTGTGTCCTGCATCCAACATCTCTTATAGAAAAACAAGAATTGTGATATCTCGCATGACACTGGGTTATAGTTCCTGACTGAACACCAGTCAGAGAACACTGACCATTTAAGGGCATAGAGACGTCTAGTAGACGGAGCTCTAGCTTCACTGACGGTGCTCAAGACACTCACTGGGAGGTTCTTGAGCCCCCCTTGAGTTGCCAAACATGTAACGCCCACAATTTTGGGGTGGGGGTGCCGGATTGTCCCGTTCGCCTCAGAAAGGAGATCTTTCCTTAGGGGAACTGGCCATGGGGCTGCTGATAGTAACTGAATCAACTCGGGAAACCTGATGTGGGTTCGCCAGAGTGGAGCCACTAGCAGGAATGTGTGCTCTCATTCCCTGATCCTTTTTAAAATTTGGGGAATGAGCGGTACTGGTGGAAAAGCATAAAGTATGCAGCTGGGCCATTTGTGGGCCAGCGCATCCTTGTTCTTTGAAAAATAGATTGGGCAATGACAGTTGTCTTCGGAGGCGAAGAGGTCGACCTCTGCCCTCCCAAAAACACTCCATATCATTTGAACCATTTAGGAATGGATGGCCCATTCCCCCGGGGACACAAGGCCCCTGGAGAGCATGTCTGCTCCCTGGTTCAGTCTGCCTGGCACATGCACTGCTTTTTAGTGAATGTAATTTGCCTTTTGCCCATAGGAGGAGATGTCTGACCTGTTGGTTGAGCCATCTCGACCTGAGCCCGCCTTGGCGGTTTATGTAGGAGATCACAGTCGTGTTGTCCGTGCGGACTAGAACATGGTGACCTGAGAGACGTGGTAAAAAAGTCTTGAGGGCTAGCACTACTGCCAGCATTTCTAGGCAGTTTATGTGCAACCGTGACTCCGTGCTCGACCATGAGCCGAAGGCCGGTTCGCCCTCGTACAGAGCGCCCCAAACTGAGTTGGAGGTGTCCGTGGTGACCACCACCCGTCTGGAAACTGTTTCCAAGTGACCACGGGGCCAGGGCTTTGACACAGCCGCGGCCCACTTTGATCCAAAGCTGGCCTGAATGCCACGCTTGGGAAGGAACCCGTGATTTCAGCCAGTACTGCAGGGGGCGCATGTGCTTCATACCCAGCGGAAGTACTGGAGAAGCTTTTGCCATTAGGCCTAGCATTCTCTGAAATTTTTTAGGGGTGTGTTGGTTCCCATTTTGAATGAACATGCAAGCTGCTGTGTAGTCAGAGCGCGTTCGTCCAATAGCCACGCCCTCATTTGGGCTGAGTCTAAAATCGTTCCCAGGAAGGAGGTTCTCTGCCTGGGAAGCAATAAGCTCTTGGCTGTATTTATTCTGAGACCCAGGCATTCTAGATGGCTGAGTAGCATAGATTTGTGAGATTTTATTTCTTCCTCTGACTGGGCCAGTATGAGCCAGTCGTCGAGGTAGTTCAGAATGCGCATTCCCGCTTGTCTTAAGGGGGAGAGAGCTGCATCCATGCACCTCATGAAAGTGCGGAGGGCCAGGGACAGGCCAAATGGCAGGACTGTGTACTGATAAGCCTTCCCGTCGAACGCGAATCTCAAAAGACTCGCCTTTATGGCGGTAAAATGCAGGGAACACGCATTAAGCAGACTCGTAGTTTACAATCATTGCATGAAAAAAACATTCAGAACAGTATGTTTTTCTCCCTGACCGGAACAAAAAACGGGCCGTGAGGAGACTCAGAGTCTTTTGGGAGGCGGACCGGCTTGGGCGGGACTCAAACCTCCTCTCTTCCTGATCAGCCTGTCAGGGCTGCTTTCTGTGTTCAGTTTTGTCAGCATTCTGAAAGCTATTTGATAAGGGCTCTGTTCAGATGTCCGCCGGTTGGTTTGTGTTTGTGACACTGTGCGGACAGCACTTATGTGTAGCGGAGCACACTTGTAGTGGGCGCGCGCTAAAGAGCGAAAATCTGTGAGAACAGTGCTTATGTGCAAGGTGCACGTATTTTAGTAAGGTCGTTGTTAAAACAGCATTGGTGTACAGGCGAGCATGTTTGACAACAGGCTAGTTGACTGCAATATTTACATCTCCAGTCGCCTGAACTGAGGGGATTGAGAGAATGTAAAGGAAGTCTGTGGTGGTAATCCAGCCACAGCAGGACTTTTGAGTGGTTCTATAGCGCTGAATTAACAGTGCATAGGGGTACACCCTATGTAGGGGACACACTGCCTGCAGTCATAACAGAGGAAAAAACTCTTAATTGTTTATTAGGATCGCCGTTAATACAACGTTTTGTGTACAGGCGTGCATGTTTTATAACAGGCTCGTTTACTGTAATGGTGAACCTCTCCATTCACCTGAATAGGGGACTGAGAGAAGTGGTGGAGTGCTTGGCCACCATTCACTAAATTGAGACTCACTGAGAAACCTGTGAGAGCGGGGCTCGAACCGGCAACCCTGTGTGCAAAAGTGCACCGTAACAGCAGAGGGCGTGGCTATGACGTAAGTCGCGCTCTCAACTGTGTTTGGTATGTAGGGTGTGCGTGCTTCATAACAGGCTCGTTTACTACACTGTTGAACCTCTTCAGTCGCCTGAATAGGGGACTGAGAGAAGTGGTGGAGTGCTTGGCCACCATTCACTAAATTGAGACTCAATGAGAAACCTGTGAGAGCGGGGCTCGAACCAGCAACCCTGTGTGCGAAAGTGCACGTAACAGCAGAGGGCGTGGCTATGACGTAAGTCGCGCTCTCGGCGGTGTTTTGGTTTGTAGGGGGGGCGTGCTTCATAACAGGCTCGTTTACTACACTGTTGAACCTCTTCAGTCGCCTGAATAGGGGACTGAGAGAAGTGGTGGAGTGCTTGGCCGCCATTCACTTAATTGAGACTCCATGAGAAACCTGTGAGAGCTGGGCTCGAACCAGCGACCCTGTGTGCGAAAGTGCACGTAACAGCAGAGGGCGTGGCTATGATGTAAGTCGCGCTCTCGATGGTGTTTTGGTTTTGTAGTGTGGGCGTGCTTCATAACAGGCTCGTTTACTACACTGTTGAACCTCTCTAGTCGTCTGAATAGAACTGAGAGAAGTGATAGAGAGTGAAAAAGGCGCAGGGCTTGGCCGCCATTATGCGCTAGACAGCAATGACGTAAGTCACGCTCTCGATAGTGAGCGCGCGCTGAGAGAGAGAGAGGGAGCACGCGCTGCCGCTGTAGAAAGCGGAGTCTGTAACGGCCGCGCTCTCAATATCTCCAGCAGTCTGAGAGCGAGTAATGCGGGAAGCTCCGGCATTAGTTCGCTCGTCCACTCTGGCATTCTCTGTCCGCGGCGCTTCTTAGCGCGGCCCGAGTGAGAGAAGAGGAAGAGCGAGACGTTGGTAATCGTGCGGATTCGTCTTCCTCATTGCCGCCGAATGAAACCAAGCCCTCAGCGTTGAGCGGAGGGAGCAGGTCCGATCGAGGGAAAGTCACAGGGGAAACGTCTCTCTGAGGTGAAGACGAGTCACGCGGGCACTGGGCCGACGTGAACTCGCTAGCCTCGGTATACTCAGCCCTCTGGCTCCGCCGTTCTTTCCCGCCGCGGCTCGGGCGGAAAGGGGAACGGGAGAGCGCGAGGGCCGGGGTCGCGCTCTGAAAAGAGCGCTATCCGCGAACGGAGGGAGGAAATGGGCATACCCTCGCAGTGAGAGCAGCCGGACCCGGCGAGAGCAGCGTCCGCGTGGGCCTTGCCCAGACAGATCACGCACCCGTCGTGGTTATCCTCCTAGTGCAGGTAAGTACTGCACACAAGTGATATGTTTTTCTCAGTATTGTACAGAAAGGATACACCGTAGTGTTTCACCAAAGAGCGCAGGGGAAAGGCGTGACAGCTCGCGGGATCGCTGGCGATTTGAGCGCGCTGAAAAATACAGCAGGCCGCTGACTCTCGCAGGACGTCCGGGCTGGTTAGTTCGCTATTCCGCTGCGGGCTCGTCAATTCACGGTGAAGGTGGTGTAGTTCGAGTTTATCAGCGAGGACCGTAGATCGTCGCTGAAGGAGATTAATCTGACGTTTTTGACAGTTACAGCGTATTTTATATGCCCCTTTCGCGGGCTCTTGCGCTCAGCTTCGCGGGCTTTGTGCCCTTTGGTTCGCTCAGATTACGCTGTTCTGCCATTGGTTCATGCAGTTCCCACTGGCCAGCCAATAGCGTGCGAGATGTCTCGACACTGTTTTGACTGGGCAGTAGCACTGCGTGATTTTACAATTACTTCAGTATATTCGAGAGTAGGAGAACCTACCCATGGCGTCTTAAGACGCAGTACGAACTGACCGTTCGAAAGGGAACAAAAAATGTATTAACCCCTTAACGCCCACTGTCATAAATATGCGACAAACCATTTGACTCTATCAACCAGCCGAGATAGCGTCTGCATTCCCCCAATGCCGGACTTGTTTTCTTGTGGGATCGCAAAGTGACGGACTTATTCCCTGTTTACGCACGAGGATTACTCCGGTCGCGAAGTTATGGTTATGAGTCGGGAAAGTTTGATCCTGAGGTGTAGGTTGTGCTAAGATAAAAATACTCACTTATTGTGTGCTTATAGGCTACACTCGACGTAATGAGGTGAAATATGTGTTTAAAGCAGGGCTTAAAAACGGAAAAAAATATCAATCGGTTCACTCCGAGCAGAATCGATATTATAGCGTTTCGGTTTTTGCGTTCCTCAATAAACATTACTGTTCCGAAAACGGTTTGATATGAAAAAATACCGGTTAATAACGTTATTTTAATTAAGCCTATACTTTAAACAAATATGTATAAATTTTAAACAAATATGTATAAATAGACTTATTTTCACTCAATAATAATATAACACATGGTAATTAAACTTGAATATTTATTTAATAACATTTTTAAAACCAGAAATACATGCATTAATTACAAGGCATAAACAGCGGACCTGTTTTAATGGAGCGTTAGACAATCGAAAGTGGCCTCTAATGCCGAATTATTTTCAGAAGAGTGATAACATTCTTTGTACATAACTTTTTTTCAACACGACTTGTTTTAAAAAATGCATGAATAAAGAATAAATAAACTGGATAACCATTGCTCTTTTAATGCACCGTCAACTGCTAATTTCAAAGCAAACACTGCGCAACACGTTCTTGCATCACATAATCAAATTCAGTCAGCTAATAAAGCTTGCATTTAATGCAATATAACATACCATTTAATACGAAGCATCAACCGTCTATATAGAAAACATTGACCTGTCCTGTATTGGCAATCTGAAAGACTATAGGAAAAATGTTTGATAGATGCTATAGCCTACTTGGATAGGCTTAAACGGAATCCATAAACTATCCTAAATCAGTCTATTTGAGCTTAAAGTCCGTACTGCTTATTTAAACGTTCGAAAAGAATGTCCTCCAATACCTGCACATTCATTGTAGACCTCAGCGGGGAAAGAAATGTACTTGAGGCATAAAAATGCGCGCTCACACTGACTTGCGTTACCGGTAGATTCATAGATGATGGTGCGCGGGCATTTCACTCACGCTTGATCCGTCAACGTCACATGCTGTACTACTCATTTCATGATTGGTCACTGCCAAATTAAAATATTAAAGAGAACGATAAAATAACGTTATTAACCGGTTAATGGTCATTTCAAATTAACGTTTCTGTTCAGAACGATTCAAATTGATTTTGATTTCGTTTCCGTTTTTGTTCCTCTTAAAATTTCGTTCGTTTCCGGTTTTCGTTTTCGTTCCTTGAACCGGTTCAGAGCCCTGGTTTAAAGTATTTTTTAAGTTATTGTAATATTTAGCTTTGTAGCATATTAGCGACAGTAGACCATAAGCCTAATGCTGACCGCTAACCAGCGCTATATAGAAATATAAAAAAAACGCTTTTCGTGACGGCTTCTAGGTAATCCTTTGTATTTTGCTTAGTTATTTTCAATAGTCTGTATACAGACACCATGCTGGGATATGAATACAAAAGCTATTTATTTTTATGCAGAACCCAATGAAACCGCATGTTTTACGGCAAGCGCGTAAAAGCGCAAACTCACGTCAGGGCTCCACCAGCGGAAAGTGAGGATAGTTGTCTCAGCGATAGTGCAGACAGCGATGAGGAATATGTTCCAAATGCTTCTGTGCATTCCACGAGTGAGAAAAACATTGTTGTGTTACATTGTTGTGCATGCGTGCGTGCATGCCTGAGTGTGTGTATGTATGTATGTATGCATGTGTCCACGTGTGCGTGTATGCGTGCATGGGTGTGTTTGTATGTATGTATGCATGTGTGTGTGTGTGTGTGTGTGTGTGTGCGTGCGTGAGTGTGTGTATGTATGTATGCATGTGTGTGTGCGTGCGTGCGTGCGTGAGTGTGTGTATGTATGTATGCATGTGTGTGTGTTTGTGTGTGCGCGCGTGTGTGTGTGGAGGTTAACCCTGGGGCTACCCAAGAGGTGTTTCACGGCCCCTGCTCCTTAAATAATTAAAGAGTGGAGTAGCATTGTTATGTTACATTGTTATAGTACAAAGAACTGCTTCTGTGCATTCCCTCTCATTCTTTCAGGTTCAGCAACATACATTTGAAAACTTAATTTACAATTCAAATCAATCTACAATTCAAATTAATGCAATGTTTCCTATAGCCTTAACAGTAAAGTTTGTGTATATTGTGTTGGTGACATGAAAGTGGTCATAATTCTACTTATTGAATACCTGCTGTTGCAGATTTATATAAATAAATAAGTAAAAAACGGGTGAATAAATAAAACATTGTTTTTTCACTGTTATTTTACTGTTTTTGTTATCTTATTATTGACCATTATGCCTGCTGTTGCAAATTTGCAACATACCAAATTGACCCCAAATTGACCATTATGCCTGTTGTCGCAAATTTGCAACATACCAAATTGACCCCAAATTGACCATTATGCCTGTTGTCGCAAATTTGCAACATACCAAATTGACCCCAAATTGACCATTATGCCTGTTGTTGCAAATTTGCAACATACCAAATTGACCCCAAATTGACCATTATGCCTGTTGTCGCAAATTTGCAACATACCAAATTGACCCCAAATTGACCATTATGCCTGTTGTCGCAATTTGAAACATACCAAAATTTCTATTTATTTGTTGTGCAAAAGTGAAATTGATCATCTCAACATTATTTACCATCTACTAAAAGGCAAAAACACACATAAAACATTTTTTTATATACAGCTATATAAATTCAGGCGTTAAGGGGTTTAAATTAGGCTACTCTCGTCGTAAACTCCACAGAATAGAAAATGTATCCTCAAAACAAAACCACTCCCTGAAAATCATTATATCATGCGCACATTGGACTAAACTTAATGTTTAAAGAACGCAAGATTTAGCCTAAACCTCCCATCCTTAAGCCACTCGCCGAAAATGTCACACCCATTTGAGATTATCACTCATGGATCGTCACGGTGAAACTAAAGCGGAGAGACACCGGACGGTCAACCGGTGAAACGCTGACACGTCCCTGGCTTTATTTACAGCCCTATTCACTAACTTTAACAAGTGATGTTATTATACAGATAAGCGTTTTCAATAACCTCAGGCAATAATGAAACGCCTCAGATATTAACAGCGCCCCGCTAAGCCGCTTTAAGACTCGGGCGCCGGTGATGGAAATAGAAGCTCCGAGCTGAAGATCCGCGCTGGGGATCTGACAGAAAACTTTTGCGCCAAACAATGAACAGCGATGATCTTAGAGCTGTCTTTATTCCTCTAAAGACAGAAAATAACGGGACGCAAAGCGGAACGTTGTGAGTTTTCATGAACGCTCAAATAATGGCAAAGAAGAAACGGGTTTTATCGGTGAGTTTTATCAAAGGATTCCCAGATGACAGGTTATTATAGAGGCAGACATGCCAGCCAACCTCACCGTCTCCAGCCACACCACGAACTACAACTTCCCAGCGCTCATATTCGGGATATTATTGATCATTATCATCATATGTGGGAACGTGCTGGTGTGTCTGAGCGTTTACACGGAGAAAGCGCTGAAAACCACAACTAACTACTTCATAGTCAGTTTGGCTGTTGCCGATTTGCTGTTGGCTGTTCTGGTATTACCGCTGTTCGTGTATGCAGAGGTGAGTTAAGACTCAATTACCTAGATATTGTAATATTGTGTAGCCTATTTACAAGTAGACCAAAAAAACAAACAGGTTTGTTCCTACTTTAAAACCCTGCTAAGCTGGTTTACCTGGTGATCATCTTAAATGACCAGTAAAACCGAGGTTTTGGCCACTTTCATGCTGGTTTTAACATGTCTGTAGGCTACTTGTAAAGCAAGTTTATTTACATAACATTGAAATAAAGAATTTCTGAATTAAAATAAGGAGTTCAAGCTATTTTTTATCTCATTTTAATATTTAATAGTGATATTTTTAGGAAACATTTAAAAACAACTTTAAAATAGCTTTTTTCTGTTTTTATATATTATAAAAGCTGAATATTCAGCATCATTACTCTTCAGTGTCACATGATCCTTCAGAAATCATAGATTTTGTGCTCACTTATTAATAGGAATGGTTCTTATTTTTATCAATGTTGAAAACCCTTTTTGCAGCTTAATATTTTTGTGGAAACTGCGGCCCTTTTTCTGAATTATTTGATGAATAGAAAGGTAAAAAGAACAGCATTCATTTGAAATAGAAATCTTTTGTAACAATATAAACATCTCTTTTGATCCATTTAATGCATCCTTGCTGAATAAAAGTATTATTATTTTTTATATATTACTTACCCCAAACCTTTGAATGGTAGTGTATCATGGTTTCCACAACAACAACAAACTAATAAAATAAATTAAGCAGCACAACTGTTTTCAACATTTATAATAAATAATAATGAATGATTATCATATTTGAATGATTTTAGAAGGATCATGTGACACTGAAAACTGGAGTAGTGATGCTGAAAATTCAGCTTTATCACCATATAAATATATAACATTTTAAAACATATTGAAACAGAAATCAGTTATATTAAATAGTAATAATATTTCACAATATTACAGCCTTGGTAAGTAGAAGAGTATATATATACACAGTCAAACCAATATTTATTCAGACACCTTCAACATTTTCTCACATTATCACAGTTTATTCACTATAGCTGTAATACAATATGACAAGAACTCAGAGTTAAACTGCGTCAGAACAAATTAATCTTGATAATGTCAGTTAATGTAACTTTGATAGAAAGGTAATGGATTACAATCAACCAATTAGCTGTTCAATTTAAGTACACAATTAGATGATACCAAATTAGGTCAACCAATGACCAAGCAATGCTTCATTTTGTTCAGTCTGTGGTGTAAAACATGGTCAAGTGTCTGAATAATTTTGGTCCCAAATGTTTTAATAAATTTTACTGGTATTCTCTGTATGAAGACTTTTTGGGTATAATGTCACATTTGACTTTATTTTGCTATCCTCACTTACATAAATGAACTATAGTGTCCTGCACTAGTAAACAATAATATCTGGTGTCTATATCTGTGAATAATATTTGGTTTGACTGTATATATAGCCTACAACATATAAATAAACGTTAATACAGTTTTATTGTAGCAACTGTATCTTTCCAATAACTACAATAACCTATCAATTGACTTGTAACGCTTAACCGATCGTATCTCCTACTGTATGACACTGTTCCATAAAAGCGCAAGACGAACTTAGCATCAATGCTCGATTGTTATCCTCGAGTGAAAAACTTTGCAGACATGCATTCATCCGTCCTGGAATGGCCCCCTCCTGCTGAGATTGTCCGTCTCTGCCAGAGTGGACGTCATGAACACACATCACACAATGCACATTGTCTGTCATCCCGGGATGTGGTCGCGATGTCCGAGACGCTTTCACTAGAGTGGCCAAAGAGGCCTCCGATCGGACATGCCATTCGGGGCCACGCTACAGTTACCGTGTCCCCTAGACTGGATTCTGAGGGCCCCAGACAGAGGGGACAAGGTCACCGGGAGCCAAGCAAACGACTCATGGCTGTTTGGCTGGCTCTTCAGTACAAGGACACGGAGAAAATAAGCTCCAGTGAGTCAGCCGTGGCTTAATTACAATTTTACATGAGTCCCCTCACCACGATCTCATGGTTTCCACTCGTAGGGTGAATGTTGCTCGTTGGCATGGGAGAGAGGCCATTACCAAAAAGCAATTAAGAATCTGTCCTCATCTCCAGGCCAATAATTAAAATGCCATTAAATCCTCCTCGCTGCTGTTTTATCTCTTTTTTTAGAACACATGATGCGTATCAGGTACTAAATTACCATCAGCCCGAGAGCATGTGGTGTGTGTGCGTGTGCGTGTTTGGATTGTTGTGACAACGCCAAGCGGATAATAGGGAAATTAAGGTTTTACACAGTCGCTCCGCTGTGAACAGGAGGTTAGGGGAAGGTGAAAGGGGTCAGAGAGCCATGGGAACGGAGGCGAGGATAGACCGAGGAATGGATCACCGAAGCAACAAATGGGTGAAGAGTAAAAGACAGTGATGTTTTTTTGTCTCCCTCTCAGTTCCAGGATGGAGTTTGGTCCCTTAATATGACCGTATGTGATGGACTGATGACCATGGACGTGATGCTTTGCACCGCCTCCATATTTAACCTCTGTGCCATCAGCATAGACAGGTGGGTCTGACATCGAGCTGTTGCACACGTTGTTGTTATCGGTAACTAAAATTAAAACCATTAAAACACTTGTTAATCAGACTGAATCTGCATGGTTTAAGTAGATAATAGCTACACTTCAGGCCCTGTTTACAACTGGTATTAAGATGCGTTTTGAGCCCACTTTCAACCACTTCCAGAGGTAGTCGAAAACACATTAGACCGGATTGCTATCGTTGTGTAAACGCTCATGTGGTCGAATGTGTTCGAACAGCCAGGGGCGGACTGACCATCTGGAGCACCGGTGGGCCGCTGGACCATGTGAGCTGGCCCTTTGCTTCTTAAAGGATTAGTTCACTTCAAAATGAATATGTCCTGATAATTTACTCACCCCCATCTCATCCAAGATGTTCATGTCTTTCTTTCTTCAGTCGAAAATACATTTTTTGAGGAAAACATTCCAGGATTTTTCTCCACATCATAGACTTCCATGGCAAACAAAATGGTGAAGGTCCAAATCAATGCAGTTTCAAAGCGCTTCGAAGGGCTTCAGAGCTGAGGAATAGGGTCTTATCTGGTGAAACCTTCGGTAATTTAGGAAAAAAAATACAAATAAACTGTGTTGGGGGTAACGCATTACAAGTAACTTGAGTTACATAATCAGATTACTTTTTCAAGTAACTAGCAAAGGAACGCATTACTTTTCAAATTTACAACAAAATATCTGAGTTACGTTTTCAAAAAAGTAACGCAAGTTACTTTTTCACATTTATTGACTGACAGCTCTCCTGTCCCCATGTTGAGAAAAATCGAGAGTGAGTGCAGCGGCGTTGTGTGTAAACACATTATTGTAGTTCTAGACTAAATGTGAGCATTTTTTCATCTCACTTGCGCAATAAAGATTCAGTACTCCTCAAAAGGAATAAAATCAGTCAAATGCAAAATCAGAGTACTATGCAAACCTCCAATATAAATGTTAAATAAAACAAATATTTTGATGCATTTAATCTACCTTTATTGACCAATGTCTTGCTGCTGACCTTTGATGATTCAGTTAAACCATGAGCAAAAATTACTAGATTTTTTTTTGTTTTTACTGGTAAAACTTTTCTCCTGCGTCCTCTACTGTTCATGCGTGAATTTGTATTTTTAACTTCAGCCTGTGGCTTATTATTTCAATTTTGGTATGAAGAGGTCTTTACATTTGCACAAAAATATAACTTTAAAAAAAAAAAACAAGCCCAGCCCAGGTGAGAAAAAGTAACGCAAAAGTAATGTAACGCATTACCTTTCTTAAAAAGTAACTAAGAAACTCAATTAGTTATTTTTTAAGGGAGTAACGCAATATTGTAATGAATTACTTTTCAAACTTACTTTCCCCAACACTGCAAATGAATATACTTTTTCACCTAAATTGCTCATCTTGAGCTGCTCTGCAACATGCCACGGATTGCACATCTCGTGGATGAGATGGGGGTGAGTAAAATATCAGGAAATGTTCATTTTGAAGTGAGCTAATCCTTTAAACATATATGAATTATAGTAAAATTACGTAGCCTATATCCTTCCGTCAGGCCGCGCGGCCCATTTAAGGCAAAAACTAATCTATTTAGCCTGATGATCATGTCTCAGTGGTGTAAAAGTGCTTGTCAATGTCAAAATGTTTGAGATATCCAATCAAATCGAAGGAGGCGGGATTCATTGTCCACTGAAACTGAGCAGCACTTGAATGCGAGCCGAGGTGACATACGGTAAATAGCTGAACATGACGAGTCAATACAGCAATATTTCCAGACTGTTTAAACGTCTGACATTAATTTCCAGGGATGCAAACGACTGCTGACCTTTTCGAATTTCTCAGATTTGAATGCCATTTATGTTATTAATCACACAATGCACAACTTTTCAGCATATCAGAGTGAATGTTTGTCTGTTTCCAGGCTTTCTTCAGTAATTTCACAATCATTTGAAAATGATTCATAAAACTCAAAATATCATTCTCAAACGTAGACCTACACTAAAACTGGCAACTTTCATATTCAAGTAGCCTATGTCCCGTGTAGGAAAGTGTCATATACTAAAATAAAGCTTTAATTTGCTAGTTTGTTCACATGCATTATTTTACATACTGGCAATCAAAAGTTTGAAATATTTAAGACTTTTTAAAATGTTTTTGAAAGAAGGCGGCTACATTTATTTGATCAAAAATACTGTAAAAACACAAATATTAAGAAATATGAATACAATTTCCAATAACTGTTTTCTATGTGAATATATCCTAAAATGTAATTAAATCCAGTGATCAAAGCTGAATTTATCATTACTCCAGTCTTCAGTGTCACATGATCCTTCAGAAATCATTCTAAAATACTATAACCACTTAGCCTGACAAGCCAGACCCACATCAAGATGTTGGGTCTGGGAACTCACCATTGGCAGGGCTCAATTCGAGGGGCGGGATAAACGGTTGCCTTTCAAATTCCCTCTGCTCCCAATAGGATAGTGCTACAACCAACCAGAGCAACGAAGAAGGTGAAGTGGAGCTAGTTGATGGATTGAACTTTCGCCGTATCCGGTCGGCAAAACTCTTCCCAGCCCGTCTCACCGGCTCATCCGTACCATCAGACTCGGCTGTGCGATTCAGTTCGCCTGGCGCTCCCCCAAGCTCAGGGGCACTCACTTCACCTCCGTGTCGAAGGAGGACGCCCCTGTGCTCCAGGCGGAGATCGCTGTCCTACTGGCAAAGGACGCGATAGAGCCGGTCCCTCCAGCCGATATGAAGTCCAGGTTCTACAGCCCGTACTTCATTGTACCCAAGAAAGTGGTGGGTTATGGCCGATCTTGGATCTGCAAATTCTTGAATCGGTCCCTTAAAGAAATGCCGTTCAGAATGCTAAACGCAGAAACACATCTTCAGGTGCATCCGTCACCAAGATTAGTTAGCAGCGATCGACCTGAAGGACGTGTACTTTCATGTCTCCGTTTTCCCTCGACGCAGACCGTTCCTACGCGTTGCGTTCGAGGGACGGGCACATCAGTACAGAGTCTTACCTTTCGGGCTGTCCCTGTCACCCCGTGTCTTCACGAAAGTTGCGGAGGCGACCATTGCTCCCATTAGAGAGCATGGGGCACCTCAGCCGGTTGGGGTTTCAGGTCAAGGGAGAAAAGAGCAAACTCTGCCCCACGCAGAGGATCTCTTTTCTCTGTACGGAGCTGAACTCGATCGGTCTGACAGCATGCCTCACCAAGGAGCGCATCCAGACTGTGTTGAACTGCTTGAACTCGTTCAAACGCAGGACAGCGGTACCACTGAAACATTTTCAGAGGCTCCTGGGGCATATGGCATCCGCAGCCACAGTAACGCCGCTGGGATTGCTTCATATGAGACCGCTTCAACGCTGGCTACTCGGCCGAGTCCCGAGATGGGCGTGGCACAGCGGAACCCTCCGTGTCCAAGTGACGCCGAGATGGCGCCAAACCTTCAGCCCGTGGTTGGACCCTTCGTTTTTACGCACAAGAGTGCCTCTAGAACAAGTGTCCTGGCATGCTGTTGTCTCCACGGATGTCAACGGATGCCTCATCCACCGGCTGGGGCGCCACGTACAACGGGCTTGCAGTTTCGGGTCTGTGAACGGGGCCTCAACTGCAATGGCATATCAATTGCCTGGAGTTGTTAGAAGTTCGTCTTGCACTCAGCCACTTCAAGGAGCCGCTCAGAGGCAAGCACATTCTGGTCTGTACGGACAGCACGGCGCCGTTGCGTACGTCAAAGAAAACAGGGTGGTCTACGCTCCCGTCGCATGTCACAACTCGCCCGCCATCTCCTCCTCCTCTGGAGTCAGAAGCATCTGAGGTCGCTTTCCACATTCACATTCCGGGCCTGCTCAATCGTGCAGCCGACGAGCTCTCATGTCAGCAAGTGTTCCCGGGAGAGTGGAGACTCCATACCCAGGTGGTCCAGCTGATCTGGAGTCGCTTCGGGACAGCACAGGTAGACCTGTTTGCCGCCCTGGACATGACCCACTGCCAGTTGTTTTATTCCCTGACCTAGGGGACCCTCGGCTCGGATGCTCTGGCACACAGCTGGCCCCGGGGCCTATGCAAATATGCGTTTTCCCCAGTGAGCCTTCTTGCACAGACACTGTGCAACGTCAGGGAGGACGAGGAGCAAGTCCTGTTGGTTGCCCTGTATTGGCCCAACTGGACTTGGTTCCCCGAACTAGTGCTCCTCACGACAGCACCTCCTTGGCCCATTCCTCTGAGGAAGGACCTCCTGACTCAGAGACGGGGCACCCTTTGGCACCCGCATCCGGACCTCTGGAAACTCCATGTCTGGTCCCTGGACAGGACGCGGAGGTTCTAGGTGGCCTGCCACAGAATGTGCTAGACACCATCACTTCCGCTAGAGCTCCCTCTACGAGGCACCTCTATGCGTTGAAGTGGAAACTGTTCGTCGATTGGTGTTCTTCTCGCCGAGAAGACCCCCTTGATCGGTTCAGTGCTTTCCTACCTACAAGATGGGTTGGAGCAAAGGCTGTCTCCCTCCACCCTCAAAGTTTATGTTGCCACTATCGCCGCAAACCATGACATAGTTGATGGTAAGTCTGTTGGGAAGCATGATCTGATCGCCAGGTTCCTGAGGGGGGCGAGGAGACTAAATCCGCATCGCCCTCCCTCTATACGCTCTTGGGACTTAACTCTGGTGCTAACCGCACTACAGAGAGCGCCCTTTGAGCCTTGCAGTCGGCAGAGTTGAAAATCCTGTCTCTAAAGAGAGTACTCCTGACTGCATTGGCCTTTATCAAGAGGGTAGGGGACCTGCAGGCATTTTCGGTCAACGAATCGTGCCTGGAGTTCGGGCCTGGTAACTCTCATGTAATCCTGAGACCCCGGCCTGGATATGTGCCCAATATTCCCTTCTGGGACCAGGTGGTGAGCCTGCAAGCGCTGCCTTCGGAGGAGGTAGACCCAGCCCTAGCTTTTCTTTGTCCGGTCCGTGCCCTGCGGACTTACATCAACAGAACGCAAAGCTTCAGGACCTCAGAGCAGCTCTTTGTCTGTTACGGAGGACAGCAGAAGGGAAAGGCTGTCTCCAAGCAGAGGATGGCCCACTGGATAGTGGATGCCATCGTCTTGGCGTATGAAACCCAAGACGTGCCCTGCCCGCTCGGATTAAGAGCCCACTCCACTAGGGGTGTTGCTTCTTCCTGGGCGTTGGCTCGTAGCGCCTTGCTGACAGATATTGTAGAGCTGCGGGCTGGGCGACACCTAACACGTTCGCTAGATTCTATAGCCTGCGTGTAGAGCCAGTAGCTTCCCGTGTGCTCGCTTCCCATAGTCAGTAACACCGGAGTGCCCGTTCTAGTGTCTGCTTGCTGCGCCCTTCCCTTCCCCATGGAATGGATACATGCGCTTATCTGCTCCAGTCGAGTTCCCCTAAGGATAGGCGAACCCTGTCGAGTCCTCCGCAACCCGCAGCAGTCGGATGTGACGGAGCATCCAACGCTAGGTTTAACACTCGTATGCATTGGTGGAACTTGTGTTAGGCTGGGTTCCATTTGTTGTGACCCCCACGGCGGTTCCATATGTGTATTCTTCCACGGTACAGCTCCCTACGGCAAGCTCGTGTCTTTCCCTCGGCAGAGCTCCTCTGCCGTCCCAGTGCGGTGTTGTTCAGAAAAGAACAAGTGCGGGGCAGAGCATGAGATGCAAATCTCGCACGCCATTGGCCCATTAGCCTGTTCGTTTTTATCTCGAAGCTGATAGGGGCTCCCTGAAGTGATCCCAATTCGTCGGTGACGTCCGACGTACGTCTCAGTTCCCTCCTTCAGGGAACGAGGGTTACAATACATAACCGAGACGATTTCTAGGCTAATAACCACTAGAAAGGCACCATAAAACAGTCTACATTCTGCACTACATTCTAATTCTTCTAGACCATAGTATTGTGTTATATGGACTGACTTTATGGTAGGTATTGAACTTTAGTGATATTAAAGGTGCACTATGTAAAAAAAAAAATCAGCAAAATATCCAAAAACCACTAGGCCAGTGTAATACATTTTGTTCAGTTGAGTACTTACAATATCCCAAATGTTCCAACTAGGGCTGGGTGATATGGCTGAAAACTGTATCACGATATAAGTGTTTCATATCAGTCGATATTGATAATTATTGATATTTTTATGCCCTATTTAAAATAAGGACCAGGAGAATTTAAAATCACAATGAACACTTAACAATGTCTCTTAACATTAAGGTGCAGTGCCTCCGTTATTTCTTTGTAACTGTTAGCGTTTAGATGCTTTGTCATAAGGCACTGATGCAGAGTAACATTACCTCTCCATGTAGTTTCAAAGGCTGAATCCGAAATCGCCCCCTATACCCTTTAATAGGGCACTATTTGAGGAGACAGCCATTTGTATTGGTGTACGAAACCATAGTGGACGTTATTGAGTGCACTCATTCTATCCCACTTTGCACCGCAATAACGAGTGTACAGTCGATGTACACACAGCGCCTGTTCAAATTCACTCACTTGTTTTCATTCACTCCTTCAAGTGAACTGTATTAGTAGATTAAAGCAGCCAAATTTATAGCCAAAGTCAAGAAAAGCACAACGGCGAGTGCATCGAGTATAAACACCTCCCCAAATTAACGAGGCGTGTGCGCCCTGTCAGCGGATCGAGGCTTGCGTCGCGGAACCAGATGAAAGTATAAACAAGAGTCTTGCATAATTTACATTTATGCATTTGGCAGACGCTTTTATCCAAAGCGACTTACAGTGCCCTTATTACAGGGACAATCCCCCTGGAGCAACATGAAGTAAGGTGCCTTGCTCAAGGACACACTGGTGGTGACTGCTGGGATCGAACCAGCAACCTTCTGTGTATCAGTTCCATGGTTTAACCCACTGGACCACCTTCTCACCATAATTTGCATACGACATTGGTCTGACTACGGTCAGACTTATAAAATCCAAAAAACTGCCATGCTGGCGAACTGACTTGTTTTCCTGTTTTATCAACAATTTCCTTGCTCGCTGCGGCACTCACTTTCCACTTATCACTCCACGCCGGTTCTGTTTACTGAAGAATTAATCCAACACAAGACAATGATATGGCGCAACCAAACGTGATACAGTTACCTGATTGGCTGTTAGCCTGTCACTCTCTACATTGCTTGGTTACCAGAGAGCGAGTGCCTTTGTTCATGCAGCCAAACCTGCTTCACAACCTCTGGTTTCTTCCGACAAAGAACATTTTTTTTTTATGTTTTATCGAACGCATTTTTTATTGATATCGATTACGTGTCTATCGCGATACATATTGTTATCGTTTTATCGCCCAGTCCTACTATTTGTAAATCGTGAGAAATTGCTATTTTAACCAATGAAACGGGACGTGTGATGGAGTTGCCTGTCAATGGCGTCATATCTGCGTTACCCTCGGTTTCTGGTTTTATTTTGCAGAAACACTCTCACTGCAGTGAGAACAAGTGCCATAGCAGCCGCTGAGCGAACGCACAGAGTAACGCCATACCATCATTACCTCTTACTTATGACCGAAGAAGCGGAAGTGGCGCCGGCGACTGTGTCATAATGAAAGTCCCGCTGCTCGCGAGGCGTGTGTTGCATTCATCTTATGCTCCAGCGGTTCCTCAGCTCCACAACACTCAGTCCTGCTCTGCCTCATACTACAGTAACGTTAATAATCGCATCCATGAACATGATTTCTGCCCGAGTCCAGTCCCGATTCATTTCCACCGGCTGTGAGGTGAAGACCACATGTCCCAAGATTCTGCGCTCAAACTTGGCGTCATCAAACTACGCCTTTGTTTTGAACAGGCAACCTCTAGCGGATGGAAAAGTTACATAGTGCACCTTTAAATTTCACTGTAAAAGAAAATTAGTAAAAAGACCGCCTACTCTCCACCTACTGACCTAATACGTAAACATTATGGGAAACGCGCTAGCCAGACGGGATTTGAACTTTGTCGGCTGAAGACCCAAGTTTGGTTTGAAGACGAGAAACGTACAATCATGTTCTCTCAACACACACTCACAGTGTTCGGCTGGTCTTGTGTCTGTCAAGAGCAGAAACTAAAGCTGATGCTCTTTGCATGTTTTCTGTTGTCTCCAGTCGCGTTCATATGTAAATTGCGTGAGCTTATTTCATCCATTAGATGGAAAGATCTGAAAAAAACACATACATTTACCCGCCGATAGACCCTCCCCTCATAAATCAGGACAGAAGTGATTGAAAGTGTACAAAAGAGACACCAGGTGTAAACGGGAATGTGTCTCCCTCGTCTACTTGAGATCCGATCAACCAAAACGCATCTTAATGACCAGGGCCATCAGAGAAAATTAATTACCATTTGTATATAAGCATGTTTCCCATCCGTATGCAAATTAGATATCATGCGTAGTTTGCACCCACTACCAATAAACATTTTTTTTATTTATAGTCGTTATCAAAGAAAAAAACTCACTGTAGTAACCCAGAAATCACTTTATTTGGGGTTGTAGAAATGCTGTGCGAAAGCTTAAAGTACACTCACCTAAAGGATTATTAGGAGCACCATACTAATACTGTGTTTGACCCCCTTTCGCCTTAAGAACTGCCTTAATTCTACGTGGCATTGATTCAACAAGGTGCTGAAAGCATTCTTTAGAAATGTTGGCCCATATTGATAGGATAGCATCTTGCAGTTGATGGAGATTTGTGGGATGCACATCCAGGGCACGAAGCTCCCGTTCCACCACATCCCAAAGATGCTCTATTGGGTTGAGATCTGGTGACTGTGGGGGCCATTTTAGTACAGTGAACTCATTGTCATGTTCAAGAAACCAGTTTGAAATGATTCGAGCTTTGTGACATTATCCTGCTGGAAGTAGCCATCAGAGGATGGGTACATGGTGGTCATAAAGGGATGGACATGGTCAGAAACAATGCTCAGGTAGGCCGTGGCATTTAAACGATGCCCAATTGGCACTAAGAGGCCTAAAGTGTGCCAAGAAAACATCCCCCACACCATTACACCACCACCACCAGCCTGCACAGTGGTAACAAGGCATGATGGATCCATGTTCTCATTCTGTTTACGCCAAATTCTGACTCTACCATCTGAATGTCTCAACAGAAATCCAGACTCATCAGACCAGGCAACATTTTTCCAGTCTTCAACTGTCCAATTTTGGTGAGCTTGTGCAAATTGTAGCCTCTTTTTCCTATTTGTAGTAGAGATGAGTGGTACCCGGTGGGGTCTTCTGCTGTTGTAGCCCATCCGCCTCAAGGTTGTGCGTGTTGTGGCTTCACAAATGCTTTGCTGCATACCTCGGTTGTAACGAGTGGTTATTTCAGTCAAAGTTGCTCTTCTATCAGCTTGAATCAGTCGGCCCATTCTCCTCTGACCTCTAGCATCAACAAGGCATTTTGGCCCACAGGACTGCCGCATACTGGATGTTTTTCCCTTTTCACACCATTCTTTGTGAACCCTAGAAATGGTTGTGCGTGAAAATCCTAGTAACTGAGCAGATTGTGAAATACTCAGACCGGCCCGTCTGGCACCAACAACCATGCCACGCTCAAAATTGCTTAAATCACCTTTCTTTCCCATTCTGACATTCAGTTTGGAGTTCAGGAGATTGTCTTGACCAGGACCACACCCCTAAATGCATTGAAGCAGCTGCCATGTGATTGGTTGATTAGATAATTGCATTAATGAGAAATTGAACAGGTGTTCCTAATAATCCTTTAGGTGAGTGTATGTCTGCAGCTGCGGTTACTGTCCGTGCCCTTAAAGTCTGTTGCTTGAGGCGAGGATTGATCAATCAAACTCATACAGTGCACTCATTTTGCACAGCTAGTTTTATATTTTCGAAGCGATAAGGGTCAAAGCAGGTTACCTTCCTAATTATGGTTGCGTTTGAAGACATGATGAAATAGTATTTATAATAAAACTAGCTGATATGATTTAAAGAAGAGAGAGACTGGTAGAGATACAGGCAGAACAAATGTGTTCAGAATAACTATATGGCATTAAGTTGCTGACATTACCTTGGAATTACACCCGATTCATTATTTAGACCCTCCTTCGCTGTCCTGCCATCGTTGGCCTGGTGATTCGAGTCAACCGCAGGGTCATTACGGGTCCCTCCTGCCATTCAGTGTGGCTCAGCAGAAGGTGTTTTGAGAGATTAATGAGATATATGCTCAGGGTGGCATTCTCTGGAGACGCAACAGCATGAAACTTGTTATGCAAGGAAAGGCTGCAAACACACCACTTGGCAGAACTCGCCACAGAATCCGCATGAAAGCAATTTTGGACACCGCTGCGCTTGGTTTGTGTAACAGCCACATGCGTCCAGAGCTGTGAGATGCTGGGATGCCTCAGGGTTCACACAATCCTTTTTAGAAATGTCCTCGATCAATAATAAACGCGTTCATGGCTTCTCCTATCACTGATATGGAGATGATATGCAGCTTTGATATCTCACATATCTCACAAATTATACTTAACACTTCAACCCCCACCCCCCAATATATATATTTATTTATTTTGCATAAAGTATATATAATTAGAAAATGTTTTATATATATATATCTGATCAGGCATAACATTATGACCTATGACCTATGACTAATATTGTGTTGGTCCCACTTTTGCTGCTAAAACAGCCCTGACCCGTCGAGGCATGGACTCCACTAGACCCCTGAAGGTGTGCTGTGGTATATGGCACCAAGATGTTAGCAACAGATCCTTTAAGTCCTGTAAATTGCGAGGTGGGGCCTCCATGGATCGGACTTGTTTGTCCAGCACATCCCACAGATGCTCGATTGGATTGAGATCTGGGGAATTTGGAGGCCAAGTCAACACCTCAAACTCGTTGTTGTGCTCCTCAAACCATTCCTGAAGCATTTGTGCTTTGTGTCAGGAGCATTATCTGCTGAAAGAGCCACAGCCCATAGTGCACCAGGTGCCATGTGTTCCATATATACATTTATATTGTATATAAATACACACATGTATGTATATATTTAAAAAAAAATTAAAATATATAATATAAATTATATAAATATATATACAGCATATACATGCAAATATTTTTAAATATATACATGCATGTGTGTGTATTCAAATATACATAATAAATATAGAGAAAAAGGACTTTTTGCTGTGGTAGTTTACTTTTTCTATTTTTTTTACTAGGCATACAGTAAAAATAATGAAAAATGTTTGCAATATGATCATGTATGATCATGGGAAAATATGTATTTTGGGGTAAAATAGGACCTTTCACAGGTTTTGTGAAAGCATTTTCTCTATCTTCTGTTAACAGGAATCACATTATTATAAAATACACATGTTGATATGACTGATATTATCTGATTAGCAGATGAGGGT
This sequence comes from Romanogobio albipinnatus, assembly GCA_023566225.1. Taxonomy (NCBI): domain Eukaryota; kingdom Metazoa; phylum Chordata; class Actinopteri; order Cypriniformes; family Gobionidae; genus Romanogobio; species Romanogobio albipinnatus. The sequence continues at coordinate 32,938,238 of CM042262.1, forward strand.
TCAGGGAAATATCAGGTCAATACACAGTTTGGTCAATTAGCCAATGAGAGATTCAACCAGTGGCTTGTAGCTAGCATTTAATGATGAATGTAAGGTGTTGATCAGGGTGTTTTAATAGTTTTGCATGGACTGAATTGTAATACCTCATATGGTTTGCAACAGGTTTATCGCAGTCTTTGTCCCTCTTAATTACAACCGCCAACATGTGGACCAGCGACAGATTGTGCTGCTCTCCGCCACATGGATCCTGGCCTTAGCTGTGGCCTCCCCCGTGATGTTCGGAATCAACAACGTCCCCAACCGGGACAACAGCGAATGCAAGCTGGAGGATAACAACTACGTGGTCTATTCCTCCGTCTGTTCGTTTTTCGTGCCCTGCCCCATCATGCTGTTGCTGTACTGCGGAATGTTCCGGGGCCTGAGGAATTGGGAGGAGGCGCGGAAGGCCAAGCTGAGGAGCAGCATGCAGACCTGCAAAAAGCTTCAGGAGGCCGCCGCGTCACTTCAGCCCCTGTCTGGCTTGCCGCCCCTGTCTGGCTTGCCGCCCCCTCTGCCGCCTGTGATCGAGAAAGACCTCACTGACACAGAGGATCTGGACCAGGATCCTGATCCTGACAGCCCAGATCCTGTGTCCATGCTCGCCTACCCCGTTGGGAGCTACAATCAAGATAAAAACCAGAACCGGCAAAGGAAGGGGACGAAAATAAACAGGAGGGAGAGGAAAGCAATGAAGGTGCTTCCTGTTGTAGTAGGTAAGCTAGTTGATGTTATACTGAGGTTGACATGTCTTGCTATACTCTAGTTTTTATGACCCTGTATTATTTCAGAGACTACATGAATTCATAACCTTAAAATGGAAACCTCGGATCTTTATCGACCCGGGACGTCACTACCCTCCCCCTCATTGATTTTTTTAAACTTAGACATCGATCTTCTTAGTATTCCTCAACCTATTCATTCTAAATAATTTCAAAAAACAGCCAAAGACATGTCTTTTCCAGCAGCACCTGACCAATCAAGAATAGCACTTAACATTCTATTCATTTTCTGTGTAATTTATTTACAAAAATAAAAAATTAAAAAAAATGTTCTGTGTTAGATTAACTGAGACTTGTTACAGCACTTGCATACTGTAGCCTTTGACTGTTCTAGTTGCTTCTATTGCTCTCATTTGTAAGTTGCTTTGGATAAAAGCGTCTGCTAAATGACTAAATGTAAATGTAAACAATATAAAACAATTTTTTGTTTGTTTGTAAAAAGTGCATAGGGTCGCTAGCGACCCGGGGTATGTAATAGTGTTAGTATATTTTTTCTGTGCAAACATAATTTAATCTCTTACGACTCAACAAGTGCAACTCTGATGCACAATGATGACGTGATGTTTCACTCATAATTACAGCAGGCATAACACAAAACTTGAATTGGCTCAGAGATTTACAGCGCAACGCAATCAAATATTACTGATGCTTGGTGGTGGATTTAGTGAAGAAGCTGCTCAAATTGAACCCTTCCAAGTTCCAAAACGTAACGAAATATGCTTTATTTGATTATTTTGTAATTGTTATTAAAACGGCAGGTTTATACTCTTGCGGCAGCCATAGCTACATCTGTGTTAGATATAGATAAGGGTTGCTAAAGACCCGAATATATAATAATGATTGGAGAAACATTCATGCATTTTAGGGTTAAAGGGATAGTTCACCGTGAAATGAAAATAAAGCCATCTTTTACTCACCCTGCTGTTGTTCCTTGCTATAATGGCAGTGAATAGCAACCAGGTTAAAATATTACAAAAATGATACAAAAGTATCACGTAATGATACAGTGAGACGCACGCCATATATGGAAAGTGTTCAGGAGGCACACTATAAGGTTTTGCGAGAAAGAAACCGTATTATTCAGTCAAAACTTGGTTCACTACTCTGTGCATGTTCTTGTGATGAGTGCAAGCCGTCAGCAGGCGCCGGCGCTCATGCTTACTATAACTCGCACTGTTGTCATGGTACCCATGATAAGCACACACACACACGCACACGCACACATACACACACCATTTTGAGAAATCAGGCTCAATAGAAACAAACGCAACTCTCATCTATTCTATAAGGTATATGATAAGAAATAATACAATAATACTAATAATAAAACCTCCTGTGCACCGGTTGTCATGACAACATTGCGAGGGGCTGCTGAGTCAGTGCTGACGGCTTGCACTCATCACAGGAACGCGTGCAGAGTAACGGCCGAGCTCAGTGTTTTGGCTGAATAATACAGTTTCTTTCTCGCAAAACCTTATAGTTGTCACGCTCTGGCAGAAGAAAGTGCTCGACGAAGGAAATGATGGTTACAAAAAACGTCTTTTAATCGCAATAACAGACAGAGAGTGTTCAAGACATGCTCACACAGACATGTGTGGACAAACAATAACCGACAAAGGACTGAACAGAACAGGGAGTATAAATACACAAGGTAATGGAGGGAACTAGTTAGACACAGGTGTAGTTGATCACTTAATCAGGGATAAACGAGAACAGGTGAAGACAAGACAAACGTAATTGTGACAATATGCCTCCTGAACACTTTCCATATATGGCGTGCGTCTCACTGTATCATTACCTGATATTTTTGTATCATTTTTGTTATGTTTTAGCCTGGTCGCTATTCACTGCGATTATAGGAAGGAGCGTGTGCAGGACTATTTTTTTAATTTCTGCTTTTGAGGTCCGAAAAAGATAGAAGGACATAGAGCATTAGAACAACAGCAGGGTGAGTAAAAGATGGCTTTATTTTCATTTCAGGGTGAACTATCCCTTTAAAATACAAATATTCTGTCACACCGCAGGGACATTTACTGAGTTACTGGAGGGAAAAATGTATTAAACTGAACTGAACTGAATAATGACACTATTGTGTTTTATAGAGCTGCTTTACGGTTTAGTTTCTTAGCTGATGAATTTTTCAACTTTAACACTAATTGTCCGGTTTATTTCTGTGAAGCTGCTTTGAAACATTCTGTATTGTATAAACTTTTTATTTAAATTTAAAAAGCAAAAAAGGCTGATGTCTCTAACCAACATGCAGTTGAAAAAAATACTCAATTTTTACATCCTTACATTTGAATTATTTTATCTAAGTATTAAGTTTCTAACTTCTAAGTTTTTGAGTATTAATAGTATTGTGCTAACAGTGATAGAGTTTATATTAAACTACAAATATTGCATAAAACGAGCGTATGCATGTCAACTAAACAGCACAACCAGCACGATGAAGACATTTGAAGGTGAAGACATGATGAAGACAGCCAGGATTGTTACCCACTCACGTATCTTTGATCATATTACTCCTATTCTTTTCCAACTACACTGGCTTCCTGTCCGTTACCGTGTGCATTACAAAATTGTACTCCTTACTTACAAAGCTCTACATAATTTGGCACCTTATTACCTTTCGGACCTTCTTCATCTGTATACTCCTGTTCGCTCTCTGAGATTATCTAAGGCAGAACTATTGTCTGTTCCAAATTTCACGATGATTTCCTTTGGTGGTAGGGCTTTTAGTTGCGTAGCTCCTAAGTTATGGAATTCTTTACCACTACACATCAGACAGATGGATTCAATTTCCCAATTTAAAGCTCAGATAAAAACATATTTGTTTAGAATAGCTTTTAATGATATGATTGATTGACGTGTGAGTTTGTGTTTTGTTAGCTTCACATTTTATATCAGTTTTTTTACGGTGTCCTTGAGTGCCTTGAAAGGCGCCTTTAAATAAAAGGTATTATTATTATTTATTTAGAAAATGTGAAATCTCTTTGAATTTAGTTACATTTAGTGTTAAACTTTTTTTCCACAATTTGTTTTTATAGCCTACAATTTGCAGATACACTCAAAAAAAAAAAATGGTGCTATATGGCACTAAAAGTGGTTCTTGGTCGTAATCATAGGGAAACCACTTTTGGTGCTGTATAGCACCATATCTTAACAGGGTCGTTATATGGTAGCGGTGCTATATAGCACCTCAATCATCCCAAAGAACCGCTGAAGAACCACTGAAGAACCAAGATTTGGTGCTATACAGAACTTAAAGTGGTTCCCCTATGATTACAAGCCAAATAACCACTTTTAGTGCCATATAGCACCATTTTTTTGTGTAGTTTGAAGGAGAAATTAACATTTAAAAAAATCTAATTATTCCAAAAATTAATTGACTGATCATTGCATTCTACCCCAATGAAGACATTTTATTTAAAAATGTTAAAAGCTACTTTGAAAATATTGTACTTCGAAATTCACATTTTTTGTTTTTTAATTAGTTCAGTTGGCAGATTGTTTGACAATTAACTTGACATATTGAATAATTTGTAGGGAAAATATGGTGGATAATTTATTTTTAAATTAGCCATTTGTTTTAAAAACTTACTTTTTAATTTCAGCAATTTTGTGCACTTCACAGTTGTAATTAATAAATTAGGTGGACTGAGCTGATGCCTGGTAGTCAGCAAAGAAACAAAGTTTCTGCCTAAAGGCAACATTCATTTAGGGAATTAAAAAATATTATGTTTTCTTAATAAGTAATGAAGAATGTCTAGGAATTATTTTCTAATAGCTTTGATTGAACCATAAATAGCACCATAACCAACCAGCCTTATCTCAGTTTAGAGGTGTTGTGAGTTCACAAAAATAAAGAGAGAAAAAAAAGGGCTTAGAGGAGTGATTAAAAACACTGTCCACATTTGCTGAAACGAGGAACTCCTATGGCCCTCATTGGCTAATCATTCCTCACCAATCCTCCAATCCGATTATGATGTAAGCCTCACTTTAGTCCAGCAGGCAGAGTGGGGGCAGCCGTCGTCACATTAAGACATGCACTTATCCTCTTCACGGGTTCCTGGGACGTGCCACTGATGTACCTGTGCTCTGTACAGTACTGACCGTACTTGGCAATCCCTTTCGCTCCTCGTCAACTTGAGTACAGACGAGAAAGAGGAGGTAGAAGAGTGAGGGAGGGACAGTTAAAGGTCAGGGTAGGGTCACACAAGCTCTTCAGAAGTCCACACTAGAAGCGTAAAAACTGCTAGCTAGTTTGGAACTACACTGAAAATAAACAAGTAAAATTGACTTAATTTTTCTCTGTCAAGTTTTTGCATGCATATTTTTAAAGTAAATTTCACATATGGAATTAAGTCAACTCTACTTAAAGGTGGGGTAAGTGCTTTCTGGTAACTGATGTTGATTTTAAATCACCAAAACAAACACGCCCCTATTTTGATAGCTCCGCCCCACACGTGCGTAACCCAGGCAACGACTATGGCGGAATCTGCTGTGCCAGCCGGCCGAGGGTATGATGTCATCAATAACTGAAAGCAATGTGTGTTACTGTGGTAATCCAGGTCGAATGTTCAGTGAAAAAGTCGTCCCTTAAATCGCAAAAACACAAACACTCGATAGCACGAGCACGACAGTCCAACTAACCAACATATTACAATCATGACAAGATTAGAGGGTTATATCGCTCACGAAAAGAGGAAACAAACATATATTAGGAGTTTATTATCTGACTTTCGGACACACTTTGGGAGCTGACGCTTGAAACAGACAGTGAGGAGGTTTAGACGCTCCAGGCTTACTATTAGTTACTATTTTACTTAAAGGTGGGGTAAGTGGAATTTCAAAACTGCTTTAGAGAAGTGTCTCGGGCCGAGTACCAAAACAAACGTATAGCCAATCAGCAGTCAGGGGCGTGTCTACTAATGACGGGGAGAAGAGAGCGCTCAGTGCACGCCATTATTCAAAAGACCCGACACAGGACGGACATTAGCCGAGCGACGACAGAAAGAGAGAGATGGCAGATAAAAAACACGTGTGGAAGATGTGTGTGGAACAAAAGAAGGCGTACGATCAGCTTTCCAGCGCTGGAGAGAACTCAAGGAGCGAGCGTTGCTTTATTTCTTCTCGATAGGCGAGTTACACTGAACTTGCTTTGTTTCACAGAACTAATATAAGCTGGCTTTTGCTTGAATATGCTCATGTTTGCTTGCTTGTCCATTTGGGATGGTATTGTCGTTCACTTCAGCGATAAAGACCCATTCATTTCCACACCGGATAAGCCTGGAGCGCCTCAACCTCCTCACTGTCTGTTTCAAGCGTCAGCTCCCAAAGTGTGTCCGAAAGTCAGATAATAAACTCCTAATATATGTTTGTTTCCTCTTTTCGTGAGCGATATAACCCTCTAATCTTGTCATAATTGTAATATGTTGGTTAGTTGCACTGTCGTGCTTGTGCTATCGAGTTGTTCATGAGAACTGTGTTTGTGTTTTTTCACTGAACATTCGACCTGGATTACCACAGTAACACACATTGCTTTCACTTATTGATGACATCATACCCTCGGCCGGCTGTGGGGCGGAGCTATCAAAATAGGGGCGTGCTTGTTTTGGTGATTTGAAATCAACATCGGTTACCAGAAAGCACTTACCCCACCTTTAACTAAAGTAAAATATAAAATAACCCCAACCCTAACTCCAAATGTCACAAAATGGCAAGCTACTTAACCTACCAATAAAAGCAATGATTAAAAAAAATCAACCTTATTAAGGTTTTACTTAATTTTATAATTGATAAAATTGATATACAATTTAATTTATACAAGCTTGAATTGAGTACTAATATAGAATTTACTTAGTGTTTTAAAGTTTTGCCTGAACTAACTTTTTCATGTAGAAATCACATTAGTTTTTACTTACATTTACATTACATTTACATTTAGTCATTTAGCAGACGCTTTTATCCAAAGCGACTTACAAATGAGAGCAATAGAAGCAGCTAGAACAGTCAAGGGCAACAGTATGTAACAGTACTTCACCACAGAATCATTTTTATCAGTGTAACTGTCCTTTATTTGCACCATTTGTTCTTAAAGGGATAGTTCACCCAAAAAATGCGCATTCTGTCATCATTTACTCACCCTCATGTTAGTTGTTTCTGAAGATATTCTGAAGAATGTTGCCAAGCAAAAAGTTTTTTGGGTGAACTATCTATCTAACTATATATTTCATATCCCTCTGAGAGCGACCCTCCGTTAGTCCTCTGTTCCTGTCTGGAAACTCTGAGTTGAAGTGAATAAAATAACTTGTATCTCTGATCTGAGATGATGCTTACTCATTTGAGAAATGTAGTCTCGCAGCGATTCACTGCCTCCAAAAAGCCTGCAAAACAGGGTTAGATGTTCAATGTGCTGTATCATAAATGTGATCCTGCAGATGTCTTTGGCTTTTTACAGTTTGTTATCCAGTCCAATATTATGGACTTTTTTGTTTATGCTGTGCCATTTGATTATTTTTATTTTCATGTCTAATAAGCGAATTAATCTAAGGGCCTGCTCACACTAAGAACGATAACTATAACTATAGACAGCGGGTGAAAATTTTTATTTTCTTAGTGATGTGTTTACACAAGTGAAAATAGCAGTATTTTATTTGCAATAAGTTTAAATAGTAGTTAGATACACCTCAGTATTTTAGTACATTATGAAACAGTATGCAATAATAACATATTTTATGCCCTATTTTAATGATCTGAGCACATGGTCTGAAGCTCATGGCGCAGGTGCACTTAGGAATACACTTTTGCTAGTTTAACGACGGAAAAAAAGGATGGCGCACCAGGCGCATGGTCTAAAAGGGTTGTCCTGTAGTCTCTTAATGAGTCATGGGTGTGTTTTTGGTGCAATAAAGAGAGTCTCATCTCCCATTCCCTTTAAAAGCCATTTGCGCTAGCGCCATTTACATGGCGGAATTTGCGAGTGAAAAGACTGAACGCTCCCCAGAGAGGAATCCTTTTATTTATAATATTTCAAAATGTGTGTGTGCTTCTGCGCGTCCCTGTGTGTGTAATAAGCAGAGTGTACGCACACTGTGCACCTGCCTATAGGCGCATATTAATAACATGCACTTAAAAGATACTGCGCTATTGACTTTAGACCAAGTTTTTGTAGGTCAATGGCACAAATAAGCAGCGCTTCAACAATGCTATTAAAACAACGTGGCGCTGGACGTGAAAATGACAACTGCGTCGGGCTGAAACTAGCAAAAAACACTTGCGTCATGTCTAGCGTTGCATTGCGCCGGGTGTATGAAAGGGCCCATTGAGTGTAAATTATATGTTTATTAAATAAATTCCACCTTATTGGGACAATAAATCTCTCCCTACACCTAGCCTATAAACACTATTATTAAATAATCGTTGGGCACTTTATTTCCACATTTTTATTGAAAATAAATGCCTTTCCAATCTGATATCTGATATAGAACAACGAGTTATGCAAAAGGCAGATTCGAACTCGGGGCGCCTTACTCCCTACGCCACTGCGGTCACAAGTCACTGCCGTTTTTAGTACTTTTGTCAGGCTCAACTAAACATTGGTGGGCGGAGTTAGTGTAAATAGCCTCTACCAACAAGGCGGGCTATTTGCACTTAGTGTAAATAGACACCACAATAAATTGATTTTGTTCTGTTTATTATGAGCATGCGGTGTAATTTTTTCATCTGCTACTTTAAATGCTCAAGGTCTTCAACGTTGAGTGGATTCTGATTGGCTGTCAATGTTTTTATCATTCATCAGGTGATTCCAATGATATCGTGCCTCTGTGTCATTAACTAAATAGTTGTGGACGTACCTATTCTCGAAGAATATGAACATGTATTAAACTTATAGTTAGCGTCCCTGGTGTGAATGGGCCTTAACGCACTTAATAAGCAGTATTACAAACAATATGAGGAAAACTTGCGAATAAGTTAGCTCAAACAACATCATTCCTCTGTCTCATTATCGTTATAGTTAACTTGTGGTGAGGACAAACATATTCTCACGGAAATGTCCATAGTAAACTGTGAATGAGCCTTATTTACTAACAGCTTGCGCAAGCACAAACCCTCTTTTGGTGTTAAAAAATGACCGTCATGATTTACTAAAGACTGAAAAATTATCACTGAAAAGGTGCGGACAGGGTTGTGCTGTATTGCATATGCATTTGTAGGAGTTTCCCTTTCAGATGCAAAATTAAAATTTAAATAAATCATGCAAGCTGATTTAATAAGGTTTGCGCTCATCAATTAACTGGTATTTGCGCCATTATTTACCGCTCCCAAAAAAGCATGTCTTAAACTTTCCACTCCCATCTGCGTTTTTGGGATTTCGCTGTTCAGTAAATTGGGATTTGGGAGTTTTGAGATTGCCCTGTTTAGTAAATCTGGCCTTTAATCCGTGAGATTACAGCTAAACTAATGAGCAACGATATTGTTCCTCTGTATTTTTATTGTCATAGTTGTGGTGTGGACTTTCCTATTCTCATAAAATGAAGGCCCGTTCAACACAAAAATGATAACTATAAAGAAACTTATAAAGATAACTATATTAGCGTTCACACCAGAGGACGATATCGTTCTGTTTATTATAAGCATGCACTGCTGTTTTGTCGTCTGCCACTTTAAATGCTCGAGCTCGTTACAGCAGGATGGATTCTGATTGGCTGTTAATGTTTTAATTTTTCATCAGCTGGAAAAAAATAGTTCTGAAAGTGATTACAACCAGTTTTGCCAAGTCTACGGTTTTCCCGTATAATTGGGCTCCTTTTAAGCTTAAAAAATGTTTGCGGGTTGATTTCCTCCCCCATAAGTACGATTTCGGCGCTCCAACAACCCCAAAACACCCCCAGACGTACAAATTCAGTGGAGAATATGGCCGCCCGAGGGAGAAAATCACATTGGGATATTTTTGGACTACTTTTGACCGGCCATTGTGCTATTTTTTACCGGACATTGGGCTACTTTTAACCGGCCATTGGGCTACTTTTGACTGGACATTGGGCTACTTTTAACCGGCCATTGGGCTACTTTTGACTGGACATTGGGCTACTTTTGACTGGACATTGGGCTACTTTTGACTGGACATTGGGCTACTTTTAACCGGCCATTGGGCTACTTTTGACCGGACATTGGGCTACTTTTAACCGGCCATTGGGCTACTTTTGACTGGACATTGGGCTACTTTTGACTGGACATTGGGCTACTTTTGACCGGACATTGGGCTACTTTTAACCGGCCATTGGGCTACTTTTGACCGGACATTGGGCTACTTTTGACTGGACATTGGGCTACTTTTGACTGGACATCGGGCTACTTTTGACTGGACATTGGGCACATCGGGCTACTTTTGACCGGCCATTGGGCTACTTTTGACCGGACATTGGGCTACTTTTGACCAGACATTGGGCTACTTTTGACTGGACATTGGGCTACTTTTGACCAGACATCGGGCTACTTTTGACTGGACATCAGGCTACTTTTGACTGGACATCAGGCTACTTTTGACCGGACATTGGGCTACTTTTGTTGCACAGACCTGGCAACCCTGATTCCAACTATATTGTTTCTCTGTGCCATTATCGTTATATTTGTGGTGTGAACTTTGATATTCTTTTTACATTTAGAACACATTTTTGAACTATATGGTTATAGTTATCGTTTTTATCGGGCCTTTAGAACGAATGATTATTAAAATGTATAGTTATATTTATCGTCCTTGGTGTGAACGGCCCTTTAAAGATCCCATGATGGTTTCCTTCCAGTTGAAGTATTGATTTTAATACTACAACAGGAAGTTGGGGTGGGACACATTTTAGTTTATATCACAATACTGAAAAACTTCACTTTACAGTGGACAAATGTAATCTTGAAACCAATTTCTTTGTGAATTGATTGACTGCAACAGTTATGAAAGGAATTAAATAGCATTTTATTGGACAACAATATGTTTATATGTCATTGAATAATTTTTCACCTTACATTTGTCCATCTACAGGTGCCTTCCTGTTCTGCTGGACGCCATTCTTCGTAGTGCACACGATGAGGGCTCTTTGCGAGGAGTGCAAAATCCCGGGCTTTGTCATTAGTATCGTGACCTGGTTGGGCTACGTCAACAGCGCCCTCAACCCCATCATCTACACCGTCTTCAACACAGAGTTCAGGAAGTTCTTCCGGAAGTTCCTGCCGACTCTACCCAACTGCTGCTAGCCTGCTGACGGTTTACGAACAAAACATACCCAAAAAGTATAAATAAACCAGACAAATAATGCTTACATGTAAATACAGCATGTTGTATGACACAAATACGAAAGTATGATTATAATGCAATACAATGTTTGCTGCCATTACATTTTTACTTTACATTTTTATTTTGTATGTTTACATTTTGAAAGCTGACATCAAAGGGCCTCGTTCATGAAATTCAAGCAGAATGAATGTTCATAAAATCATTTTATGTAAACTCGCATTTAATTTATTTCATAAAACAAATTTTTTCTTATATAAATTATGGTGGTCATAATACATGACTTCCGTGTAAATAGCACATAACTTCACAAAATCACAATCACAAAATACATGCATGTGAAATGTTCGTAAAATCGAGTCATGAAAACATACTTAGTCATGGGACAAATCAGGAAGAACACATTTTGGGATGTTGTTATTGAAGCTAATATGACAAATTATGCAAAAATGGCTTTCCGAACAAATGAAACAATTCGTTCTGCTTGTGTTTCATGGACGATGCCCAGTTTATGCTTTGAAGCTTCGGTGACAGGAATGTCTGTGGGACGGTCTGCCATCTCCGATGACCTCTTTGCCATTACAGTTCTCATGTGATATGCAAAAGAGCTCATCCAGCGGCCCGGAAGCCCACGAGTCAAAGTTAGGGCATTCATTTTGTATCTGATTGCACTGACTTTCATCTGAGAAATAAATGTTTTTCACAGACAACAACTACTGTGTGCTGATGTCCAGAGGAGGAGATAAAGACATCGAGGTTGTACAGTAGACGCCTTTTTTTTTAGTGAGCCTCGTATCCAAATATCTGTTCATTTCATGTATTCACCAAGCAAAAACTTTTATTGGACAAAATGTAAAGAACTAAGAAGAAGTTTTACTAAGGCGACATTGATGTGATGTTATAAAAATAACAGATGGGGTTGACATTTTAAGAATGCAACAAATGAATAATTGAATGTCAGGCAATGTCTCTAGTGGAGAGACCAAAACCAAATCCTTGCAAGGTGGATCTGCGAACAAAAACAGTTTTGGAACTATACTGAGGACATTTTTGTATGTTTCTGAATGGAATACGCTAGCCTGGTCTTACCAGACTCTCATACATTTCATTTGTGCATAGAGTCTGGCCACTCTCCATTGACAAGCGTTTACTTCCTTGAAGGCGGGTACTCTGTTGAAGTTTAAAACTATTGGATCTGCCAAGAGTCACTCTGGATCTGCCATAACCAATCGCTAACGTTTGGTCATGACGTATGTCACACGCCGTTCGCCTTTGATTCTCACATTAACTGTGCAAACCACCTCAGTGTCAGTGATAAAACCTTGTGCATTCGGATTGTTATTCACGGTGGAGAAGAGAGTTTTGTGATCGGAACGCGCTGCTCTCGTGGTGCATATCTCGTGCAATCATATGATTGTATATGCTGTAAATAAAATGTCATATGCTTGGTATGATAAGAATAAATGCTTCCATAAATAACAGCCCAATTCAAATGTTTACGTGCTTTTCTTCTTTTATTTTTTGAGCGGTGATGAAATATTTTGCTCTTGTAAACACTTGTCAGCATTTAAAGAAATAAAAGTCTAGAAATGCATCCAAATTATAGCGCACGCAACCGTACGGTGCTCTGCTGGGGTCAAAAAAGGATATAAACAGTGAATTTTGAAGTGATATATTCTTGAAAACTCAGGGATGTGGATTCGGAGAGCAATTACATTACCACACGACCTTGGTGTTTGTCAAAAGCAGTCGGTAATTCAGCCTGGGGGGTTTTCGCGGGTGGTGGGAGACGGACGGCTTCATTTGTTCAGGGAAGAAGGAGGCGGGAACCGGCGAACGTTTAACAACTTTTAATCAAAAACTAAATACAAAATGAAAGTAAAAGCGGCAGCCCCTCACGGACGACTGCCGCGCACATACATAACAAAACGGAAACAAAACCCAATTTAACATCCAGGCCTGGTCCTCTCTCGTCCTTCACCGGTGTCGCTCGTCCCATTTGCCTCCGTGCTCCCTCATGAGAGGACTCGAGACCGGTGTGTCTCATTCTCAATCACGCACACCGATCTCGCTCGCTCGTCCACCTCGCCACACTCCGGCTTTAACTTCTGGACATTCGTCAGCGGTGCCAGTGCCACACACTCGCATCTTTCACCGCCGCCATTACTGAACTACAACTCAAACTAGCGCACGACATCAACGTCATCGCTCTCAGCCACTCCCTCTGTTCGCTGATTGGACCGGTATAAAATTGTTTGGGAGAAAACCTAAGCAAATACAGCAGTACCAGACGGAGTACTGAAGGAATACGCTGTCGACCTGTTTGAATGCGGAGGCAGATGTACTGTGAGTTAGATGTTCCTTAATTATTTCCATGCCTTTCATGTTATTTGTGCTCTTCAGGTCACGCAGTGTTCATTAAAAGCTGAGTGAACCCCGTTACACCGTGTTTATACACTGGAAGTGAGCACTTTGTTTCCAGTGCATACATTGCTGGAATCTTTTTTAGAATTTTCGTTTCGAGTTCTTCATTTCGCCGCCAAACCCACGTTATAAATGGTATGCTTGCTGCTTTATGGCCCGTTTTCTCCGAGCGGTGCGGTGCGGTACGGTTCAGTACAGTACGATTCGGGAGCGTAAGGGTACTTTCACACCTGCCTCATTTAGTTTGGTTGAATCGTACTAGAGTTGGTTTTCCCCTTTGGTGCGGTTCGTTTGGTCAGGTGTGAAAGCAGCAATCGCACTCGGGTGCGCACCAAAAGCGGCCCAAACAAACGTACCGAGACCTCCTTGAAGAGGTGGTCTCGGTACGCTTTCAAACGAACTCTGGAGCAGTTTGTTTGTGGTGAGAACATGATCCGACCTCGAACAGACCCAACTGCAAAAAGTACTGATCATTTTTGGACTAAACCAGCTGCCGTAGTGCATTATGGGATGAGGAAGTGTTTGTTGACAGTTTGCACTTTAGCATGGCAGCTCGCGGACAAACTTGGAGTAGTGAGGAGGTGCGGAGCCTCATAGAAATTTGGTCTGATGACCATATTAGGTCCCAACTTTCAAAAACTCAAAAGAACAGCGCGATCTCCGCTTGAAGTGACGAGCGATGCGCTCTCGCCGTTTGCAGAGCATTAGAGCGTTGTTTTCAAGCCGCATCCGCGCTTCATTATAGAAATGTATTGTTTGCATATTGTGGTGTATACAAACAATGTAATAGATTATGGCCAGGGACAAAACCAGCCCGCGCAGTCGCAGTTTAGGAAATACGCCATGGCCAATGAGTGATGTGGATGTTGTCATGTGACTGCATTTTGGTTCGTTTCAACCGGTTCGGACCAAAGCAATCAGTGTGGTGTGAAAAGGAACCAAAAAAGCTGAAAAATGCTACAATGTGTAATTGTTTGCCCTTGGTTCGGACCAAATGAACCGAACTAGAGATGTGAAAGCGCCCTAGAATAAATGTGAACGCTGCCATCTGAACCAAACAAGCGGACCAAGACCACTGAAAAGATGGGTCTCGATCTGCTTCCAAACGACCTCTGGTGCGGTTCAAATGTATTATGAACACAACACGGACCAAAGACATCTAAACGATCCAAAAACAGGACATGATGTCAGAAGATGCAACCCTAAAAAGGGCAGAATGCTCAAGCACACCTGTTTTTTCTCGCCATTGTCACGGTGTTGCCCATCACAGTTCGGTACAGGCGTCAGAGCCGCGTCTCCTCACAGCAGATCTTGGTTTGTGTGTGAGATGGAGGGATTCCTGCCACTGTTTTGACTCCTTTACACACTTTATAAGCTCTTCACAAGTTCTCAGCTGGTCAAAATACCATCATATGTAGCTACGCACATACAACGAGCACATTTAACCGCACGCAGCATTGTTTCGGATGTTCGATAAGTTCCGTCATGAAATAGGCAATATGTCATACAAGGTTGTGAACATTATATTCTATCATAATTGTACAATACTATGGTATTTTATACGTGATTATTCCTTTGCCTTCAGGCTTGGTATCTTTAGGTTCTGTGATAAAAATGGCAGTCTGACTGCTAAGCGGACCAGAACTAGGCCTAAAAAACGAACCAAGCGAACCGAACTACAAGTGTGTTCTATTGCCGTATGCCCTTCTTTCTTTTATGGACCACAAAGGGAGGATTTTTTTTGTTTTTTTTTTAAATGTGCCGCTCACATTTGTCCATATAATGAATAATGAATAGGGACCAGCATCAAGCTTTTAAAAAAAGACGCAAAAGTGTCACATACCATACGACACGTGTCGCACATTTCAAGTGTTCCGTGGGGTATACGATATAAAATTGTATTTATTATATAAAACTAAAATCCTGGCCTTGGCCGTTGGTCTTATGTGCACGTTCGTGTGACTCTATTAAAGGTCTTGTTCTTCGTGTTTTTTTAAAGCTTTGATTGTGTTTACAGTGTGCAATATAACATGTGTTCATGTTTCGCGTGTAAAAAAACACAGTATTTTTAACACAATTTACTTATCTGTATACCGCTGTTTTCACTGTCCTAAAAACGGCTGATGACTTCCTTTATTCTATGAAGTCCCTCCTTCAGAAATACGTAACGAGTTCTGATTGTGCCAGCGGTTCCCGTGTTGTGATTTGACCGCAGCTTAGCGAACGTGGCACGGTTCCTGTGTTGTGATTCGACAGCAGCTTAGCGCACGTGGAAAGGTCACGCCTCTTAACGGGAGATATATGCGCGGTTAATGATCTCTACAGCGTCCCTGGGAAAGCCAAACAAAGGTGATTTGACTCCGGGATGAAAATAACAGCGTCTCGACGACATGGCGACAAACACACTCAAACGCAACACTTCCTTTTCTCCACGCGACACGTCCTCTTCTCCACGTGGGACAGCAACAAGACCACGCCCCCTTTTTTCGCGTATTCTTGTGGGCGGAGGTTAGTCTGTTCTACTGTTCTACTGACGTCATTTATGAAGGAAGTACCAGGATGTAGTCCAAGCCAGCCGTTCGCTGTAGGCTTTGAAAGGGAACTTCTGTTAAATAAAATATCTCGCTTGGCATTGAACTTTGAGCTTTATAATTTTACAGGTATTATTTATGCTCTAACAGCAACATTACACACTAACTAAAGTTTGAACAATGGGATCACAAAGAACGGGACCTTTAACGGCGTAGACCGTCTCCCTCAGAAAAAGGACACAAGTTGTGAGAAATCAAGATAATTTGGACTAACGGCTCAGTTCATATGGCTTCGTTTTACGATCTCTTTATTAACTTTTTTAATCGTCAAAGTGGTAATTGAGTAGCTGTCAATGGAGGGACAGAAATCTTTATTTGTGTTCCGAAAGTCTTACGGGTTTGGAACGACATGAGGGTAAGACTGAATTTTCCTTTTATGGCGAAACAACCTGACCTAGAGGAAAAACAAGACAGCAAGCGATTAGGACGTGTATTATTAAAGCAGAATATTCCATCACTATTAATTATTTACACTCTTTCAGATTCGCATAACAAGGGCTTTTACCACATTCTGATGACTAAGTAGGTATTCGTTTCGATAAGATGTCATCAACCTCTTCTGTCATCCGTCTAATGTTTCCTCCTTCATTCTTTATGCGAAGAAGTTTTTTTTTTTAATTCTAAAAAGTTTAAAATGTAATTCCTTTAAAAGTAAAGCCAAGAGTGATATCAAGGTCAAACAGAGATGGTGACGCATGTCCTTCTGTGGCGCAGGGGGGGTGGAAGTATTTCCTGATGCTTTTAAAATGAGATACGTCGAAACTTATTATGCTCAGCAAACTACAGCGGCAGCCTGTCCGGATTCATTCCACCCACTCTCTCATCATGCAAAAAAGACGGAGACCTGTCAAAGAACACCTGAGACGGCTGAAAGACATCCCGCAGTTCAAGAATGACCAAAACATAGAAGCATATGGAGCCGTCTTGATACCCTTTCAAAGTCTCAATTGAGCATTTATTTTTTTCTCAGATGTTTCTCTGAAATAAACTAGAGCTATACAATAAATATGCACAGCAGCTCAGATATTTGATAGGAATACTTGAGATCTCTTTTGAGATAACTTAACCCCTGAGGAGAAATATCTGAGAAGCAGGAGACTTCAGGCTTCCATTTTTCTCTCAAATCATTGCTGTCTTGCATACACAACTGAGACATTAAAGAGATCAATCTATAATTTTTATTCCTATAAATTGGACTGAAAAAAAATATTGAAAATCAGTACCAGATTCTCAGAAGCAATGGTAAAGCTTATCTAGATTTGGTTTCAAGTTCAAGAAACAAATATAAAAAGAAACTCGATTTTTGATTTTTTTTTTAAGGAAACTGTAAGTGTTTTGGTTTTCAAACTCTGCCATGCCAGGCGTTGCTATGCAGTTACTGAGGTGTTCTGACTGGTTGTTTGTATTACTAGGAAGTTTCTGGAGTGTTCTGGGTGGTTGCCAGGGTGTTGCTATGTGGTTACTGAGGTGTTTTGTTTGTGTTGCTATAGGCAGTTTCTGGGGTATTCTGGGTTGTTGCCATGTGGTTACTGAGATGTTCTGTTTGTGTTGTTAGGCAGTTTCTGGGGAGTGTTCTGGGTGGTTGCCAGGCCATTACTATGCGGTTACTGAGGTGTTCTGATTGGTTATTTATGTTGCTATGATGTTACTGGGGTGTTCTGGGTGGTTGCCAGGATGTTATGACATTACTAGGGTGTTCTGGGTGGTTGCCAGGGCATTGCTATGTGGTTATTGAGGTGTTCTGATTGGTTGTTTATATGTTGCTATGACGTTAATTGGGTGTTCTGGGTGGTTGCCAGGCCATTGCTATGCGGTTACTGAGGTGTTCTGATTGGTTATTTATGTTGCTATGATGTTACTGGGGTGTTCTGGGTGGTTGCCAGGGTGTTGTTATGGCATTACTAGGGTGTTCTGGGTGGTTGCCAGGGCATTGCTATGTGGTTATTGAGGTGTTCTTATTGGTTGTTTATATGTTGCCATGATGTTACTGGGGTGTTCTGGGTGGTTGCCAGGCCACTGCTATGCGGTTACTGAGGTGTTTTGATTGGTTGTTTATGTTGCTATGATGTTACTGGGGTGTTCTGGGTGGTTGCCAGGGTGTTGTTATGGCATTACTAGGGTGTTCTGGGTAGTTGCCAGGGCATTGCTATGTGGTTATTGAGGTGTTCTTATTGGTTGTTTATATGTTGCTATGATGTTACTGGGGTGTTCTGGGTGGTTGCCAGGCCATTGCTATGCGGTTACTGAGGTGTTTTGATTGGTTGTTTATGTTGCTATGATGTTACTGGGGTGTTCTGGGTGGTTGCCAGGGTGTTGTTATGACATTACTAGGGTGTTCTGATTGGTTGTTTTTTGTTGCTATGATGTTAATGGGGGTGTTCTGATTGGTTATTTATGTTGCGGTGACGATACTGGGGTGTTCTGGGTGGATGCCAGGGCATTGCTATGTGGTTATTGAGATGTTCTTATTGGTTGTTTATATGTTGCTATGATGTTACTGGGGTGTTCTTGGTGGTTGCCAGGCCATTGCTATGCGGTTACTGAGGTGTTTTGATTGGTTGTTTATGTTGCTATGATGTTACTGGGGTGTTCTGGGTGGTTGCCAGGGTGTTGTTATGACATTACTAGGGTGTTCTGATTGGTTGTTTTTTGTTGCTATGATGTTACTGAGGTGTTCTGATTGGTTATTTATGTTGCTGTGATGATGGGGTGTTATGGGTGGTTGCCAGGGCATTGCTATGAAGTCACTGAGGTGTTCTGATTGGTTGTTTATGTTGCTATGACATTGCTATGTGGTTACTGTGTAGTTGTTCTGATTGTTGCGTGTTCTAATCTATGCGATTGCTTACTGGCTCAGGTCAAAAGAGCCCCACCCCAAGTCTGAGCGCTTTCAAAAATAATGTAAAATAAAATAAAAATTTTAATATTACCTGTTTCACAGAAGAATGAATGGCCCTTCCTCATATTAAGTTCCATTTAGGATCACCTTTCCAAAAATATACTCAGCAGACTGGAATCTCCTATCGAAAAAAACATTTGAGCAGCGTCTCTTCAGCAAAGCCTGTAATACAGCCCTCATTATTAACATACGTGAATAGGCTTTTATAGAAAATGCCAGGGAAAAAAAGAGAAGATTTTAGAGTAAATGTCACATCTCAACAGGTTCCAGACAGGAACCACTGTCACAAAGATACACACACACAGGAGGGGACGCATCTTACTGTAGGTGTTAAAAGAGAATGGGTGATACATTTTACTCAAAAATCATTTACTTCAGCCACAAACGATTGTGAGATAAATCTGATACACAACATAAATGTAATATTACAACCTAAAAATGAAGCAAATGCACATTGTGGATGCGCTTTTGTCTACCAAAAGGTTTTTTTTCTTCGATTGAAATTAGATGCCATATTATTTAGAATGAACTTGATTAAAATTAACGAATGAGACGGGACAAAATATTGACTACATTTAAACTATATTTTCATCAAAAGATCTCAAAAAAACGATCACGAGGGTGAGGTACGTAAATGAGTACGTAAATGAGGACATATTTTCGCTTCTGCTCCGGAATACGCGACTTGAAAGACCTCCAAAAGAAGAAGTAACTTCTAATTTTGTTCACTTTGCCCTAGACGGTCATAAACTCTCACGAGGGCATTTTTGGTACCAGGTTTTTAAGAGAGCAATATAACAGATCTGACCTTGATATGAGAACACATATAAAGAAATGATGACAGCCAGATGGAAAGAAAGACTGAGAGAGAGAGAGTACGGGAGACGAGGAAGATTTGACAAGACAACCCTGGAGAATTTCCCTTCATCCAGGACTTCTGCTGAAGACAGCTGTTCCGGCTTTAATATGGTTAAGCTCTACTGACAGCATTTGTCCATTACCACAGAAGCTGAATTATTAGCATAACTATTATTTGGCTCTATTATAAAAGAAAACTTTTAAGCCATAGAAGGGCGTTTTTTGGTTTTCAAACAGGGCTCGAACTCACAGTAAATTGAGGTGAGAAGGTCAGAAACATTACTCTATTCTGAGGTAAAAAGTCATCCAAATTTCGATAAACCTGTTTTTCCTGACAAACTAGAGTTTAGATTCTCTGCCTGAGCCCGAACTTGTCGAACGATTATTGTCTGCTATAGACTATTTGCTTCATATTTATTAAATCCAGGCAATTGGCTGATGAAACATTGATTAAAATTAAGATACAATTTATACTAAACAAAATTCATTTTAAATAAAGGCTTTCTACAAAGCAAAGCTTAATGAAGTGGTCAAAATCATTTCTGACCCACTCTTTTTCAAAATTAGATGAAATTTAAAAAATTACATTATAATATTTAAACATAAATATGAAACAAAATACATTGTTTAATGGCTACAACAAGTATAGTAGGCTACAGTACAGATACATGTCATGTCTGAGCGGGATTTGAGCGTGCATTGTATTAACGCCCACGTATTAAAAAATATTAAATCGGGCTCGGGCTCCCGATCTAAGCTCCAACACAAAATCACTAAAAATGACGGAGCAATTATTTTCTAAAACACAACCTTTTTTACCAACTGTCTAGGTCAAATTGTAAGGAGTCCCTGACAGTATCAGCTTTAAAACAGCATTACATGTGTCATAAAACTCACTGTCGTATTTGTTCTGTGTAGCATCCATTGCTCCACTGATCTGCGTAATGGAAAACTACTGGCGTTCGGTTTGGATGTGGCTCTTTAGATGATTCTGGCATCACTGACTGGCAATTCTTTGGCTGAAACCGCTTCCCACAACTCCCCCAACAATTTTCTATCCCCGTGTATTGATTCACATTTGGACACTGAGGTACAAATGGGAGGTAATAAAAACACAGTCCTGCAGCAAACTATCAGCCAAGGGTGCTCATGGGAAATCTGAAGTGTATTGTATTTAGATGTACTCCTAAATTGAGCTAGAAACCTCTAAAGAAACTCACTCAATACAAAAAGCACCAGCAATAAAGTGTCTGAACACTTTTAGGGCCACAGATTAGAATCAGGCACTGTAAACGGGCCACCAGAAGATGCCAATCGAAGGAAGTAAAAGTTCAGCGTAATAGGAAAACTTGTTGTAACTTTCAGAACTTAACACATCCTCCATGCACTCTTAAAAATAAAGGCTCTTTATTGGCTCAATGATTCCATGAAGGGCTTGCAACATCCATGGAAACTTTCCATTCCACAAAAGGTTCTTTATCCTCCTGGGCGCCACTGTCCGCATACGAGGACATGATGTTTGAGTGAGTTTCATAACATGTCACAGTTTTAAGTCTGGATGTCCAGAGCACATTCAGGGCTTTTCAGAGATACCATTTTGAGGTTTCACCAGGGCAACAACTTCTTTTAAACGTCTTTAAAAATGACTGAAAGATCAAATTTAGCACTCTTATGGAAATATAAATATTTTGTAATTATTACTTAAATCTGACTAATTATCAAATAAATAAATAATCATCATAGGAAAATGTTATTGGGCTTCTAATCAAAATATGATTTTCTGTTAAAAAACAGGGCATTGATTTCATACATGTCCACTGTAGAGGAGACCAGGACTTAAATCATGTTTATCGCGCATTTTAGGAGACACAACAAGTGAATAGGGAAAGAAATTGCATGTCAATATTCCTATAAAATATTAGATATTATTTAGCCTGCAGTTCATAACAGCCACGGGTAACAGGTGCCATGGACCGCTCATGTTCGCATCAGTGGCATAACTTTAACCTAGAAATTACGGACCCCGGTGCACAAATAGGCTATCATAACTATCTATAATAGGCCTACTGTAATATATTGTATGTTATACTGTAATACATATATTCTAGAAATGTATTAAAAAGAAAGACGCTTTCAGCCTTACTCAAAGGCCGCGGAAACAGGCCAGTGGGTTCATTACGCACGTCAATCCATTCCCGGCGTTCTTATTTTGCTTCTTATGTATTAAATACACAGGCCATTAGTTTATGAAACCTTGATCAAAATTATAATACAATTTATAGAAAACGAAATTCACTTTAAAGAAATGATTTCTACAAAACAACACTCAATAAAAATCATGTCTGACCCCACTCCATGTCTCCAGACATTGCGCGTCTAGCCTATCTTACTAATGCCGACGAAAACACCCGCAAGTTCTTTAATATTTTTCATTTTTGCATTTTTTTTTTTACCACTTCGTTATTTTGGCTCGGAATTTCGTTTGTTGGAAATATGAACTGAATTTAGAAATTAAATTTGAAATTAAAAACTTTGCGTTTAATAAACAAAATACATTTTTGAAGCGTTTGGAGTGGAGTAGGCTATATACATGCAAAACGTAGCCTATTTAGATTCATAGTTAGGCTATATGTTTAAATATTAGCCTATTATAAAGTGAGCAGCATGAGTAAGACAAATATGTCTGGAGACATGGAGTGGGGTCAGACATGCTTTTTATTGAGTGTTGTTTTGCAGAAATTCTTTAAAGTGAATTTCGTTTTCTATATATTGTATTTTAATTTAGATCAAGGTTTCATAAACTAATGGCCTGTATATTTAATACATAAGAAGCAAAATAAGAACTCGGGGAATGGATTGATGTGCGTAATGAACCCACTGGCCTGTTTCCGCGGCCTTTGAGTAAGGCTGAAAGCGTCTTTCTTTTTAATACATTTCTTGAATGTCTTAATTACAGTAGACCTAGAGATAGTTTTGATATTTGTAGCTGCACCGGGGTCCTTCATTACTAGGTTAAAGCTACTCGCTAATCATGAGCGATCCATGGCACCTGCTACCCATGGCTGTTAAGAACTATAGGCTACATCACTAAATTACAATAATTTCGTGCTATGGGCACTGCCCCTGATACAGGCAGCGGATGAGCCTATTTTTCTGCTTTTCAAACAAGTGTGACAAAGGCATGGGCTAAATAAATTCTCTAATGTGGATACAGACATATATACACACATCACTATACAACACATGTCCTTATTAGGAGAAAATATATGTCGTTTTAACGAGAAAAATATGTCGTTTTTACGACATAAGATCTCGTTATTACGAGAAAAGATGTCGTTATTACGACATAATTGAGTGGAAAAAATAATATGTATGTGGCAGCAATGCGTCACCGTATAAAATTGAACTCGAGGTTTTCAAAAAAAAAAAAGTGGTGGGTACAAAATGACTCATGACGAAATCTGGTGGGTAGCTTTTTTTGTCATAAAAAGCTAAATTATGATGTTCAAAATGATGCGGCAAGTGTATAGTATGACTTCTTTAGGTGAAAAATGTTGAGAAAAACAGGGGAAGTGATGCATGTGAAGGCTGGTGAGGTTGCTTTCCTTTCACTCCTGTATGTTAAGCTTTAGGTCTGGATTATTTCGGACAGGTCAGTTCACAGCGTTCACAGAGAAAAGCTCAGCTAATCTCTGCAATGTGCCATCTCCATTAAAAAGGTCATCATGATAATGCACTTTACGTGCGTGTACGGTCAGTGTATATTTTGGCCATTTGATTTTCCTTATAGAAACGGGTATTAAAAAAGCCATTTTTTGTTTTTTAATACCCGTTTCTATAAGGAAAATCAAATGGCCAAAATATACACTGACCGTGCACCCTCTGTAAGGCCGCTGAAATCGCTCCAAGGATCGGTAGCGATAGCGACTCGAAGGCCGTTTGCGCGTTCGTGTTTCAGCTGGGCAAAATGGATTTAATTATAATATTCTCTATCTGACTCCATTTATCATATTTGTCGAATTTAGAAGAGAATGCCAATTGGTTGTTTAGTCATTTATATCTAATAGTTAATCATACATTTAATCATTTTAACCCTTTATTGCAAATATATCGTTCCGTTCTGGAAATAGTTAATAATTACAGAGTAATTCAGAAAGGATCAAAATGTAACAATTTTATTAACAGTCAGGTAAATGTATAATGCCAATTACATAATCAATTCTAAGATAATTCATACATAACATCAAATATTCCGAAATAGCTTAACCCTTTAACTGTCACCCCCCTTTTTGAGAATACACATGAAAATGCACTATCCAAACTTAAAGGGCTGTAATTCAAGAATGCTTTGGAATATAGACCTACGTTTGGTCTTGTTTTAAAGCAGACACTCGGCAGATTATTTCTAATTCAAAATATGAAAAGGTTATGGAAGTTTACATTTACTGTAAATAAAAAATACTGTACTAAATATTTTTTATTTTATATAAAATATATATATTTTACAAAAATGTTTTAATCTAAAATTACTATAAAATCAAAGCCATATGTCTAACCAAGTTGTGTTCCAAATTTGAAGTTGATATCACAAAAAATTAAAGTTCCCATGAGATTTTGTTTAGGGGCTGTACCACAAATAGTCACCGGGTGTCATTCAAATTGTTTTTTTGATGCATTTTCCGGTAATTTTCTGTCCAAATGTCACTTCTATCACAAAACGGTCACCAAATATGGACCCTTGAGACTCAGACCTTTCCGACGATATGCGTTTTGTCAAGATTAGAAAAGATTTTGATTATAAAGTAGTTAAAATAAATGTTGTAATATGAAACATGACACCGCCCCCACTAGGGGAGGAGTCTGCTAAAATAATTTAAAGTACCATTTCAATGGTAACGCAACGTCCAATTTCAAAACGGTTTTCACAGGATGAATTTTGAGTTTGTAAGCTTTCGAATGATACCTAATTTATGATAATTACTAAAACATATAATACGAAAAAAAAGGTGATAAAAAAAAAAGAGTGCCAGGTGTCCCGCCAGCGGGACGGTGACAGTTAAGAGGTTAAAGAGTGAAAGATTTCCTGACCTTTTGAATATTACGTAACACAGAGCGTTTTCTGTGTTACGGGTCAACCTTGTTAATAGTATTAAAGGTCCCGTTCTTCGTGATCCCACTGTTCAAACTTTAGTTAGTGTGTAATGTTGCTGTTAGAGCATAAATAATACCTGTAAAATTATAAAGCTCAAAGTTCAATGCCAAGCGAGATATTTTATTTAACAGAAGTTCCCTTTCAAAGCCTACAGCGAACGGCCGGTTTGGACTACATCCTGGTACTTCCTTCATAAATGACGTCAGTAGAACAGTAGAACAGACTAACCTCCGCCCACAAGAATACGCGAAAAAAGGGGGCGTGGTCTTGTTGCTGTCCCACGTGGAGAAGAGGAAGTGTTGCGTGGAGAAGAGGAAGTGTTGCGTTTGAGTGTGTTTGTCGCCATGTCGTCGAGACGCTGTTATTTTCATCCCGGAGTCAAATCACCTTTGTTTGGCTTTCCCAGGGACGCTGTAGAGATCATTAAGCGCATACATCTCCCATTAAGAGGCGTGACCTTTCCACGTGCGCTAAGCTGCTGTCGAATCACAACACAGGAACCGTGCCACGTTCGCTAAGCTGCGGTCAAATCACAACACGGGAACCGCTGGCACAATCAGAACTCGTTACGTATTTCTGAAGGAGGGACTTCATAGAACAAGGAACTCATCAGCCGTTTTTAGGACAGTGAAAACAGCGGTGTACAGATAAGTAAATTGTGTTAAAAATACTGGGGTTTTTTACACGCGAAACATGAACACATGTTATATTGCACACTGTAAACACAATCAAAGCTTCAAAAAAACACGAAGAACGGGACCTTTAAGCCCCGAACTCATTGCTGCATCGCTTTAAATAACTCAGACCAGATCAACAACTGTTTCAAATGGAAATACATGAAAACAAAGGGAATTTACATTGAGTCGAATTCCCATTTGACTTGATTGAAAGGAAACCAAATGGCTCCAACAGCCACACCCACCATCATAAGTAAAATACCTCTAAGCCCTAAAAACTCTTATTAACTTCTTGTGTATTTCTGTGCTTATGAGATTTTTGTACCATTCGCACTGAGACGTTTCAAACGATACTAAACACATATAATATCGTAAAGTGAGAATTAACATTGAAATATACCCAAAATCTATTGGATTTTTGTGATCTCCCAGGAGAGGCGATTAGGAGTTTGGGGGAAGTTTGGGACAAGGTAAATTCTCAAGCCATTCTCAGTTGATTCACTCAGTGGGACGTTGTCTCAGATGAGAGTGATAATTGTATGAGTGGATTCAGAAGTTCATTACTCATCCAGACAACCTCGAATACAAAATCCAGTGAATAAAGAAACAGAAAAATAATCTCAGATTTTCCCATTTATTTCTGTTTTGAAAACCCTGTAAAAATGTCATCCTTCATTAGAATTAGATTCTGAAATTATATTATTGTCTTCATTAAATTAATAATTCACCTAAAATAACAGTTCTGTCATCATTGACTCGCCCTCATGTTGTTCCAAACCCGTTTGACTGTCTTTCTTCTGTTAAACAGAAAATAATACGTTTTGAAGAATGTCCGAGCTGCTCTTTTTCATACAATGAAATTGGATGAGGACAAGGGTTGTCCACCTAAAAAGGTACAATAAAAATATCATAAAAGTGAATATCATAAAAGTAAAAATGAGTCATTCATTATGAGTCATTTTGCTTTCCATATACCATACACGCACAAAACAAGTTAAAGAGAGTTAAACAGAGTTGAGCTTGAAAGTCTCTGGAACTCCACTACATAATAATTTCATACAGGTTTGGAATGACATGAGGGTGAGTAAATCATGTTTGATGAACTATCCCTTTAAGGATTATTTTCACATACAAAATCCATAGTGAGAGGGCGAAACCGTTCAAATGATACACCGACGCCATCCGCGTATGCTTCGTATTTCACAGTGTGTAAGGGAGCTGCTACTACAAGGCTTTATAGCTAAACTAAAACCCGAACGGAAGTGATCACCCATCTAAACGTCATACGGTCCTGCAGTGTGGAGCGTTAGGCCTTCCCTTTCTCCACCTCCACCATCTGAGTCTCTTCCTGAAGGCCGACGGTTGTGCTCGGCTGAAAGCAGCTCAGTTGATGTTCTTTCCAGTCCTGCCAAAAGACGGATCCAAAAATAAAGTGTCTCTAGCCGGTGTGATACAGCGGTGAACACTCAGGTTGGGCTTACCTTCCGCTGACAGAAGCCAGAACAGTAATGGACTTTATGACAGCCGGCGCACTCACTGGACGCCTCTCGCCCGCAGTTTACACACTGAAACACAGACGAAAACATCCTAGTGTTACTATTAATACAACAGTTAACCTGTCTGTCTATTCCTTGTTCCTAATTCTACTTCAATACAAATTTTATTTCTTAATTGAGTTCTAGATGTTCTGAAAAAAAAAAAATATTCCTTTGATCACAACACGAAAATGACAAGAAAGAATTTGACAAGGGCCAAATTGTGATGGCTAGACGACTGGGTCAGAGCATCTCCAAAACTACAGCTCTTGTGGGATGTTCCCGGTCTGCAGTGGTCAGTGTCTATCAAAAGTGCTCCAAGGAAGGAACAGTGGAGAACCGGCGACAGGGTCATGGGCGGCCCAGGATGCACTATGGGAAGAAGGCAAGCCGCGGAGGCAGTGATGCTTTGGTCAATGTTCTGCTGGGAAACCTTGAGTCCTCCATCCATGTGGATGTTACTTTGACACGTACCACCTACCTAAGCATTGTTGAGACCATGTTCACCCTTTCATGGAAAAGGTATTCCCTGGTGGCTGTGGCTCTTTCAGCAGATGATGCTCCTGACACAAAGCACAAATGCTTCAGGAATGGTTTGAGGAGCACAACAACGAGTTTGAGGTGTTGACTTGGCCTCCAAATTCCCCAGATCTCAATCCAATCGAGCATCTGTGGGGATGTGCTGGACAAACAAGTCCGATCCATGGAGGCCCCACCTCACAACTTACAAGACTTAAAGGATCTGCTGCTAACATCTTGCTGCCAGATACCTCAGCACACCTTCGGGGGTCTAGTGGAGTCCATGCCTCGATGAGTCAGGGCTGTTTTGCAGCAAAAGGGGGACCAACACAATATTAGGTCATAATGTTATGCCTGATCGGTGTAAATATATAAGATGCCTAAAGCCCCGTTTCCACCGAAATTACCCGGAACAATTTGTACCAGGAACTTTTTTTTACAGGAACCTTTTTTCCCCCAGACCTGCTACTGTCTGTGCTTCGACTGCGGTCTAAAGTACCGTGAAGATTAGGCAAATTAGTCCGGTGATGTAGGACTGCGCACGACTGCTCCTCCCAGTCACAGACGGACAGTAATCATTTTTGCGCGACACTGTCTGCAACGATAACAAGTGGAGGATTTGCAAGCAGCGCTGCTTTTGCTTGTTATGTATTGGTTTACTAAAGAGGTCATAAACAAAACTGCAGAAAAGAGACAAGCACTGATACTAAAGCGTATTCTGAAAGCTCGTTAAGCTAGATTTAAAATAAGACAAAGTATGTTATCATCAGCTATTACGGACATTGACCGTGCAATGGCTGAGACGAACGCGCGCCATCAGACAGAAAGAGCAAGACTGATATTTACTGAATGCTGAACGATCCTCGCAAAAGAATTTTAAAAATGCCGGTTGAAATAAAATGCTGCGTGAGTTCAACCAATCAGCATGTTCAGCACCCAAGTCCCACCCCCGAAAGTTTCCGAACTTTGAAAAAGTACCAACTCGGGAGCAGGGCCGTTTGGAGGGGGAAATATTTACCCGGAACTTATATTATTTATCTAAATATTTATCTATCTGTGTCTATCTAACTGTCTGTCTGTCTGTCTGTCTGTCTGTCTGTCTGTCTGTCTGTCTGTCTGTCTGTCTGTCTGTCTGTCTGTCTGTCTATCTATCTATCTATCTATCTGTCTGTCTGTCTGTCTGTCTGTCTGTCTGTCTGTCTGTCTGTCTGTCTGTCTGTCTGTCTGTCTGTCTGTCTGTCTGTCTGTCTGTCTGTCTGTCTATCTATCTATCTATCTATCTATCTATCTATCTATCTATCTATCTGTCTATCTGTCTGTCTATTTATCTGTCTGTCTGTCTATCTATCCATCATCTGTCTGTCTGTCTATCTATCAAAATTATTATATTATTATATATTGTATGAATCATTATTATCATCAATAAGCACATATCTCCATCCAAGTGAATGAAGAACAGCCTGGACATTATTCTGCAAAATATCCTCTTTTGTTTTCCATGAAAAAAAGATTTGAACAATATGAGGTTTGGAACTAAACAAGGACGGGTAAATAGTGCCAGCCTCAACACAGACGGGCATTTTAAACAGTTCTCCATTCTCTGGAATCGATTGTCTTTTTCCAGCAGAGCTTCTGTGTTTCCAGCAGCTGCAGATTCTGATAGTCCTGCTTCACTCTCTCTCTATCACGCGTGTGACAGTGCTGAGTGTCCTTCAATAATACACACATCTGCAGAGCATGACATGAGCCACATTATAAAACTCAAAGCTTTGGTCATTCAATTCCGTGGCAAAATATCCAATAAGTAAGCAACTCTAAACCTTAACCCTCGTAACACCACCCCTACTGTCTGAATGAGAACAGACCTGGACTCAGTATTTGGTGGCACGGTGAATACAGTCCCGACTGCCAAACCGTAAATGCCGTAAACAAAAAAATGCAGACAGAAATTGAACAACTGGATGAGGAAAAAAACCTCCAGCTCTCCAGTCACTATAGTTTTAGACAGGGTTATTATTTTTGACTAGTTTAAGTTCTAAAATAAGTACTAAAACTTGATATGATAACAGAGAGAGAGAGAGAGAGAGAGAGAGAGAGAGAGAGAGAGACTTACCTTAATGATAATTTCAGTGATTCTCCCCTCAGGTTCTTCACTGAGTGACAACTGACTCTGAAAGGACTGAGAGAGAAAAACACAAATATATGATCCTTCTTCAGAAGATTTAATAAGACAAACTCTCCCCCTCAGTTCCACTTATAATGTCTGTAAAGGTTTCTTAGTCATTTACAGGTTTCTTCAACCTTTATCTAAATCAGACATAATTTCGTTTTTCAGGATCATTTTTCACACTTTTGTGGCCATTTTACTGCACTTGTCTGGCTATCACCAGATCACATCCATCCATCCGTCCATCCATCCATCCATCCATCCATCCATCCATCCATCTATCTATCTATCTATCTATCTATCTATCTATCTATCTATCTATCTATCTATCTATCTATCTATCTATCTATCTATCTATCTATCTATCTATCTATCTATCTATCTATCTATCTATCTATCTATCTGACAGTCTGTCTATCTATCTATCTATCTATCTATCTATCTATCTATCTATCTATCTATCTATCTATCTATCTATCTATCTATCTATCTATCTATCTATCGTCTGTCTGTCTGTCTATCATCTCTGTCTGTCTGTCTGTCTATCCATCCATCCGTCCGTCCGTCTGTCCATCCATCTATCTATTGTCTGTCTGTCTGTCTATCGTCTATCTATCTATCTATCTATCTATCTATCTATCTATCTATCTATCTATCTATCTATCTATCTATCTATCTATCTATCTATCTATCTATCTATCTATCTATCTATCTATCGTCTGTCTGTCTGTCTGTCTGTCTGTCTGTCTGTCTGTCTGTCTGTCTGTCTGTCTGTCTGTCTGTCTGTCTGTCTGTCTGTCTGTCTGTCTGTCTGTCTGTCTGTCTGTCTATCTATCTATCTATCATATATCTGTCTGTCTGTCTGTCTGTCTCTTTTTAGTCTAGGGAAAATGTTTTGAGTTTGTCTTTTGTTTCATGATATATGACCTATGAACACTGATCTGAGAGCAGTTTTGTGGTTCTAACCTCTTTTCTGAGACTGGTGTTTTTCTCTGGGCTGATGCCGACATGCACTCCGCTCTGACTGGCTTGTTTGGCCTGTGCAATGAGGACTTTGAGCTGCTGGACGTTGCTGAGCAATGTATTGGCCATCTCTTCCAGGTAAAGCCACGTGCGCTGCTCGCCCGTCTCTAGCCCATTCATCAGCGTCCCGGTCGGAGGGGGTTTAGACTGCACCACGGCCTGCTGAGGGACCACCGCCAGCGCAGGAAGGGTGGTCAACACTGAGGAGAAACACACATTTGAGATGAAGCTGACGCTAGAAGCCTAACCTACATCTCCTGAGTGTTGAGCGATTAAAGCGTTCCTCTGGGACAGCTGGTTTTGTAGAGGTGAACCATCGTTCTGACAGGTACAACCTTGACGAGTGCATTTAGAGGCCGTCCTCATCTGTTCTCCCTTTAACCCTGACCCACATTTCACTTTATAAGCTTGTTGTTCTAAAAAAGGGTTTGGAAAAGTGGGCCGGACAGACAAGAGAGGACAAGCTAAGGCCCTGTTTACACCTGGTTAGGGTTAGGATCATAAGTAGACGAGGGAGACACATTCCCGTTTACATCTGGTGTCTCTTTTGTCCACTTTCAACCACTTCTGTCCTGATTTCTGAGGGGAGGGTCTATGGGCTTTTTCAGATCTTTCCATCTAAGCATTTAATGTAGCAATGCATGTAATAAGCTCACGCAATTTACATATGAACCGCGACCAGGGACAATGGAAAACACACAGAGAGCATAAGCTTTAGTTTCTGCTCTGACAGACACAATACCAGCCGAACTTGGGTCTCCACCCGACAAAGTTTAAATTCCGTCTGGCTAGCGCGCTTCCCATAATGTTCACGTATGGTCAGTAGGCGGAGAGTATGGGTCTTTTAGTGGCTGTTCAAACACATGAGCGTTTACTCGAAAGCAATCTGGTCAAATGTGTTTTCCACTACCTCTGGAAGTGGTCAAAACAGGACAAGCTCAAAATGTTTTAGACCCATTTACATCTGCATTTAGCATCGTCCACTTGTGATCCAATCGACTAAAATGCATCTTAATACCAGGTGTAAACAGGACTCTGCCACATTTGTTAATGTTAGTTATTATAAATCCAGTCGTTCATTGTTTGTTGATGTTAGTTCACAGTGCATTAGCTAATGCGGTAGAAGTATTTTTCATTCTTAATTCTTAAGTTGTTAACTAATGAAGCCTTATTGTAAAGTGTTAATGCTAACTCAAACATGGCTTATATCTGAAAAAAAAAAAACTTTACTTATTCATACTCATGGACTCAAACAGTGTGAAGAGGTTATGAGAGAGAATATAAATTATGCTTTTTATTTTTGGCCTTTTTGTCACTTTTAAGAAAAGGGACAGTGAGATAATGAGTAGAAGAGGGTGAAACTGAATCGTGAAATGCCACAAAGCCCAACGTTTCCCACATTTTATCCATAAATTTCCATGATTTTACCTGTCATTTGTGATAAGAATTATGGTTTTAAAAAATCACTTTATAGAGTCTTCTATCCAGGGCTATTATAGTTCATTAAAACTAAAACAATACTTTTTTTTTTTACTTGAAATAGCATAAATGTTAACTGAAACATAAAAAAACAATAATTTAGGTTTTTTTTTTTTATCAATAAAAAATATAGACAGAAAAAAAGGACAAAAAAATACAATTTGAACTAAAAATTTAATCAATAACTTTACTTTTTTGTTTAAAATGTACAAAATAAAAAAATATATATATGAAAGAAGTGGAATATAATCATATATTGTTTGATTTTCCTTGCCCTTGTCCTTATTTGGGTGAATTTCTCGCCACAAGTTTGATTGACAGTCGATCTGACCAATCACATCACCGAATCTGCCGTTGTGTACGACAAAGCAGTCAGGAGAGTTATTAAATTAACGTTGGTGGACTTGAACTTGGAAAAACGGTGTGTACTGACGTCTTTCAGCGGTTGAAACAACATTTCTTTTAGTGTTCATTCATGTTTATTTCGTGCTTATCAATGAACTACAAGGAAGAGATGATCGGTTCACGAGCAGCTTTAACTGAGGCGCAAAGTCGATCACCACACATTAAAGAGCCACACAACGATATTTATTGCTTAAATTTCTTTTAAAAAATGACAATTTCAAAGTTGAGACTTTGTTTCATATCAAAAGTAGCTCTGTCCTGTCTGTCAGCGTGTTGTCAGTGTCCTCTTTGCTCCGCGATGTATTTTCTCTATGTGAGAACGCCATGGCTTGTCGGACATAGCAACAGTAACTAAAGGGGGCGGGTCTTTGCAAATGGTCAAATTGGATCTTCCGGTGGTCACATGAGCACCACAGCTCAATGTTTCTGAGGTTGTTTACTAACCACTAGTCCACTGCCTCTGTATGTGGGAATATGTACACTCACCTAAAGGATTATTAGGAACACCATACTAATACTGTTTTTGACCCCCTTTTGCCTTCAGAACTGCCTTAATTCTACGTGGCATTGATTCAACAAGGTGCTGAAAGCATTCTTTAGAAATGTTGGCCCATATTCATAGGATAGCATCTTGCAGTTGATGGAGATTTGTGGGATGCACATCCAGGGCACGAAGCTCCCGTTCCACCACATCCCAAAGATGCTCTATTGGGTTGAGATCTGGTGACTGTGGGGGCCATTTTAGTACAGTGAACTCATTGTCATGTTCAAGAAACCAATTTGAAATGATTCGAGCTTTGTGACATTATCCTGCTGGAAGTAGCCATTAGAGGATGGGTACATGGTGGTCATAAAGGGATGGACATGGTCAGAAACAATGTTCAGGTAGGCCGTGGCATTTAAACGATGCCCAATTGGCACTAAGGGGCCTAAAGTGTGCCAAGAAAACATCCCCCACACCATTACACCACCACCACCAGCCTGCACAGTGGTAACAAGGCATGATGGATCCATGTTCTCATTCTGTTTACGCCAAATTCTGACTCTACCATCTGAATGTCTCAACAGAAATCGAGACTCATCAGACCAGGCAACATTTTTCCAGTCTTCAACTGTCCAATTTTGGTGAGCTCGCGCAAATTGTAGCCTCTTTTTCCTATTTGTAGTAGAGATGAGTGGTACCCGGTGGGGTCTTCTGCTGTTGTAGCCCATCCGCCTCAAGGTTGTGCGTGTTGTGGCTTCACAAATGCTTTGCTGCATACCTCGGTTGTAATGAGTGGTTATTTCAGTCAAAGTTGCTCTTCTATCAGCTTGAATCAGTCGGCCCATTCTCCTCTGACCTCTAGCATCAACAAGGCATTTTGGCCCACAGGACTGCCACATACTGGATGTTTTTCCCTTTTCACACCATTCTTTGTAAACCCTAGAAATGGTTGTGGATGAAAATCCCAGTAACTGAGCAGATTGTGAAATACTCAGACCGGCCCGTCTGGCACCAACAACCATGCCACGCTCAAAATTGCTTAAATCACCTTTCTTTCCCATTCTGACATTCAGTTTGGAGTTCAGGAGATTGTCTTGACCAGGACCACACCCCTAAATGCATTGAAGCAACTGCCATGTGATTGGTTGATTAGATAATTGCATTAATGAGAAATTGAACAGGTGTTCCTAATAATCCTTTAGATGAGTGTATATAACACCGTCTTCCTGTGGAAGAAACACATTTTTCTGTAATATTACGGTCCAGGGCTGCTGTGGACACACTTATTTTAAGGTTCATTTTCTTGAATCTGTCTGAGCGAGTCGAGGTCAGCATGCTTTAAAAGAAAGGTGCTGAAGCATTTCAAGTCTATTCCGGCACACAGAAGCTGACGGAGATAAAAAGAAAGAGCGAATGATCATTTCCTGAGACACAGTCCATCAGTGACATAGAGCCGCTGTGAATTGGAGGTCACACTCCCCGGAGCGAAACATCTACGCTGGACGACTGGCCTCGACTTCAAAAATAAGCCCTCAGACAGAATTCAAACCCTGATCCTTTCACTTGAAAAGAGAGAACGAAAATTGCAAAGACGTTGACAGATGGATATAAAGCCATATACTGAAACTATAGCTGTTGATATTGTATTTTCTTTCAAACTGGTTTACATGCATTTGATTCCTTTTTAAAGTAAAAAGAAAGCCAAATGATATACACCGATCAGGCATAACATTATGACAGATTATCTCTTCATCACGGCTCCTGTTAGTGCAGGGATGGGCAACTCCAGTCCTCGAGGGCCACTGTCCTGCAAAGTTTAGCTCCAACCCTGATAAAACTCACCTGCCTGTAGCCTTCTAGTAATCCTGAAGACATTGATTAGCTGGTTCAGGTGTGTTTGATTAGGGTTGGAGCTAAACTCTGCAGGACAGTGGCCCTCGAGGACTGGAGTTGCCCATCCCTGTGTTAGTGGGTGGGATATATTAGGCAGCAAGTGAACATTTTGTCCTCAAAGTTGATGTGTTAGAAGCAGGAAAAATGGGCAAGCGTAAGGATTTGAGCGAGTTTGACAAGGGCCAAATTGTGATGGCTAGACGACTGGGTCAGAGCATCTCCAAAACTGCAGCTCTTGTGGGGTGTTCCCGGTCTGCAGTGGTCAGTCTCTATCAAAAGTGCTCCAAGGAAGGAACAGTGGTGAACCGGCGACAGGGTCATGGGCGGCCAAGGCTCATTGATGCACGTGGGGAGCGAAGGCTGACCCGTGTGATCCGAGCAAACAGACGAGCTACTGGAGCTCAAATTGCTCAAGAAGTTAATGCTGGTTCTGATAGAAAGGTGTCAGAATACACAGAGCATCTCAGTTTGTTGCGTATGGGGTCAAATACGGACAACATCTAATTGGTTGAAACTTAAGTGGCCTTGATGACATCTGCAGGAAAGGAAAATTGTTTCAGAGGTGGAATATTTTTATTGAACAATCACAAACCAAACGTATTTTTTCTTCTTTAGAATAACATGTAGGATTAAATAAGGAAAAAAAATATCCTTATTTTTATTTAAATAAGGATTTAAATAAAATTTAAAAAGTAAAATAGCCCGTGTTATAGCGTATACATTATTTTGGGGCGGGGCAATCAATGGAAGGGTGTGTTTGTGTGGGTGCCGATTTCAAATATCAACATTGTTCCTCAGAAATCGCTTACTGCACCTTTAAAAAAAAAAATTAAATAAGACTTCACAGAATAAAATGGACTTAATGTCAAATTAGCTGCATGTGCCACAGTATTAAGTGAATTTAAGAGCAATAACCATTTAATGAATCTCAAATGCATGAACTTAATTCTGCAGATAACGTCATATAAACACATTTTTGATTAAATAATACACAGATCTTGGTACAGATGGTACTGTTCAAGCATGACCCATATCAGGACAGACCCCGATGTACCCTCTGTCCTACAAATGTGCAATTTAACAGAGGTCACCCCAACTGGACAGGTTACAAAAACACATAACTCATTATCCGAGACTCACGCTGGGGTCAAAACGGCCTCCATCGCGCACAAAGGCCTAAAAATAACAGGCCTTTTGTTTCCAGCTAAAAAAGGACCAGAAAGAGGCCAATCCTGGGCTTCAGAGGGGGATGTCACGATCACAGACCGCCGACGGACCCGTCACTGATAATTGATAATTAGTAATTTAATTACTTAATTAAATAATTATTTTCTGTATATTTTTTATTTTAATACAAAAATAACAATTAAGTAATTAAATTATTAATAATCAATAATTACATATTTAACATAATGAAATCATTATTTTCTGTATATTTTTTATTTTAGTACAACAATAAAAATTAAGTAATTCAATTATTTATAATCAATAATTCAATAACAAAACGTTGGAAAAGAGACGAGCACTGATACTAAAGCGTATTCTGAAAGCTACATTTAAAATAAGACAACTTATGTTATTATCAGCTATTACGGACATTGACCGTGAGATTGCTGAGACGAACGCACGCCGATTTTGTAAACCGTACCTGCAGTGCGTAAAACCGCATCCGACCCGTTTTCCGACAAAAGCACTAAATAAAATCCGCGACCCGACCCGCTTAAAATAGAACCGACACCCGACCCGCACCCGCAATAAAATCAGTTTAGCATATCACATTATAGACACACTTACAAAAATGTTTATAGTCAGCATACAGAAGTTATTACACGACTTCAGCCTGGACATTATAAAATGCTTAACGTGGCTTAATGTACTAAGACACTGTTATTAAGAGACCAAACTCAGTAAACATAATACTAATAACGTATACTATGAACAAAAAATCAGATGAGCCCAGAATATGAACGCAATTACACGTTAAGCGTCTTCCTCCCATAGAAAACCATTATAAGAAAACGCTTAACGGAGCTTAAAGGGATAGTTCACCCAAAAAATTCAGTCTTCATTTACTCACCCTCAAGTTGTTCCAAACCTGTATGAGTTTCTTTGTTCTGCTGAACCCAACAGAAGAAAGAGTGAAGAATGTTTGTAACAAAGCAGAGAGAGCAACCATTGACTACCATAGTATTTTTTTCCCTACTATGGTAGTCAATGGTTGCTCTCTCTGCTTGGTTACAAACATTCTTCTAAATATCTTCTTTTGTGTTCAGCAGAACAAAGAAACTCATACAGTTTTGGAACAACTTGAGGGTGAGTAAATGAAGACAGAAATTTTAATTTTTGGGTGAACTATCCCTTTAATGTAGGCTACTAAGACAGTGTTATTAAGAGACCAAACTCAGGAAACATAACAAAAATACTGTTCGATAGAACTGCTTGTGCTTGGTTTTGTTACCACAGTTATCTGCGTGCTTCCTCAGCGATGAAGTTCCACATTTGCGGCTATCTTTTCTTCAACTCCTCATGATCCATCTTGACGACTGCAGTGCAGGCAGATCGCGTGTGCGATTGTGATTCTTCTGGGAGGGCGTGCACGCACGGCCACAAATAAACTGATATGGATTTGAAATAATTTTATCAACTTGAAATACAGGCAAGGCATATTTTTAGATGTGTTCCTAAAAATATGCATTTATTTATATATATATATATTAGTTTGCCCGAGTGGCCCCACTTTATATTAGGTGGCCTTAACTACTATGTACTTACATCAAAAAATAAGTACAATGTGCTTACTGTGTTCAAATTGTACTGCAAAACACTTTTGCTGATATTGAGGTGGGATACGGGTAGAGTTAGGGACAGGTGTGGGGGTATGGGTAAGTTTAAGGGTAGGGTTAGGTGTAAGGGTCAACTGTGTAATTACAAATGTAACTACAGAAATTAATTACAGACGTAATTGCATGCAGGTATTTTTTAAAATGTAAGTACACAGTAAAAACATGTATGTACACAATAAGTGCATTGTATCAAATGATTCATTAAAATGTTAGTACATAGTAGTTAAGGCCACCTAATTTAAAGTGGCTCCGCCCGTGTTTCTCCCTTGTCCGACCCGACCCGCACCCGAATCCAACACAGTAGGATGTTTTTCACCCGTTTCAGCAATATTCGCTGGTCACCCGTCGGGTACCCGCACCTGTGCAGGACTCTGACGCGCACCATCGGACAGAAAGAGCAAGACTGATATTTACTGAACGCAGAACGAACCCCGCAAGACTTTTAAAAATGCCGGTTGAAATAAAATGCTGCGTGAGTTCAACCAGCGCCCAAGTCCCACCCCCGAAAGTTCCTGAACTTTGAAAAAGTACCACCTCGGGAGCAGGGCCGCTCGGAGGGGGAAATATTTACCCGGAACTTCATTTAGACACTGGTTCCTGCAGTCGAAACACACCAAGTGCCACCCCAAAGTCCGTAGTTCCTGGGGAAAGTTCCTGCGGTGGAAACGCGGCTTTGGTCTCAACACACATTGGTCTTGGTCTCGGATTAGGTGGTCTTGACTACAACACTACTGTGCACAGAACCCATACTGCACACTTTCATCAGGCATCAGGTGTAGAACACAAATTTTGGTTCTATATAACCCGCTTTGGCAGTAGTATCTGTGTCTGCACCACCCACCTGTTGTGTTGGTGAAGACGTCAGCGGGCGCAGGGCTGTCGGAGATGATGGCCGCCGTCTCTCCTGTCGCCGTTCGGTCAAAGGTCAGCGTGCCTGAAGTGGTGATCTGCCCGGACGGAGTCACTGTAACTGAGAGCAGGCAGACAGTCATGAGCCACGTCCGGTGTCTCCTGGGAGAATTACTCACTTTCCTGATCTTTAGGAGAGACGTCAGACGGATACACCTGAGAGTCATAACCGCCAATATTCTATCTTTGGGTACTGGAATTGATCATAAGAAATCAAGTGATAATTAAAAAATAGATTTGAGCAATTCTATGCTAGTCTGATATGGTCACAAAGCAACTTATGCCTAGTTCAGACTGCCCGATTTTAGCCCCGATTTTGACTTTTGACTGACAGGTTTTGCCGACAAATACCTGAAATCATAGGCAAATCGTTGCTCGTGCACGTGAGTGACAATCACGCAGTGTGAATGATCAAAGACGCGATCAGAGCGACTCGCCGATGAGTCGCCGACGCCCGCAAGATATTTGGCATGCTAAAAAATCTGGACCTGTCGGCGATTCAAACTCCTGCAGTGTGAACTGTTTCCTGACTGAAAAATACATTGGCGATGACCGACAGCCAATGAGAGAGCAAGATACAGGGCAGCGGGAGGTTCGGGGAGGAGTTATAGACCAGAATATCCGTATTTTAATAGATATTTTTACAATTATATCAAACAGAAACAAAGCAGAAACATTTTCTTGACTGCAAAACTATGTATGTACCTCCAACTCTCTTTGCAGAACACTATCATTGCCTGTGTCTCCCCAACCATTTCCTCCGCCATAATCTTTTTTCTTTTTCTCCCTATTGATGCAAATCAGCGCACAGACAATTTGGACCGCAAGTTTCTGAACTGCAGTCTATATTTGTAATAACAATTCCAGTCTCGCGCGAGAACTCTGGTCTGACGCACGTGTGATCTTGCGTTGTTTTCTTCTCACTTCTCGCGTGTTTTGTTGTGAAACGTAATTTGCGAAAGGGACAGAGCTGTCGGGGATTCTTCCTCTTGTACAGTCATGCAGTGTGAAACCCCCTGCCGCCGATCCATCGTGCAGTGTGAACACAACAGACACTGAATGCTGGCCCAGATAGTCATGCAGTGTGAAAAGAGCAGTGATCCGAAGAGTTTGAAAATCGTGCAGTCTGAACTCGGCATTAGGCTCAGTCAATTTTTAAAATACAGTTTCATTATAGCTGCCAAAAGAATTCCTCCCCTCCACTCAATCAGAATGTGGTCACAGGATATGTAATGTTGATGTTGAGGTGTAGGTGGAAATCTGTCATACCTGACAGTCTGTGATCAGTTCACCCGAGACGGATGTTAATATTGTGTGTAAGTGAAGAGGAACGGGAACGAGGCTCTTACATGTTGCTCCTGGAGCCAGGGTGATGTTCTTTGGAGACGGAACTTCCTTCTTCTCAGGAGAAGCCGACCGCTCATTGTCCTTCTTCCTTCGTTTATAAGGGACGAACAGTCTGACGGGGCCCGTCTGTAGGGCACCAGAACACAGAATTAGTCTCTAGAGCGACATGACATCACGACTGAGGCTTCAGAAGTTACAAGTTACCATAGTGATGTTTTCCCCTCCGTAAGGCCCGTCTTTGGCACACTGGAGAAAAACAGGCAAAGGAAGGAGAGATTGGAGTTATATAGGATAAAAGAAATGAGCTGCACTTTTGAATTTAAGATTGTCAAAAACATAAATTGCTCAAAAAATGTAATTGCATTGAAAAATATAAAAATATAAATATATATTTCATGCTTAAATTAATTTGTTTTATCTTTATAAAATTGTATAGTATTATCATTATTATATTATTCATATTTTAATATAAACATTATTATATTATATATAATTATTTATTATATAAAATTATTAATATCAAATAATATTTCTTAATCTTTATAAAATTGTACATTATTATTTTCATTATTATCATTATTAATATTATTATACATATTACACAAACACAAACATATATATATATTATGTAAATAATATTAATTATTTATATATACACACAATATTTACATATATATATATATGTGTGTGTGTGTCTACTGTAAACAAATAATTTACATATATAAAATACAAATAAATATACATATCAAAACTATTGCTATTATATAAATAATAATAATAATATCAAATAATATTAATATAATAATAATAATGATATAATTTTTTTATAAAGATTATGAGATTGAGTCACTCACTGTAGACAGAATTTATTATAAAAAAAGTTTTTTATATATATATATACAGCATATAATACCAAATAATAATTTAATAAAGATAAAAAATTATCAAGAAATATAAATATTCTTTATCTTTATACATTTTTATAATATTATTATTATTAACATTATTGGATGTCATAATAATAGTATTTACTTTTTTTTTTTCATTTCATAATATATATTTTTTATATTTTTGTTTCCTTTGCATTCATTATTTTACTTCAGTTGTCATTTTGTTTAAAAAAAAAAAAAGTATCATTAGTCTCAGTGTATTATAACCCAGGTCAGCAAGTGTGAAAGTGATTAATGAGATTGAATCACCATGTCACTCACTGTAGACAGATCATCACAGCAGGCCGCACACGTACAGGACGCTGCATGAGGGTTCAGGATACGCTCCTGTCAACACACACACACACACACACACACACACACACACACACCCCAGTCAGGCTGTTCTGTGAATGAGACACTGGGGTATTTTTTGGAAAGGGTACGTACTGTGAGCTGTATGTGTGGTTATTGTGTAGTGATTATGTGTGTGTGTATCCAAAGGCCAGTCTGACCTGAATGAGGCACTGTAGAGGTCGGCCAGCGTAGCGGATGCTTCTCTTCCAGTCTTTGCTGCTCGCTCGCCCTGACATACTCTCAAACTCCGTTGGGGTGTACCAATTATTGTTGTGCTTGATACAGCGCCCTTTGCCCCCTGCCATCAAAGGTTAAAGATCAGTCATGTTAAAACACTTTGGCTGGATTCCAGTTCTTATATTATGCATCCTAAATAGTCATTAGTGTGTATTAAATCACGGTAAATAAAAAAACGATTCTAGATTAGTGGATTCCTAAAGTGGGCATCCCTGCATGATCTTTGGGCTTATATCACCCATAACCCCTACTGAAAAAAGTTGGACTTTTTGAGCTGTAGAAAAACAGTGAGGAAAGCTCTGAAGCAAAAACCTGAGGTTTAACTAAACTAAGGTAGTGAATTTGCTTTCATGCAAATG
Source organism: Romanogobio albipinnatus (assembly GCA_023566225.1). Lineage (NCBI taxonomy): Eukaryota > Metazoa > Chordata > Actinopteri > Cypriniformes > Gobionidae > Romanogobio > Romanogobio albipinnatus. The sequence continues at coordinate 32,980,431 of CM042262.1, forward strand.
CAAAAGAATACACAAAAAATGGCTTTATGGTAACAAGACACACATTTATGATGAAGTCCTGCATACTCAAACAAAGAACATACTACGGCTGCATGATTAAGTGAAATAAAACCAAACTTGTAAATGGGAAGCGCTTATAAACTGGCTGTCGTCAATACAAGAAGCTTTAAGGGCTCACTGCGGTTTTTCGTCAAACATTTGAATAACAACAAATTAAGCCACAAATATTAGTATTGTAATTTTACAGCTAGATTTTTTTATTTTACAGTGAAATATTAATAATAGTAATATTTCTTATTTTGTTTATACTTAGTACTTTATATCTTTATTTAGTAGTAATAATCATAATAAAAAATATATATAATAATAATTTTGTCATACATTTTGATTGTATACACAAGTCACAAAATGTCTGACCAAATTGTGCAGCCCTACAAACAAGCACAGCAAACCTGAAAGTTTTTTTAAAATAATGTAAGAGTAATATAATTCTAATATAATATATGAAAATTACGATTTCGCTTTGTTACTGTCAATACTGTCCCGACAGCCTCTTAAGCCGAGTTCAGACTGCACGATTTTCAAACTGGTCGGATCACTGCTCTTTTCACTCTGCATGACTATCTGGGCCAGCATTCAGTGTCTGCTGTGTTCACACTGCACGATGGATCGGCGGCAGGGGGTTTCACACTGCATGACTGTACAAGAGGAAAAATCTATGTTTTATAAGCAAACACACGCGAGAAGTGAGAAGGAAACAACGCGAGATCACACGTGCGTCAGACCAGAGTTCTCGCGCGAGACTGGAATTGTTATTACAAATATAGACTGCAGTTCAGAAACTTGCGGTCCAAATTGTCTGTGCGCTGATTTGCAGCAAAAAGGAGAAAAAGAACAAAGATTATGGTGGAGGAAATGGTTGGGGAGACACAGGGAGCAATGGTAGTGTTCTGCAAAGAGAGTTTGAGGTAAATAAATAATTTTGCAGGGTGCTGCTGTTGCGGCTGGTCAAGCAAATGTTTCTGCTTTGTTTCTGCTTGATATAACTGTAAATATATCTATTAAAAATATGGATATTCTTGTCTATAACTCCTCCCTGAACCTCCCGCTGCCCTGTATCTTGCTCTCTCATTGGCTGTAGGTCATCGCAGATGTATTTTTCAGGGTCAGAACTCATTTCACACAGCAGGAGTTTGAATCGCCGACAGGGCCAGATATTTAGCATGCCAAATATCTCGCGGGCGTCGACGACTCATCTGTGATTCTCTCTGATCGCGTCTTTGCTAATTCATACTGCATGATTGTCACTCGCGTGAACGAGCACCGATTTGCCTGTGATTTCGGGCATTTGCTGGAGATTTCTCAAAACCAGTCGCCGAGCCAGAATCGGGGCTAAAATCGTGCAATCTGAACTCGGCATTAGCCTACTCACAACTTTTAAAGGTGCAGTGTGTGAATATTAGCGGCATCTAGTGGTGAGGTTGTGAATTGTACACAATCCCCCTCCCCTTTCGGAGCACATAGAGAAGCTACCGTGGCCGACACAGGACAAAAATGTCATCGTCTGAGACAGCAGAGAGTAGCTAGAGCTCTGTAGAGAAGTTTGTCCGTTTAGGGCCACTGTAGAAACATGGCGGCGCAAAATGGCGACTTCCATGTAAGGGGACCCGCGGCGTGTGTATGTAGATAGAAATGGCTCATTCTAAGGGAATAAAAACATAACGGTTCATTATGTAAGGTCTTTATACTCCACTGAAAACATAATTATGTATATTATATTGAAGTTCTGTCAATAGATCCTCATAAATGCTACACACTGCACCTTTAAAACTGTGTTACGTCCCGTGACGTAATTGTTGTTGAACAGTGATGTGTTTTCTTCCCTCCCTCTTGTTCTCTCTCGCTACCTCTCTCTCTCTTCATGCAGCGCTCCAAACAAAGTAACAAAAGAAAAGTGAAAATTATAATTACGTAGATGAATAAATAAACGTTGAGTACGTAATTATAATTTTCACTTTTCTTTTGTTACTCCCTCCCTAAACCCCTAGATGTGGGGAGGGCAACTGTTTTTTTCAGGAACGTTTCATCAGCTGAACAATTGGATCGTTGTGAAACAACAGTACAATCCACTGAACAAATACTGTAATTCTTGACCTCACAGCCTTGTTTCTTTTCCTGTCACAAAATAAATATGGCAATACCCTGGCTGTGTCCAAAATTGTCCCCTATACCCTTAAATAAGGCACTATTTGAGGGGACAGCTATTTGTAGTATTGTCGAAAACCACAGTGGACGTTATCGAGTGCACTCATTCAATCTCACAATGCACCGCAATAGCGGGTGTACAACTGATGTACATGAAACAGCTAGAGAAAACCCATAATGCACTGTAAGAGTCACGTGCTGAATAAATCCCGTGTCTGACCAGAAGATGCCGCTCACAGCTGAATCATCCATGCATTTTCCAAACCGCTGGTTATATCATACAGGTAATATCATACAGGTATAAATTCCTTTTTAATTGATTATTAAATTGTTTAATTATGGCTTACACATCCATGGCAAGAGTTCAAGATAAATCTTTTCATTACTATTGGAGCAGCTAGTTTGCTAAGTCTCAAGTGAGCTATATTAGTGGAGTAATGTAGTGAATAGTGAATGAGGGTTTAGGGGTTGATTTCAGACACACAGCTGTATGTGTGAGTTTCAGCAGGCGTCTGACGCCCCCGTGTGGCCGCTGTGTACCTGATCCCAGTCTGTTTTTATACAGAATCCCACTTGTGTTCCTGCAGCGCACAGGAAGCTCGTTCTCGTACACCGATGGATCCCAGTTGTACTTAGAGCCGTCTTTATCGTGTCCAGATGTCAGAGGGGTGCTCGGGGTCTGGGGACCTGAGAGGGAAAAACAGAAACACTTAAGGAAATACTGCATTTCATTCAGTTTAAGATTTACAATTTAGTCCCTAAAACTCAAACGCACCAGGTGTCATCGGTGTCCCGGTGCCTTTCAGGCCTGTGGCGTCCACGATGCTCCCATCCGTGTGCACTACGATCAGCGTGGCCTTCTGGGTACTCAGACTGTCTCCGATCTGAAGCGTGGTTCTGCCCGTCTGCATGAAGCAGTTGAGAAATATTACATCTGATCCAAAACACATTAACGTACTATGGTATTACCATGCTTTTGGACATGTAATATGGTTTTATCACAGTATATGAATATAGGAATTACACAGTACCACGGTTTAATCAAGGTTTAATAAAAAAAATTGTGAAAAAGCTAAACAAATTTAGCCGCAAGAGAACTACAAAAACACAGTAAAACGCATCATTTTGATATGCGTACATTTTCAGATGAATAAAACATCACAATAAGGTTATCAAAATTACTGAATACCTTCAGAAATGATCAAAATCAAACATTTTTGGACATCTAAGATGATATTATGATGGTATATGAATATACTAATCATACAGTACAGTTTTTTTCTAAATTGAAGAGGTTCAATAGAGGTAAAAAATCATGAATAAATCAATTATAGCCTGAAGAGAATTACAAAAATATAGTAAAATGCATTTGTATACATTTTCAGATGAATAAAACATTATCAACATTATTGAACAAATTATTTATTTACTCATTATGAAAGTCTTTGGTGGAAATTATCAAAATAAAATGTATTGCATATGAATATAGTAATCCCATGGTATTGTGGGTTTGGTTCATTTAAAGAGGTTCAATAAAAGTAAAAAAAAAACTTAACAAAACAAACAAAAAATAGCCTACATAAAATCAAGCTATAAGAGAACTACAAAAATATAGTAAAATGCATATGTATACTATACATTTTCAGATGAATAAAACATTATCAACATTATTGAACAACTTATTTATTTATTGACACTCATTATGAAAGTATTTGGCGGAAATTATCAAAATAAAATATATTACATATGAATACGAATATAGTAATCACATGGTACTGTGGTTTTGGTTCATTTGAAGAGGTTCAATAAAAGTTAAAAAAAAAAAATTCAAATAGTGGAATAACAAAAAATAAATAAAAATAGCCTAAATAAAAAGCAGCTATAAGAGAACTACAAAAATATAGTAAAATGCGTCATTTTAATATGCATTATTATAATATTTTTAGATGAATAAAACATTACAATAAGGTTATCGACATTATTTAATAGCTCATTTATTTATTTATTATTCAAGTGTTTGGCGATTATTATTATAACTAAATATTTTTGGGCATCTAAGATAGTTTTATAATGCTAAATAAATAATATAATTACTATACAGTACCACAGTTTGGGTTTATATCAAAGTCCCATGGTACCATAGTATGACTTTACTTTATTCACAATTAAAATCTGGGTTTCCTTCTATTTTAGCATTTTACAGAATGTAATGTATTCACAATTTTATGTAAATGTCTTGCCTTTTTAACTTGAAATCAGTCAATTAATTCAATGAAAGTTTAGGGTTTGTTTACACGACAATGATGTTCTAAAAACGTTAAAGTTTTTCGCGTGCAGACGACAACGTTGCCAAACAATCTACAAAAACGACTAAAACGCTGTATTATTCATGCCAGGCCAGTAGATGGCGATGTCTCTTTGTAAAGAAACACTACGCGCCTATAGACTGAACACGTAATAAACATGTGCTGCGTCCCAATTCGCCTACTTATACTACGACCTAAAAGTATGTACTCTTTATGTGAAAAAAAAGTACATACTTTTGAGTGTGTAGCAGAAGAGTATGCAAGCTTTGGGACATAAGTTACTACCTCGTCATCTTTAACGGACTCTGTTGCTTAGTTACGTGCATCCCGTCACCGTTTAAACTGCCCTGTCAATCATCGTCACAGTTCAAATCCTCCACATTCAGTTTAATTTCCTACCGTATCGGAGAGAAGAGTAGACGCACGTTGATCTGCCATTCGTGGTTCTTTAATGCAGAGACTCCTCTCATGTGTTTGCAATTTAAAAGGCCTATAATGATGCATTTAAAAGTTAATGGCCAAACGTATCATTACAAAAGTTCACAATGCTGCGGCTGGTGAAATATAATGTGGATAACACTGCATAAATATCTTTTCGTCAGGTTAAATACTGATACTTGTTCACTCAAACCCCTTTATCTAACCCTCTCTACTTAACCGTTGGACTTGCACAACCGTCATGTTTGTAGTTTTTTACCACTTTGTATCCAAGTTTGTAGTTCTAATCGAATCCTCGTCGAATTCGCAATGGGTTGTGAGCAATATCAGCCGTTAAGAGTGCGCATCGATCAGCACTGGAATACTCTTTTCAACATACTACGATTTGGGGACATACTTATTCTATTTTCGAATACTATTTAGGACGGATAGTATGCAAATTGGGACGCAGCGATGCTTTGAAACCCATTTTCAAAAGTTAGCATTTTCAGGCCACCAAAACGCAGTTGTCGTATAAATAAACGTCCGAAACGCATAAAAAGTTTTCCGCTTTTATTTGAAAAAGGTGTCGCGTAAACGGCCCCTTAGGGCCTGAAAACACAAAACTTTTGAAAACGTGTTTCAAAGTGCAAGTTTTTGAAAACGATACTGTTACCTTCTCCGTGTAAATTACAAAAACGTGAATATGTGAAACAGTAACGTCATGCACAAGCGTATTACGCATAGACAGTAAAAGAAATGGACACAGCTTTGACCCCATAGGCTTTGACGGGGAAAAGTGAAGTCAATTAGAAGCACTCACTTCCTGATGGCTGAGTGTACTGCGCAGCCTCAGACTGACGCTGCGTCCCAATTTGCATACTATCCGTAGTAAATAGTATTCGAAAAAATAATTAGTATGTCCCAAATCGTAGTATGTTGAAAATAGGATGGTCTACTATTTCCGAAGTGCAGATCGATGTGCACTCTAACGGCTGATATTGCCCACAACCCATTGCGAGGTGGACGAGGATTCGATTAGAACTACAAACGCGCATAAAAAGTGTTAAAAAACTACAAACATGACGGTTACGCGAGTCTGATGGCTAAGTAGAGAGGATTAGATAAAGGGGTGTGAGTGAGCAATTAGTATTTAACCTGATAAAAAGATGTGTATTCAATGTTGGCCACATTATATTTCACCTGCAGCAGTATTATGAACTTTTGTAATGATGAGTTTGGCCATTAACTTTGCAAACAGACAGGAGTCTCTGCATTAAAGAACCACGAATGGCAGATCAACGCGCGTCTACTCTTCTCTCCGATACGGTAGGAAATTAAACTGAATGTGGAGGATTTGAACTGTGACGATGATTGACAGGGCAGTTTAAACGGGGGATGCACGTAACTAAGCAACAGAGTCCGTTAAAGATGACGAGGTAGTAACTTATACAAAAACTTGCATACTCTTCTGCTACACACTCAAAAGTATGTACTTTTTCTTCACAAAAAGAGTACATACTTTTAGGACGTAGTATAAGTAGGCGAATTGGGACGCAGCATGAGCTTGACGACGTAGATGTGACGTGAGCAACCTGTCTGACAGTTGTAAGTCTTCTAGTAGTTGTGCAAAGTGAAATCTGAATCACATTGTTGAAATATTTTGTCCCGTTGCTTTTGGCTCTCTATGCAGTCCTTCCAGAAAAATGTGGCTTTTTTTGGTGATTGTTGCGGGCAAAAATCCTTGATTATGCGCCACGTTTTCTTAAAAAAATGCGATGGAAAATGCGGGAAATTTATGCAATTTTATGCGATAAAACTTGCAAAAACTGCGGTTTGATGAAAAAGAGAAAAAAAGCGAATATTTTTAATTGAATATTTAAGTTCTCATCTTGTTTTATTGAAGACTTTAATAAACACATGGCTCAATTTGGACCGATTTCAAAACAATGCATCATGAAGCTTCGAAGCGTTATGAATCAGTGAGTCGATTCATGATTCGGATTGCGTGTCAAACTGCTGAAATACGAGACTTTGGCGATCCGAACCACTGAATCGACTCATTGATTCATAACGCTTCGAAGCTTCATGATGCTGTGTTTTGAAATCGGTCAACACACCGGGAAACTGCTTTGCGCGGTCTTTTGCTGTTATTTTTGTTGGCAAATGGGAATTTGCGTGCTTCATCATGGTTTCACCGATATCTATGGTTTCACCACGGGGTTTGTAGGTTTTCGATGACTTTCACGTCGGGTAATTACGTCACTTCAAAACGTTCCCATGGCAATAGGGGGAAATGGCGGCTCTTGTGTGAAGTAAACAAACATTTTTCAACTTTCTGCTAATATATATGACTTTTTTGCAACGAAAATGCGGGGATTATAAAATCATGCTAGCCCCGCATATTTTGCACGCGGAAATAGGCAATTTATGCGGCGAAAGTGCGGCGTATTTGAAAAAATTTGGTCCCCGCATAAATATGCAGACTTTGGCTGATTATGCATTAAATCATGCGATCGCATAATCGCGTTTTTCTGGAGGGACTGTCTATGGGCTTCTCCCCATGCTTCTCCCTTGACTTTATCGGACTTTAAGCCTCCACGTCCCCCCGATTGCCTCATAGACAGTAAAAGATTGCCTGCGAGCTTCTCCTCCTGTCTATACGGTCATTTCTCTACTGTGCGACAGGGTCGCGTGGTTATGACGCAATCGTTAGCCTATTTTTACAAAAACGGCTTCTACGGGGCGATAGTGTAAGATACAAGGTAATGGAGCCTTTTATACATTATCGTGTTTCTTCAGAAATAAACAATGGTCAAATGGAGTCTTTAAACGCCTCAGATGTAAAGTTGTTTTTATAAAGCCTATAGAAACAGTGAAGGAAATTCTAGTTGGGAAATAATAATTTTGAACTATATGCAAATAATATTTGCATTAAAATATGTACTTTTATTTGTATGCCTAATATGTCGAAAACGTAACACGTTTCTTGTCTCTTCACACTCACATAAATGCATATTTTCAATTCAAAACGGCCATATTTGAGAAAAAAGTTGAGTAGTTTGTTACTGTCGGTCGTTTAACATGTCTATCGCAAAAAAGGTTGCCATGTATTAAACATTTACACATTTACATTTATGCATTTGGCAGACGCTTTTATCCAAAGCGACTAACAGTATCCGTATTACAGGGACAATCCCCCTGGAGCAACGTGAAGTAAAGTGCCTTGCTCAAGGACACACTGGTGGACCGCTGGGATCGAAACAGCAACCTTCTGCGTGTCAGTTCAGTGGTTTAACCCACTAGACCACCATCTCCACCCAGACCACCATCTCCACCATCTCCACATTTAGCTTCTTACCTCCCTCTCTTTCAATGTTAAACTAACGCTTCGCCCTGGAATTCATGCTCAGCTTCTGTGAACGGTAAACCCCGCCTACTTTGATTTGATTGGCCATCTCAAATATTTTGACATTGAGGAGCACCGTTAGACCGGTCATGTGAACGTACTCTGAAATGAGAAAGAGTTTTCTCTCTTACGAGCATGTGTTCAGGGAGCGACGCTGCTGTGGTGACTGTGGATGTGAACACGGTTTCATCTGAACTCTGAACGTCCGCAACAGTGACGGCTGTGACCTCTGCAAGAAAAAACAGAAGCTGTTTCAAACTTTATATGACTTTGGGTAGGCGGCAATACTGAACCACATACACTACACAAAAGTTCAGCATTATGATTTTTAAATATTATGCTTATGCTCACCAAGGCTGCATTTATTTGATCAAAAATACAGTACAAACTGTGAAATAGTATTATAATACAAAATAACTGTTTCCTATTTGAATATATGTTCAAAATGTAATTTATTTCTGTGATCAGTGTCACATGATCCTTCAGAAATCATTCTGATAAGATGATTTGCAGCTGAATTCATGTTAGTACTTATTACAAAAACTATTAATAGTGGTCCTTATTATGATCAATGTTGAAAACAGCTTTTCTGCTTAATATTTTTGTGGAAACTATGACACAAAGTTGAAAAGAACAGCATTTTGTGATTTCACGTGACACTGCAGACTGGAGTAATGATGCTGAAAATTCAGCTTTGATCACAGGAATAAATCACATTTTAACATTTATTAACATAGAAAAGAGTTATTTTAAATTGTAATCATTTTTCACAATATTACTGTTTTTACTGTATTTTTGATCAAATAAATACAGCCTTGGTGAGCAGAAGAGAAATCTCTGGTATTAATAAATCATTAAATTATATTTAGTATAAAGAAAATTAAGCCTGTAACATAATTCATATTCATAATGGTGAAAATATGTGCACAAGGCATATACAACAACCACCATGATGTATAAATGCTTTATAGTTTAATTACAAATGATAAAATTAAGACACAATGCAATAATCTTAATGGTCCTAAAAATACAATTAATCTTTTCATATTCATGCACTATGTTGTTTACATGGTACTCCAAAGTATTAAAAACAAATACCGTGGTACTTTTTAGCAGTTGCATTCTGAATACTGCTAAGAGTTTGATTTGTAATGTAATGACAATGTTTCCTCAAACGATTATTAATGATAATAACAATATCAACGTTGTTTAAACGAACCTTATGCTATATATCAGAGAATAAATGTAATTAAATGCACGATGGGTCAAATAATATGTGTATGGTGTTTAGGAAAATTGACTTTCATTGTAATCAATAATCAACTCTTCGTTATAAACACAAAATCAGCTGATGCGCATGCGCACACTGACCCGCATACGCCGCTTCGGCATCGTCCGGGTTCGGCAGTGATTCGGCGATGTCGATGTTTCCCGCTTCACCCATCACAGTCATCGTGGCGACTTCGGCCTCCGATTCGGTATCCGAACCCACAGCCTCTCCCGCAGACACGCTCTCGGACGCGTCGCCCAGCTCGAGCGCTTTCGCCGTTGGTTCAGTCGCGTCCATTTCAAAACAGCGGCGCACGAAAGCAGCCGAAATTATCCGAAGGATTGTCGAGAGGCACACGTCCCTCGCGATTTGTAAATGCGCAGGTATCCAAAAAGCGCTTAGTCAACTTCCACGAATAGATTATGGATTTATTAAAACGATTTTTTTCTTAGGGTGTAAAAGAAAAGAAAATGGTTGCAGGATAATGGCCTCCGAGTGCCTTTACTGGGGACGGGGATCAACACAGGAAGGAGAGCAAGCGGAAATTACCGAATCAAAACGGAAATTACCGAAAGGACACGACATAGCACGAAACTACTCTTGACAACAGCGTGATTTGCAGTGACACAAATGTAGTTTTTAAAGCTTTGAAATGTCATTTCAAATCCTTACATCTGAATAAACTCATCCATAATTTCTAAATGACTTACAATACTAATAAATGCTGCTTGGATTAATTGTGTTATTGTGATATTTATTGCACTACCTTAATCCCTGCTATTCCTCATATTAGCCTAACATATTATTGTATACCTCTATCTGTAAAATTCTGTTTAAAGTAATAGCCATCTGTATATTATATTCACTGTACATATTCACCTGTAAATTCAGTTATGTTTATAGTAATAACCATCTCTCTATTTATACATATTCAGTACATATCCGTGTCCTGCACTTACGCAACCACTGTATATCCTGCACTTGCTGCTATTGCACTTCTGGTTAGACCTAAACTGCATTTTGTTGCCTTGTACTTGTACTTGTGTCATGACAATAAAGTTGAATCTAATCTAATTTCAAGAGAAATATTTAAAAACTTCAAATGGTGAGCCCAAAATGCTGTTTTTATTCATTTTAATATGAATAAAAACATTACATTAATCAGTAGATTTCTGAATACCTTATATTTTTAAATGTTTGCTATTTATTATAAAAATGTTTGCCGAAAATCACTCAGATAAAACTACAAACTATGAGATTTAATAAAGCAAGGAAGGCAACTTACTGATTTAGGTCAATTTTCAACAACAAAAAAATACAATTAGGCCTGCCTTAGCAATAATTTTATTGTAAACAGATTTCTCAGTATTCCCAGAGTGATTCATGTAACAATAATAATAATAATATAATTCAAATATTTGGCATAATAATACATTATTACAGTAAAATGTGGTATTTTTTGAATATACTGTACCATACAAGTGTACGTCAAGTCTTGATAAAGTGTTTATAAAAAAAGTATTAACTTTTCCAAAATTGTGGAAGAAATCCCAATACACAAGCAAACATCAGACAGCTGGTTTGTGACGTGGATCATCAGACCGGCCAGCAGTAAAACCGGGATTCACTTTACGGATCTGACCAGGCTGCCGGAGAAACGTCACTGACTGTCCTGTGGATGACAGTTCATTCAAAATATTAATACATGGCCATAGCGAACACCCTTAATTGCTATTCATCATCTGTTGCGTTTGTTTATTACCCGGAATAAGTGGGATTGTAGTTCCAGCATTCAGGACAATTTCCAGAGCGAACGGCTCCCTGCTCCCAGACTTCCTCACCGAAACACTCACTTCCGCACTCTTTACCAACCAATCCATCTTGTTGCCAAGATAACTCACACCTCTCACACTGAGGGCATCCACGTCCCGTGGGAGCAGCGGAGCAAAGGCGAGATGCTCCTTCTGCACTCTGCGCAACACAGGACAGGTACAACACACAGAGTGAAGTCCAGATGTGATAAAGAGACGTTCTCTCTTTTTAAGCTGGCAATGATTTTATCACCTGAAGCCAGTGTAGCCAAACAGCACCGCCTGCAGAAAGCCGCCCATTCCGGTCAGGAAGTTCACACATCCAGAGCCATCAGCCGACTCACTCCACACCTGCACAAAGAGAGAGAGAGAGAGAGAGAGTGCTGCTTTATAGATATAGTGTACGATGTAAAGTATACGTAAGGAATAATTGACGTCGGGCCGTTCAATTATTAGAATAATAATGCACACCATTCTTCAAAATATCTTCTTTTGTGTTCAGCAGAACAGAGAAACTCATACAGGTTTGGAACAACTTGAGGGTGAGTAAATGACACAATTTTCATTTTTGGGTGAACTATCCCTTTAAGGGATGATAAGGTCATGCAGAATAATATGTGCTTTATAAGTACTAATCAACAGCCAATATCATTGTAATATGCATGCTAATTCGTTAATAGTGAGAATTGAACCCTAAAAATGAAGTGTTACCCAAATATAGGATGAGACGCGCTGGCATCTCCTAAGAGAGGGCTGGGACGTACCTGAAAGGGTTTCTGGATATTTTTGAAGCATCCCTGCAGAAGGTTTTTGGCTTTTTCAGCCTCTCCAAGTTCAAGCCAACCTAACGCAAACATGCCCTACAAACACACACACACACACAAATGTAAAAAAAAATTACTGTGCAAAAGAAGTTTTGGATTCACTGATAATAATAGGCTTTATGCCGAACGTCACAAACAAGTCTCATAGCATCCGCTTGTCTGAGAAAGTAATCTATGGACTCTTAAAGGGATAGTTCACGCAAAAATAAAAATTCTGTCATCATTTACTCACCCTCATGTCGTTCCAAACCTGTAATCGGATCGGGCTGCATTTTTTGTCTGAGCCCGGCCCGCGTCCGACAGAGCAGTAACCGAACCCCACCCGAGCCTGACAGGCATTAAGATATTTATGTCCGAGCCCGACACAGAATCTTAAAATCTTTTTTTTTTACTAATGACACATGTACGTTTGTTTGTGTGGAAAGCCCGCTTTTATTAAGCAACTGTAGGAAGGCATTCTGAAATGTTTACCAATGAGCGCATCAGCGCGCACACAGGGCAACAAAGCACATGTTAACACAGGGCCCAATCAAATAGCCAATTGAAATGAAATGAACAAAGGTCTACCAAAAATGTCACCAAGCCTTATCGTGCTGACATGACCGAGCCCGACCCGAACCCGAACATCATTTCTGAATATCTGTCCGAACCCGGCCCGGGCTCGGGTTGGGTATCCATCCTCTACTTCAGAACACAAGTTAAGATGTTTTTAATGAAATCTGAGAGATTTCAGTCCCTCCATTGACAGCTAATCAACTACCACTTTCAAGCCTCAGAAAGGTAATAAAGACATCATTTGGAACAACATTTTGGAAAGACACGAGGGTGAGTAATTAATGACCGAATTGTCATTTCTGTGTGAACTATCCCTTTAAAGGGTTAGTTCACCCAAAAATGAAAATGATGTCATTAATTACTCACCCTCATGTCGTTCGACACCCGTAAGACATTCGTTCATCTTCGGAACACAAATGAAGATATTTTTGTTGAAAGCTGATGCTGAGAAAGGCCTCCATTGACACTCAGTACATTTACACTCACAAGACCCATAAAAGGCACTAAACACGTCGTTACAAAGTCCATCTCACTACAGTGGCTCTACAATAATTTTACGAAGCGATGACAATATTTTTTGTGCGAAAAAAAAAAATCAAAATAACGACTTTATTCCACAAGTTCTTGTCTTCTGTGTAGGCCTCGGCCGTGAACTCACGAAGCACCACGACGCATGCGCGAAAATATGACGCAGAACCGGCGTTCGGACACGTGACCCAGAAGCGAGGAGATTTGTTTACAACGAGCAGAGGAAGACGCGCCGTATCTAAGCTGTTGAATTCTACATTGATCGTGCTTTAGGTCTCGGCGCAGAGCTCAGAATGGGACTAAAGTGTGCATTTCATGGATTCCCGAACGCCGGTTCTGCGTCATATTTTCGCGCATGCGTCGTGGTGCTTCGTGAGTTCACGGCAGAGGCCGACAAGGAAGACAAGAACTTGTGGAATAAAGTCGTTATTTTGATTTTTTTTTCGCACAAAAACTATTATCGTCGCTTCGTAAAATTATTGTAGAGCGACTGTAGTGAGATGGACTTTGTAACAACGTTTTTAGTACCTTTTATGGGTCTTGTGAGTGTAAATGTACTGAGTGTCAATGGAGGCCTTTCTCAGCCATCAGCTTTCAACAAAAATATCTTCATTTGTGTTCCGAAGATGAACCAATGTCTTACGGGTGTCGAACGACATGAGGGTGAGTAATTAATGACATAATTTTCATTTTTGGGTGAACTAACCCTTTAAGTTAATCAGCTAACCTAGCGAGTTATTTTATTGTTGCTGTTTTATTCGATTTAAACATCTAAATGTGAGTGAGAAGATATCAATCTGCACACGCGATGGACATGGTTATGCTCATCTTTGCTCGCTCCTTTGAAGGCATCTTGAGTAAAACGACACGTACAAAAGATCTGAACCGGAAGCGATGCGACCTGTTTTACAGAATATGGAAGTTTGTCGTGCATAACCCCATAATAGACACATCCCACACAAAGCAGGATGGGTACAGCATAGTGTGTGTGACTTACCCATGTCATGGCTGGTCCGAGTGGATCTGTGACCGCCTCATATGCTTCCAGATCATTGCGTCTGACTTCTGGGGTCATGGGGAGGGCCAGTGGGTATCCGAGCAACACTGCGTCTGCCTGCTTGACTTGACTTCCTGTGGAATATGAAGCAGTCGCACACACCAGTACCTTCAGAAATATATCAATATTTTAAATTGCAACAAAGAATACAACATTTAAAAGAAAAATGGCCATAAACAAAATATTCTACATTAAATTCTTACATTACACCATAAAACAGTTTTACAATCAATTGAATTATTAGAGTTTTTACAAGAGGTAAAATAAGTCTCTGATGTCCCCAGTGTGTATGTGAAGTTTTAGCTCAAAATACCCCACAGATCATTTTTTATAGCATTTTAAAATTGCCACTTTTTGAGGGTGAGCAAAAAAACGCTGTTTTTGTGTGTACCTTTAAATGCAAATGAGGCCAACTGACATTGACCAACTGACATTGACCAACTGACATTGACCAACTGACAATGACTGACATTGACCTACTGACATTGACCTACTGACACTGACCTACTGACACTGACCTACTGACATTGACCAACTGACATTGACTACTGACACTGACCAACTGACACTGACCTACTGACATTGACCTACTGACACTGACCTACTGACATTGACCTACTGACATTGACTGACATTGACCTACTGACATTGACTGACATTGACCTACTGACACTGACCTACTGACATTGACCAACTGACATTGACTACTGACACTGACCAACTGACACTGACCTACTGACACTGACCTACTGACATTGACCAACTGACATTGACTACTGACACTGACCAACTGACACTGACCTACTGACATTGACCTACTGACATTGACCTACTGACACTGACCTACTGACATTGACCTACTGACATTGACTGACATTGACCTACTGACACTGACCAACTGACACTGACCTACTGACACTGACCTACTGACACTGACCTACTGACACTGACCTACTGCTGACATTGCCCTACTGACACTGACTACTGACACTTACCAACTGACACTGACCAACTGACATTGCTCTACTGACATTGCCCTACTGACACTGACCAACTGACACTGACCAACTGACACTGACCAACTGACACTGACCAACTGACACTGACCTACTGACACTGACCTACTGACATTGCCCTACTGACATTGCAGTACTGACACTGATACTGACACTGACCAACCGACTGACACTGACCAACTGACACTGACCTACTGACATTGCCCTACTGACAATGACCAACTGACATTGACTACTGACATTTACCTACTGACATTGACCTACTGACACTGACCTACTGACACTGACCTACTGACACTGACCTACTGACATTGCCCTACTGACACTGACCTACTGACACTGACCTACTGACATTGCCCTACTGACACTGACCAACTGACACTGACCTACTGACATTGACCTACTGACATTGACCTACTGACATTGCCCTACTGACACTGACCTACTGACACTGACCAACTGACACTGACCTACTGACATTGACCTACTGACATTGACCAACTGACATTGACTACTGACACTGACCAACTGACATTGACCTACTGACACTGACCAACTGACATTGGCCAACTGACATTGACCTACTGACATTGGCCAACTGACATTGACCTACTGACATTGGCCAACTAACATTGGCCAACTGACATGGGCCAACTGATATTGACCTACTGACACTGACCTACTGACACTGACCAACTGACACTGACCTACTGACATTGACCAACTGACATTGACTACTGACACTGACCAACTGACATTGACCTACTGACACTGACCAACTGACATTGGCCAACTGACATTGACCTACTGACATTGGCCAACTGACATTGGCCAACTGACATGGGCCAACTGATATTGACCTACTGACACTGACCTACTGACACTGACCAACTGACATTAGCCAACTGACATTGACCTACTGACATTGGCCAACTGACATTGACCTACTGACATTGGCCAACTGACATGGACCTACTGACATTAGCCAACTGACATTGACCTACTGACACTGACCTACTGACATTGACCAACTGACTTTGACCTTGGGACAAGGGAACTAGAAGTTCAAAAGTAAAAAAAAAAAAAAGAACTAATTTCTGGGTTTTAGGACTCATTCCTGCAGCACACAATTTCTGAGGTGTCCTTGTTTAGAAAGCTGAATCTGGCCTATGATATAATGATGATTACTACAACATGAACATGAAGCTGAACAGGGCATCTCACCCTGCTTGTAGCCATCAAACTCTGGGTGATACTTCAGTTCTGGGTCAAAGGGAATTTTGATCTTATCAGCAACGTCCTGCCATGCGGGAGGAGCCGTCTGAGCTAACAGGCCGCACAACTCCACGGCAAACTGAAGACTAAACATTGGAGAGAATGAAAGAAAAACATCTCAAATATGTTCATTCTGAGAAATACTTTCAATACTCAGTATTTTTTTGGTTGTTTTATCGTCCACTTGATCGTAAGTTTGATTGCTTATAAAAGTAATAGCACATCTATCACACAATTTGAGGCATCATTCGTGTCTGTAG
Source organism: Romanogobio albipinnatus (assembly GCA_023566225.1). Classification (NCBI taxonomy): domain Eukaryota; kingdom Metazoa; phylum Chordata; class Actinopteri; order Cypriniformes; family Gobionidae; genus Romanogobio; species Romanogobio albipinnatus. Next base: position 32,997,364 of record CM042262.1, read on the forward strand.
CATTAACGGTAAGGACAAGTGCACTGAGGGTTAGGGATTTGTTCAAATCATGAGTGATTATGTACACAAACACACACCTGCTTTGGGCGACAGCATTGGTGAACACAGAGTTGTCAACAGTGAAGTAGTACTCATCAGGAGGAATCACACCTAACAGATAAACGACACAAAAACCACAAAGAAGAGTACATCACCATATCAAAACAAGACTTTTGGCCAGTTTACACTGGTTCTAATGTGTCATTTCACTTTGTTCATTTTTATTTATTTATTAATTATTCAATGCATGAATTAGTATTTATTTTATATATAAATTTATATATATATATATATATATATATATATATATATATATATATATAATATTTATTTTATTATACTTCATTATATACTGTATATATACACTCACCTAAAGGATTATTAGGAACACCATACTAATACTGTGTTTGACCCCCTTTCGCCTTCAGAACTGCCTTAATTCTACGTGGCATTGATTCAACAAGGTGCTGAAAGCATTCTTTAGAAATGTTGGCCCATATTGATAGGATAGCATCTTGCAGTTGATGGAGATTTGTGGGATGCACATCCAGGGCACGAAGCTCCCGTTCCACCACATCCCAAAGATGCTCTATTGGGTTGAGATCTGGTGACTGTGGGGGCCATTTTAGTTCAGTGAACTCACTGTCATGTTCAAGAAACCAATTTGAAATGATTCGAGCTTTGTGACATTATCCTGCTGGAAGTAGCCATCAGAGGATGGGTACATGGTGGTCATAAAGGGATGGACATGGTCAGAAACAATGCTCAGGTAGGCCGTGGCATTTAAACGATGCCCAATTGGCACTAAGGGGCCTAAAGTGTGCCAAGAAAACATCCCCCACACCATTACACCACCACCACCAGCCTGCACAGTGGTAACAAGGCATGATGGATCCATGTTCTCATTCTGTTTACGCCAAATTCTGACTCTACCATCTGAATGTCTCAACAGAAATCCAGACTCATCAGACCAGGCAACATTTTTCCAGTCTTCAACTGTCCAATTTTGGTGAGCTTGTGCAAATTGTAGCCTCTTTTTCCTATTTGTAGTGGAGATGAGTGGTACCCGGTGGGGTCTTCTGCTGTTGTAGCCCATCCGCCTCAAGGTTGTGCGTGTTGTGGCTTCACAGATGCTTTGCTGCATACCTCGGTTGTAACGAGTGGTTATTTCAGTCAAAGTTGCTCTTCTATCAGCTTGAATCAGTCGGCCCATTCTCCTCTGACCTCTAGCATCAACAAGGCATTTTCGCCCGAGGACTGCCGCATACTGGATGTTTTTCCCTTTTCACACCATTCTTTGTAAACCCAAGAAATGTTTGTGTGTGAAAATCCCAGTAACTGAGCAGATTGTGAAATACTCAGACCGGCCCGTCTGGCACCAACAACCATGCCACGCTCAAAATTGCTTAAATCACCTTTCTTTCCCATTCTGACATTCAGTTTGGAGTTCAGGAGATTGTCTTGACCAGGACCACACCCCTAAATGCATTGAAGCAACTGCCATGTGATTGGTTGATTAGATAATTGCATTAATGAGAAATTGAACAGAAAGTCTGTCCAAAAATATGCCTGAAGAGAAGAAAGGATCTGCTGACACATGAAGTGTTTATGTGTGTTCGACTTATAATGAACATTATTCTTGTACAGGCCCTGTATTAAAGGGGTGGTAAAACACATTCTTTCGAAGGCTTGATTGTGTTTGTGGGGTGCACTGTAACGTGTTCATGCTTCATTTTAAAAAATTGCATTATTTTTCATATATTTTACCTTTATTCTACACTGCTCTGTCCCTCCTTGTAAAAACGGTCTGATGGTTTCCGGGTTCTATGAAGCCAGTCCCTCAAAAATACGCAATGGGCTCAGATTGGTTTGCTGGCCCAGTATGTTGTGATTCGCTAACCGCCTAGTGCACGTTTGTCGGAAACGTCACGCCCCTTACCTTTACCGGTAGCCTGTGCTTTGGTAGTATTAGAAACAATGGCGTCTATAAAACCATACCAATTTGAGCCCAAATCAGACCCAGACAATTTTAGTGAAGATGATCGAGCAGAACCTGTTCAGTCCTCAAGAGTAAAGACTGCGGATCTATAGTGATCGCTACTGAATGGCACTGTTACTTTTGTATTTTTAGAACGATTATAGCCAAATATCTGTCGCAAGAACGAACACTAAACATTGGCTTTACTATAGTATCCAAATCAAACACAGAACCATGTTTAGCATGCCTGTAGATAAACAACACATAAAAGCTCTAATCAAAGAATAATTTACACTAATGCCAAGTTCGCTGTTGAGATTTTAAAAAGTTTGTAACGTTAGGTGTTTGTCGGGTAACGTTAAGTATGAATGAGCATTTAACAAGCGTTGTCATTTGTTTACTTCCTTGCTACAACGTACAATTAACAATACGAACTATTACAGGAAAACACATCGACGAAAAATAAATCAGGTGTTCCTAATAATCCTTTAGGTGAGTGTATATAAATTTGTATTATTATACATTTGTTCCTTTTTTTTTAAATTAATTTCATTATACATTTTATTATTTAATTAGTTTTCAAGCCCTGGACGTGTAATAAAAAATATATAAATCATTAAAAAAATGCTAAATGGTGTAAATTCAAAGCATTCTGTGAATTTGAATACATGCATAACCGATGATGTCATGATCAGTGTTGTTTTAGTATTATTTATTTACTAATATATACTATACACTATATAACAGTTTTGTTATTCATATTTTTAATTTTGATATTTTTTTGTTTTCATTTAATTTTTGTTTAATTCAGTAATTCTAAATGAGTCATTTTGTTATGTGCTTTTGCCAATTTTTGTTTTTGCTTTGTTTATAATGTTTTTAATTAATTTAAATAATTATTTTGTTTAATTTGTTTATTTTAATTTCAGTCTTAGTTTTTTTATAATTATAAGTTTTAGTCATTTTAATGACTTTACTTAAACTTATTTCAGTTGTAAAGACAACATTTGTAATTTTCATTTATTTAATATGTTTTTCATCTTTTACACACACATGGTTTACCTTTGATATGGTACTGCTGGTCAGTAGGGTCCCATGTGACCCGTGAAACCCAGTAGTCAGCCACGCCCCACACCACCTGACTCCCCCGCCCTTCTTTGAACATCTCCAGGTCCTGTGTGATGATGGATGAGACACAGAAGATGCATTTCTGGTACAGGTGTAGGAGTGTTTACGAGTGTATCATCTGTACCTGTGTGAGATAGAAGTACTGCTGGAAAGCCAGAACCACGTCTCCATTGATGTGGATCTCCTGCTGTGAATAAATGTCCTCTGGACAAACGTCACGGCCCGTTACCGCACTCTCCCACGCAAACTTCAATCCCTTATTAAAAGGGAAGGAAAACGGAATATAAGAGTATATAAAACTACATATAATTCAAAAACAACACCTGATTACCCACTGCACCTTGTAGCCCATCTGCTGGGCGTTTGCTCGGGCACCTTCTACTGTTCCCACACGGTATTCCAGGACAGCCCTGGCCAGACTGGGATAAAAGAGCGCAACACTGGGGTACATCCATGTGTCCTGCAGGGGGAGCCAGAGAGATGTTTAATGTAATAGCTTCCCCTCCATCTTCATCTCTTCTCTTGAATGAGATCCACCAATAGCAAACCACAATCCTCCAATCGATTCCCCATGAACAAAATCAAGCCCCGCCCTACATTTGTTCTTGTTTGAGAAGCCGTTACACTTGGAAATACGTCACAATATGGAAGAAAAGTCTATCACAACTTCAGTTTCATACTGACTTTAAACTCACCTGGTCCCAGAACACATGCCCGAGGTAATCCTCATCTTTGCTCCCGTTTGACAAACCCCCAGGACTGAGCCCTCCAAACACAAACGCTCCGTTTGCCTCCTTAATTGAAGATGGGAAAGAACTGAGAAGATAAAACATGCAGCCAATCAGAGCACGGTTCAGGGTCTCTGCTCCAACCACCTCAATGCTGCTCCCCTTCCAAAGCTCCGCCCAACTCCTCAGGTGGGAGGGGCGTAAGTCACCAGTATCAATAAGCCCCAAACCAGTATCAAAACATGATTTGGCGCTCATGTCGCTCTCAGCAAGGGCAACCAGGAAAACCCAGCTGGACTGGCTCTGGTCGGGCAGGAGGGTAAGAGTAGATGTGATGGGCGTCCAGAGCAGGTGCACAAATGGACGGATTCCTCCAGGAGTCTCTGAAGAGATGGTCTGTCCAAAAATATGCCTGAAGAGAAGAAAGGATCTGCTGACACATGAAGTGTTTATGTGTGTTCGACTTATAATGAACATTATTCTTGTACAGGCCCTGTATTAAAGGGGTGGTAAAACACATTCTTTCGAAGGCTTGATTGTGTTTGTGGGGTGCACTGTAACGTGTTCATGCTTAGTTTTTAAAAAATTGCATTATTTTTCATATATTTTACCTTTATTCTACACTGCTCTGTCCCTCCTTGTAAAAACGGTCTGATGGTTTCTGGGTTGTATGAAGCCAGTCCCTCAAAAATACGCAATGGGCTCAGATTGGTTAGCTGGCCCAGTGTGTTGTGATTCGCTAACCGCCTAGTGCACGTTTGTCGGAAACGTCACGCCCCTTACCTTTACCGGTAGCCTGTGCTTTGGTAGTATTAGAAACAATGGCGTCTATAAAACCATACCAATTTGAGCCCGAATCAGACCCAGACAATTTTAGTGAAGATGATCGAGCAGAACCTGTTCAGTCCTCAAGAGTAAAGACTGCGGATCTATAGTGATCGCTACTGAATGGCACTGTTACTTTTGTATTTTTAGAACGATTATAGCCAAATATCCAAAAATAGCCAAAAATGTCGCAAGAACGAACACTAAACATTGGCTTTGCTATAGTATCCAAATCAAACACAGAACCATGTTTAGCATGCCTGTAGATAAACAACACATAAAAGCTCTAATCAAATAATAATTTACACTAATGCCAAGTTCGCTGTTGAGATTTTAAAAAGTTTGTAACGTTAGGTGTTTGTTGGATAATGTTAAGTATGAATGAGCATTTAACAAGCGTTGTCATCTGTTTACTTCCTTGCTACAACGTACAATTAACAATACGAACTATTACAGGAAAACACATCGACGAAAAATAAATCATACTTACAGGTTGTGGCCTGTAAACAGCTTCTGTTTTTAAATCCATCTTTCAGGACAAGCCGTTGTGCGAATCCTACATTGAACTCGCGAAGATTGTGGAAGCTTTCCTCCGTGAAATGTGCAGCACAGGGAGCGAGATTTGGGTAAATATTATGAGGGACCGAGTTAAAAATACATTTTAACCATTTTAACCACTCCCCCGTCCCTTGGAAGGCTGAACAAAGTGGACCTGCAATCCGGATGAAAATAACAGCGTTTCGTCGGCATTGCGGCAACAACACTCCAGCCTACTAACTATACCACAACTCTTCCCCACAGCAATTAAAAATGGCCTCGCCCCCCTTATTTCATAATCTCGGAGGAGGAGTTTATGTAAATATTGGGGCTGGTGATGTCAGAGACCCCTGGAGGAATGTGTAGTAGTCCCTACCGGCCGTTTGCTGTAGTCCTTAGAAATTGATTTCTTTAAAAGCAAATATCTCCCTTTGCTTTAAACTTTGAACGTTGTAACTTTGCAGATGTTGTTTATGCTCAAACAGCAACATTACACACTAGCTAAAGTTAGAAAAGTGAAATCGTGTTTTACCACCCCTTTAAGTAGCACATAAAGTACCGAATGAAACGTTTTTCTGTTGCTTCATGAAAACATCTGGAACACTGACTCCACTTAATCTGAGGTAAAGAACACAAACTTTTCCAAGACTGCAAGCGGCTAAATCCAGCCATGGCCACAGGTACACACCAATTGCAATTCAGTATGCAAATAAAAACAAGAAAGAAGTCCGATTGCAAATATTATAAAGCGGATGTACCTCCCACCCTTGTAGTCTGGTGCATTCTGGAAATCAATGTCATCACTGTGGGGTTTGAAAGAGCTCTCTAGCTGAACCGTGATTGGTTCAGCACTAGTTTCCGAGCGCTTGAGGAGAACTTCCATGACCAGAAGGTTTGATTGATGTCGGTGAGCGTACAAAACCTGAGTGGCCTCGAAACGAGGCGTGACCACGGTATGAGAGAAAATACCTGACACACAGAGAGAGAGAGTCCTGTAGTATATGTTTAAATGCAGTATTATATGTGTATGTGTGTGTGTGTGTGTGTGTGTGTGTGTGTGTGTGTGTGTGTGTGTGTGTGTGTGTGTGTGTGTGTGTGTGTGTGTGTGTGTGTGTGTGTGTGTGTGTGTGTGTGTGTGTGTGTGTGTGTTCTAACCCGTGTGCATGTCTAACTTGTACACGTGTCGTCCCACTTCTGCCGTCATCACTTGAACTGCTAATGGACATGGAATGTTGCCGCGGTGACAAGTCCCGCCTTCACCGTTATAAACCCCGCCCATATGCATAATTGAATCAAACACTCTCCATCCCAGCAGCCCGTTGGCCAGCGGTGGCATGAAGCGAGGGTCAGAGGGCAGGGTGTCGGAGGTGAAGATGTACGGCTCGACAGGGTCAGAGGTCATTTTTGGGCAATTCTGCCGTCTTTCAAAAGAAAAACATCTGGAAAAGATGAGGAGAGATGGGATTTAGATGCAGGAAGCCATTTGACATCATGTAACAAAAAATATATATAACAGTTCAACTGAAAATCATAAATCACAGACAGAACCCTGCAAAACCTCATAACTATGGTCAGCAAATCTCCTTATTATGTTAATTTTCACTTAACATATAGTCATAATTATGAAAATGATGCATAAAAACTATGCAAAATGCATTGATGTTCTATCAAAATGATTATACTTTTTTTTTTTGTACATGTTATTGTGAGCTTTTACTGTAGGTGCCTTTTAAACCCGTGACAACTGCACTTTGATCACCGCAGACGAAATAAAAGCTTTACCAATGCAAAGTAGACAGCTGAGATCCCACTCTATCCTTTCAAATGACTCACTCTGACTAACCATCAAAATAATGAAGTTACTCATTTAACAGAAACAAGCTTCATGATAAAACTTCAGTACTTACTGGTGTATCAAACATCTGTTGTGCGTCCCCTCGTCTCACCGAAGCGGACGTGAAAAAAGAGGCGGAGCAACAGTCACGTGACTGAAAAGGGCGGGATTGCGCTCGAACAGCGTCTCTGATTGGTCAAGTACTTGGCTCCCTTTTTAAAATAAAAAAAAAAGTGAACAAATGCCTCCAAAGAATCCTGCGTTATAATATAAAGACCGCATTTCTAATGTGATTTGCTTTAAAATGCGTCATATCATAGTTTTGTGATAAATATTTTCTTTATTTTTTGCTGAGTCACGTTCTCTTGTACTAAACCAGAGCTGATGTCTGAATAATGCCAGAAAAAAACATCTAATATTAGTTTCTATTACGTTACATTATTATATCATTTTGTACTCACTATTGTAATGCAATGTATTTATTTAATTTTAATCTAATTTATATATTTTAGTCCAAATGTATATTTCTTTATTTTAATATAGTTTAATGTATTTAATAGATTAATAACGAACTAATTTTTTTTTTTCATTTAATCATACTTTTATTCATTTATTTATTTCAATTTAATTTATTTATTTACATATATTGGAGAAACGCCCCCCTTAAGGAAAATGTGACATTACAGTGAAACAAAACATAAATGTGACTTGAATTGCCATCCCGGTTTTGAGTGACTATGGCAGGAGTTATTCACCAAATATTAAAATTGCGCAGCCTTCATAATTAATTAGTATTTTGACTGAAAATATTTTTGTACAAAGGGGGCGTTTTGCCCCAGCGGTGGGGTAAAACGCCCCCCAAGGTGGGGTAAAATGCCCCCCTTTCTTACCAACCAGTTTGCTTCATAGATCAACAGCAAAATGAGCAGACTATAGTTTTTAATCTCTCAAAGTAAAAGGCAAGTAATGTATCAACATATTAATATTTATTTGAGGAATGTCCAAATTTTTACCATTTATATTTATATATAAGCCATGCAAACAAATATGTTGTAATAAATAAATAAACATTAATTCATTAGCCATTCACAGCCATTTTAACATTTATATTTATACATATAACTAAGCCATGCAAACAAATATGTTGTAATAATAAATAAACAAATAAATAAATATATACATAAATAAACATTAATTCATTAGCCATTCGCAGCCATTTTACCATTTATATTTATATAACTAAGCCATGCAAACAAATGTGTTGTAATAAATAAATACATAAATAAACAAATAAATACATAAATAAACAAATAAATAAATACATACATAAATAAACTTTAATTCAGTAGCCATTCACAGCCATTTTAACATTTATATTTATATAACTAAGCCATGCAAACAAATATGTTGTAATAATAAATAAATAAATAAATAAATTCGTTAGCCATTCACTGTTCATCTTATATTCACTTATATTGTCTCTTGTCTTTATATGTCCTTTTCATATGTATGTAAACGTTTGGGGGTTTTTTATTGATTTTTTTCCCTTAATGCTTCCTTTAGATATTTGACTTTACATTCAAATGTCTTTTATGTCTTAACTCTAATGTTCTCCTGAAGGTATTTGTATATTTGGTTCTTGAATAAAAAATAAATAAATAAAAATCCTACGAAGTTTTTTTATATTTTCATTTTTTAAATGAATGTACATTTCTAACACTATACTTAGATTACCTTTGCATCAAATTACAAAAAAAATATATATATATAAAAAAAATAAGGTGATGGTGTTTCAAATACAGCGGCTATCGGTTAAGTTGACATCTTTCTCTCTTCTGACTGCCGTTATCATATCAATCTCTCTCTTTTGAAAGTTGTTCAAACGAAAGATATATTGAATGTAGTCTCTCGTTCACCACTAGCCTATTGAAGTTTACCCAACTATGACGGTTTTCACTTCTGAGGGAAAAAATGTGAAAAGGCACTATTTATGTTGTGTACGCAACAAAACATGAAAGTTACTTTAAAGGGATAGTTCACCCAAAAATGAAAATTATCCCATCATTTTCTCACCCTCAAGCCTATAGGTGTATATGGCATTCTTCTTTCAGACGAATACAATCAGAGTTATATTAATAAATATCCTTTGGTGTCCATTGAGTTTGAAGCTAAAAAAAAAGTGCATCCATCTATAAACGTACTCCACACAGGGTTAATAAAGGCCTTCTGAAGAGGATAAAAATATCCATATTTAAAACTTAAAGTAAAAAAGTTTTAAAGTAAAATATAGGTTCCGGCGGACCGCCGTCCATATTCAACTAACGCAGAAAGTGTAACACCTCTCGCAGTTCAAAATGCCTATGCTACGGCGACAGGTGATCCGCCGGAAGCTAGATATTTTACTTTATAAAGTTTTAAATATGGATATTTTTCATACACAAACCCATCGATACACAGCAAAAACTCCAGATTTAAATGAACTCTCCTGGGAGTATATGTGAGACCAAGAGTGTTAAAGTGTTAAAATAAGAGTGTTAAAGTAACACTGAAGCAGTGTTAAAGTTAATGAGATAATTAAGGGATTAATTGAGTGATGATTGGCCATTAGTGACGAACACCTGATGATAACAAGCAGAATCACCAAAGGAGAACGCCACAATTCTTAAGTCACCATTATGGTGATCAGTATTTGATTTAGTTTGGATCTTGACCCTTGACATTTAACACATTAGATTTTGTTTGTTTTGGTTGCTTTAACAGCCAGACAAGCAAAGAGTAAAAGTTGATCAGGTGGTGTTGGTTATATTCATCAAAATCCATTCAAATTCATCAATTGAGCTGAATCATTGATTATAATCTTATATCTGAGTTATGTTTACACCAGGCTTGTGATTCCAAGTGATAAAATCAAGCATTTTCAACTTAATCCAAAGGATTTCTTAAAAGTTGTTCTGATGATTAAAAAAAAAAAAAAAAACATTTTCACAGAAATCAAGAATCAGCCTGAGAATCTCAACAGTGGTGACCATCAAAAAGCATGTTGCAGTGCATTCTGGGAGCCATCAATCAAAATTCTTCCATGGCTCCCATCATTCATTACAGCATGAATAAATTATGAGCTTTACGAGCTGTTTGTCACCATTGTTGAGATTCCTACACTGATGCTTGATTTGCGTGTGCTTTTTTAGCAGAACAACTTTTAAGAAATCCTTAGAATTACATTGAAAACGCTGGATCTTATGTTATAATCAACAAGATAAACTCAACTCAGAGACTAGACTCTAAATGAGGTTAGTGACTCAGGTCAAATAATGAAGATTTCAAAACATAACCAACACCAAACAATCAACTTTTGTCATTGCTTGTCTGGCTGTTACAACTCCAAACAAAATATAATATTAAAGTCAAGGGTCAAGATCAAAGTAAAGCAAACACTGATCACCATAATGGTGACTGATTTTTTAGATTTTTCTAATTTGGTGATTCTGCTTGTTAACATCAGATATCTTCAATAATGGCCAATCATCACTCAATTAATCACTTAAGTATCTCATTAACTTTAACACTGCTTCAGTGTTACTTTAACACTCTTATTTTAACACTTTAACACTCTTGAGTGTGGTCTCACATATACTCCCAGGAGAGTTAATTTAACTTTGGAGTTTTTGCTGTGTACACTTCAGAAGGCCTTTATTAAGCCATATGGAGTACTTTAATAATGGATGGATGCACTTTTTGGGGCTGCCATTATAACGATTGGAAGAGCCAGGACATTTTTCAATATAACTCTGATTGTAGTCTGAAAATTTTGTAATTTTCATTTTTGGGTGTACTATCCCTTTAAGTAAATGGACTTCTTGCAACTCTTGGTCATGACACTAGTCAGGCTCTAGATGGCGCCAACCCCTGTTCTGTTTCCCTTTGGCATTGTGCCGGAGTTTGGGGTTCCAGACCCTGGGAAAAGAGCAGCTTTACCCTTATAAGGCCGCAATCCATCCGCTCCAGACTTTTCCTCTCCGCCCTCCCTTCCTCTCCCTCTCTCTCTCTCTCTCTCTCTCCCTCAGGCCGCAGGGATATTTACAGCAAGACTGGCTCTGCGTACCTTATTAGGAGCTGTCCTTGTTGTCAGTGTATATGTAGATGAGACAAACAGATGAGAGGATGGCATTCATTCTCAAGGGTCATTCAGTGTTTTGCCAAAGGTAACGAGAGGCAAATGTCTGATCCGTGTAGCACATGTCCCTGGAGTTCATACTGAAGAGACTTATAACGTTTTCTCACCCTCATGTTTTTCCGTTATCCTCTTATTGTTCTCTGACTTTCTAAACAAGGTGAAGAAGTAGGCCGAATGAATCATTTTGCCTTTCACTCTCACACTGTGCAGTTTTACTGTAACTTCCTGTCCTTCTCTCTGTGGGAATGGGAATCCATTATTCCAGCTGTTCTTCCTCTTCATCCTCTCTCTCTCTCTCTCTCTCTCTCTCTCTCTCTCTCTCTGATGATGATGAGGGACATCTGGTAGACGTGCACATTAGGGAGAACTGGAGACGGATGAGAAAGACAGGCAGACTGACAACTTAATATCTACTGCTAAAAATGATCATTTGAATCAAACGTTCACATGATTTTGAATCTTCAAATCTGCACATGCCCAAAAATACTGAACTGAAAGTGAATTAAATGCAGGATGTGGTGACAAACATATTATGTTGATGTCCAGAAACTCTAAACAGAATGTGCTGTCAAATAGATGAATCGTGAGTAATCGCATCCAACAAAAAGTTTGTATATGTGCGTGTGTGTATGCATGTGTACACATACATCCAGTATACACTCACCTAAAGGATTATTAGGAACACCATACTAATACTGTGTTTGACCCCCTTTCGCCTTCAGAACTGCCTTAATTCTACGTGGCATTGATTCAACAAGGTGTTGAAAGCATTCTTTAGAAATGTTGGCCCATATTGATAGGATAGCATCTTGCAGTTGATGGAGATTTGTGGGATGCACATCCAGGGCACGAAGCTCCCGTTCCACCACATCCCAAAGATGCTCTAGTGGGTTGAGATCTGGTGACTGTGGGGGCCATTTTAGTTCAGTGAACTCATTGTCATGTTCAAGAAACCAATTTGAAATGATTGGAGCTTTGTGACATTATCCTGCTGGAAGTAGCCATCAGAGGATGGGTACATGGTGGTCATAAAGGGATGGACATGGTCAGAAACAATGCTCAGGTAGGCCGTGGCATTTAAACCATGCCCAATTGGCACTAAGGGGCCTAAAGTGTGCCAAGAAAACATCCCCCACACCATTACACCACCACCACCAGCCTGCACAGTGGTAACAAGGCATGATGGATCCATGTTCTCATTCAGTTTACGCCAAATTCTGACTCTACCATCTGAATGTCTCAACAGAAATCGAGACTCATCAGACCAGGCAACATTTTTCCAGTCTTCGACTGTCCAATTTTGGTGAGCTCGTGCAAATTGTAGCCTCTTTTTCCTATTTGTAGTGGAGATGAGTGGTACCCGGTGGGGTCTTCTGCTGTTGTAGCCCATCCGCCTCAAGGTTGTGCGTGTTGTGGCTTCACAAATGCTTTGCTGCATACCTCGGTTGTAACGAGTGGTTATTTCAGTCAAAGTTGCTCTTCTATCAGCTTGAATCAGTCGGCCCATTCTCCTCTGACCTCTAGCATCAACAAGGCATTTTTGCCCACAGGACTGCCGCATACTGGATGTTTTTCCCTTTTCACACCATTCTTTGTAAACCCTAGAAATGGTTGTGCGTGAAAATTCCAGTAACTGAGCAGATTGTGAAATGCTCAGACCGGCCCGTCTGGCACCAACAACCATGCCATGCTCAAAATTGCTTAAATCACCTTTCTTTCCCATTCTGACATTCAGTTTGGAGTTCAGGAGATTGTCTTGACTAGGACCACACCCCTAAATGCATTGAAGCAACTGCCATGTGATTGGTTGATTAGATAATTGCATTAATGAGAAATTGAACAGGTGTTCCTAATAATCCTTTAGGTGAGTGTATATAATATATTTACATACTTTTATGTTAGATTTTATTATCGTGATTAATCTAGTTGACAGCACTACTTTAAACATATTTAATGACTAAACAAATGCTGGATTGAAAGTCTGAATTAAATGCAGGATGTGGTCAAAAATATATAAGCACATTTGATGTCCAGAAATGCTAAACAGAATGTTCAATTCACATGTTTAAACTAGTGCTGTCAAATCGATTGCTTGCGATTAATCACATCCATCAAAAAGTTTGTATATATATATATACACGTGTGTGTGTGTGTGTGTGTGTGTGTTGGTCCACCTTTTGTTGCTAAAACAGCCCTGACTCATCGAGGCATGGACTCCTCTAGACTCCTGAAGGTGTGCTGTGTTATCTGGCACAAAGATGTTAGCAGCAGATCCTTTAAGTCCTGTAAGTTGCGAGGTGGAGCCTCCATGGATCGGACTTGTTTGTTCAGCACATCCCACAGACGCTCGACTGGATTGAGATCTGGGGAATTTGGAGGCCAAGTCAACACCTCAAACTCATTGTTGTGCTCCTCAAACCATTCCTGAACCATTTGTGCTTTGTGTCAGGAGCATCATCTGCTGAAAGAGCCACAGCCACCAGGGAATACCGTCTCCATGAAAGGGTGAACATGGTCTCAACAATGCTTAGGTAGGTGGTACGTGTCAAAGTAACATCCACATGGATGGAGGACCCAAGGTTTCCCAGCAGAACATTGCCCAAAGCATCACTGCCTCCGCCGGCTTGCCTTCTTCCCATAGTGCACCTGGTGCCATGTGTTCCCCAGGGAAGCGACGCACACACACCTGGCCATCCACGAGATGTAAAAGAAAACGTGATTCATCAGACCAGGCCACCTTCTTCCATTGCTCCGAGGTCCAGTTCTGATGCTCACGGGCCACTGTTGGTGCTTTCGGCGGTGGACAGGGGTCAGCATGGGCACCCTGACTGGTCTGCGGCTATGCCGCCCCATACGCAACAAACTGAGATGCTCTGTGTATTCTGACACCTTTCTATCAGAACCAGCATTAACTTCATGAGCAATTTGAGCTCCAGTAGCTCGTCTGTTTGATCGGACCACACGGGTCAGCCTTCGCTCCCCACGTGCATCAATGAGCCTTGGCCACTTTTGATAGAGACTGACCACTGCAGACCGGGAACACCCCACAAGAGCTGCAGTTTTGGAGATGCTCTGACCCAGTCGTCTAGCCATCACAATGGCTATTATGTTATGCCTGATCGGTTTACATATACATTTAGTTAAGTTACAGCCTTATTCCAAAATGGATTAAACTCATTATTTTTTTTCCTCAATTCCACAAACAATACCCGATAACGACAAAGTAAAAGCAGTTTGTTTGAAATCTTTTAAAATGTATTAAAAAAAAACACAGCACTTTGTTGAAGCACCTTTGGCACCAATCACAGCCTCAAGTCTTTTTGAGTATGATTTCTATGATACCTATTTTCTCACCAGTTTCTCCCGTTCTTCTTGGCAGGACCTCTCAAGCTCCATCAGGTTGGATGGGGAGTGTCAGTGCTCAGCCATTTTCATGTTCAATCGTGTCTGGGCTCTGGCTGGGCCACTCAAGGACATTCACAGAGTTGTCCCGTAGCCACTCCTTTGTTATCTTGGCTGTGTGATTAGGGTCGTTGTCCTGTTGGAAGATGAACCTTCACCCCAGTCTGAGGTCCAGAGCGCTCTGGAGCAGGTTTTCATCAAGGATGTCTCTGCACATTGCTGCGTTCATCTTTCCCTCGATCCTGACTGTAGAGATGGTAGGCAAGGTGATGAGCGGTGCCTGGTTTCCTCCAGACATGACGCTTGCCATTCAGGCCAAAGAGTTCGATCTTTGTTTCATCAGACTAGAGACTTTTGTTTCTCGTGGTCTGAGAGTCCTTCAGGTGCAAACTCCAGATGGCCTTTTACTGAGAAGTGGCGTCCGTCTGGCCACTCGACCATACAGGCCTGATTGGTGGAGAGCTGCAGAGATGGATGTTGTTCTGGAAGGTTCTCTCTCCACAGAGAGACGCTTGAGCTTTGTCAGTTTTGATCACCTCCCTAAGGCCCGTCTCCCCCGATCGCTCAGTTTGGCCGGGCGACCAGCTCTAGAAAGATTCCTGGTGGTTCCAAACTTCTTCCATGTACGGATGATGGAGACCACTGTGCTCATTGGGACCTTATAATATTTTTCTGTACCCTTCCCCAGATCTGTGCCTCGATACAATCCTGTCTCAGAGGGTCTACAGACAATTCCTGGACTTCATGGCTTGGTTTGTGCTCTGTTAACTGCAGGACCTTATATAGACAGGTGTGTGCCTTTCCAAAAGTGTCCAATCAAGTTGTAGAAACATCTCAAGGATGATCAGTGGAAACAGGATGCACCTTAGCTCAATTTTGAGTGTCATGGCAAAAGGTGTGAATACTTTTGAATTTTTTTCGTCTTTTATTTTTAATACATATGCAAAGATTTCTTTCACGTTGTCATTATGGGGTATGGTTTGTAGAAATGATGATTAAAAATAATGATTTTAATCCATTTTGGAATAAGGCTGTAACAAAGTGAAGTGCTGCATATACTTTCCGGATGCACATACACATTTTAAATGTACATACATGCAATTAATCGATTTGACAGCACTACTTTACCCATTTAATGACCAGAAAATGCTGATTTGAAAGTCTGAATCATACACATATGGTCAAAAATACTATATAGAATGTACAAATGTGTGTATGATGTCCAGAAACGCTACCTAAAATGTTCAATTAAAATGTTAGAACATAATAGGCAAAAAAATAAATCAAAACCACTTATGATTAACAAACAAAACCAAAAAATGCAGATAAATCCGATGTTCAAAAACACGGTGCCTACAATTTCTATCCTGAATGTTTGTATGAGATGTTGGGTTGTGTCTATGAAGGTTAATAATGCAGAACTGTCTGATCATTGGGATTCACCCATGTCTGAAACTGATGAAATCAAACCTTTGAATCAAACATGGCTATTTAATTCTGAACATAACAATAGAATCGAATGTTTGAAAACTTCTACATTATGATGCCCAAAAATGCTGCTCAGGAAGATGTTGAAGCACAAATTGCAATAAACCAGAGAAGAGAAACTGCAAAACTTCAATAAACAGGCACTAGGCTACAAACACAGATATTTTATTAAGTGCCAACAGTCATTTAATATATTAGAAAAACAACACGTGGAGAAAAATAGAGCTGATATCATGTTACAGTTTATAGCGTTATGAGTTCAAATGCGTAATATTTGTACATTTACACAATAAACAAAAGCCATCGCCCTCGCTTCGGAAGACGACGGGAGCAAGGATGGATCAAACAAGGGTAAAAAATACGAAAATAGACATTTCCGCATTGCACTCCACAAGTGTCGTTTTTAAAATAAAGATGCATAGCATAACTGGCTGCGAAACAACAGCCTGGCGTGTTTTCAGCAAGCATGAAAATCTGCACCAATGTCAATGAATGATTGTCGAACTGGTCTGTGGAGATTTGAGTGACATATTCAGAGAACCTCTCAATCGTGTGTGTGTGTGTGTTTGTGCAAAGATGCAAAAATACTGCAGACTTCAGCTGCCTGAGACTCGTGGAATGTGTGTGCTCACGCTTATGGGAATGTGCATGGTGCACGAGTGCGAGTGTGTGTGTGTGTGAGAGAGAGAGAGAGAGAGAGATAGAGAGAGAGAGAAAGAGAGAAATCTAAAGCTCTGTTGCATCTCCTCGCTTGTTGGCCTCCTGAGAACATGAAGTTCAAACACGCCACACGCACACAGTCCTGCAGGAAGGTAAAAGATCATCATTCTTCTCCGTAGTTCCTATGATGTTCCTCTACTCCTCTTTTCCCTTCTTTGGCTCCCGGGAAGGAGGTCGGTGGGGGGGTTGTGAGTGGTGGACAGTTTCTCTTTCTCTCCTCTGCTCGTCCTTCTCTCGCTCTATTTGGAGAGTTTGCTGATGACTCTGATGAGCGCGCCGTTCTCGTCCTTCAGCCTCTGGTTGTCCGCTCGCAGATCCCCTAAAACCTGCAGAACACACACACACACGGAAGGTCTTTACCTCTGTCACACCAGTTTCTCATTTAAAGGAGCAGCTCACACTAAAATGTCAATTCTGATCATTTACTCACACTCGTGACGTTCCAAACCCATATGACTTTTTTTCCTCCAGGGAACACAAAAGGAGATGTTTTGAATAATGTTCAAGCTGCCGTTTTCCAAATAATGCAAGTATACAGTGACCTGGGGCTGACTCAAAAGTTAAAGTTATATTATATTAATATAAATATTTTTTTAATAATAATAATAATAATAATAATAATACATATATTTTATATATATATACAGTGAGGAAAATAAGTATTTGAACACCCTGCTATTTTGCAAGTTCTCCCACTTAGAAATCATGGAGGGGTCTGAAATTGTCATCGTAGGTGCATGTCCACTGTGAGAGACATAATCTAAAAAAAAAATCCAGAAATCGCAATTTATGATTTTTTTTACTATTTATTTGTATGATACAGCTGCAAATAAGTATTTGAACACCTGAGAAAATCAATGTTAATATTTGGTACAGTAGCCTTTGTTTGCAATTACAGAGGTCAAACGTTTCCTGTAGTTTTTCAGCAGGTTTGCACTGCAGGAGGGATTTTGGCCCACTCCTCCACACAGATCTTCTCTAGATCAGTCAGGTTTCTGGCCTGTCACTGAGAAACACGGAGTTTGAGCTCCTCCAAAGATTCTCTATTGGGTTTAGGTCTGGAGACTGGCTAGGCCACGCCAGAACCTTCTTACAGAGCCACTCCTTGGTTATCCTGGCTATGTGCTTCGGGTCATTGTCATGTTGGAAGACCCAGCCTCGACCCATCTTCAATGCTCTAACTGAGGGAAGGAGGTTGTTCCCCAAAATCTTGCAATACATGGCCCCGGTCATCCTCTCCTTAATACAGTGCAGTCGCCCTGTCCCATGTGCAGAAAAACACCCCCAAAGCATGATGCTACCACCCCCATGCTTCACAGTAGGGATGGAGTTCTTGGGATGGTACTCATCATTCTTCTTCCTCCAAACACGTTTAGTGGAATTATGACCAAAAAGTTCTATTTTGGTCTCATCTGACCACATGACTTTCTCCCATGACTCCTCTGGATCATCCAAATGGTCATTGGCAAACTTAAGACGGGCCTTGACATGTGCTGGTTTAAGCAGGGGAACCTTCCGTGCCATGCATGATTTCAAACCATGACGTCTTAGTGTATTACCAACAGTAACCTTGGAAACGGTGGTCCCAGCTCTTTTCAGGTCATTGACCAGCTCCTCCCGTGTAGTTCTGGGCTGATTTCTCACCTTTCTTAGGATCATTGAGACCCCACGAGGTGAGATCTTGCATGGAGCCCCAGTCCGAGGGAGATTGACAGTCATGTTTAGCTTCTTCCATTTTCTAATGATTGCTCCAACAGTGGACCTTTTTTCACCAAGCTGCTTGGCAATTTCCCCGTAGCCCTTTCCAGCCTTGTGGAGGTGTACAATTTTGTCTCTAGTGTCTTTGGACAGCTCTTTGGTCTTGGCCATGTTAGTAGTTGGATTCTTACTGATTGTATGGGGTGGACAGGTGTCTTTATGAAGCTAACGACCTCAAACAGGTGCATCTAATTTAGGATAATAAATGGAGTGGAGGTGGACATTTTAAAGGCAGACTAACAGGTCTTTGAGGGTCAGAATTCTAGCTGATAGACAGGTGTTCAAATACTTATTTGCAGCTGTATCATACAAATGAATAGTAAAAAAAATCATATATTGTGATTTCTGGATTTTTTTATTTAGATTATGTCTCTCACAGTGGACATGCACCTACGATGACAATTTCAGACCCCTCCATGATTTCTAAGTGGGAGAACTTGCAAAATAGCAGGGTGTTCAAATACTTATTTTCCTCACTGTATATATATATATAAATATAAATAAAAGTTTTAAATAGTAATATATTATATATTTAAAAAATATGATTATATTATATTATATATTTATTATATATTTAATATGAATATATTATTTATGTTTAACATTTTAGTTTGATTGGCCACTGACCAGGGACTGTCAATTATATATTAACTGTAAATAAAACCCTAATTAATAAATATAATATACAGTATATTAAATATATTTAAAATAAATACATTTATATTTATAATATTGTAATATATGACAATTATATGTAAATTAAAACGCATGCATTTATTTTCACACACACACACACACACACACACACACACACACACACACACACACACACACACACACACACACACACACACACACACACACACACACACACACACACACACACACACACACACACACACACACACAATTTTTTTTATAATGTAGTAATAATACTACATTAGATATTAATATATTACTTTTGTTTGACCACTGACCAGGGACTGTCAATTATCTTAGTTATATTATTAATGTTAATATATTATTTTTCTTTCATTGGCCACTAAGCAAGGACAATTATGTCATGTATATATTAATAATAATTAATAACATCTAAATGATCAATAATAACAATGAATACAGTTGAAATATTAAAATTAAAATATTTTAGTTTTACATTTTGTCTGCCCACTTTGTCAGTTTCAAACTCAGCTTGTATGATTTTTATTATATTATATTAATTATTTTTGGCCATTGACCAAGAACTCATGTCGAGTGTATATAATGAATAATTAATCAAATAATAATAACAGTAATAATTAATAAAATTAACCTAAGTATATCATTTTTGTTGTACTTTTTGTTTTCTTTCAAAGTAAGCTTTTGTGAATTATATTATACTAATGTATTATATTACACTATATTATATCAATTTATTATATTACATTATATTATATTCCAGTATATTTTGTTTGGCCAGTCTGTCAGTTTCAAACTCAGCTTTTGCGGTTTTGATATTATATTTTCCAACAAACTCAAAATAGAAACCAGGCAACCATCACAGCTAGTTAGGAAAGAAACTCACATTACCATTGAACAAGTATGATTTATCACTTATGATTTTGCGTCATGCCTAGTAAGTGTGTGAGGCAAACGCCTCATCAAACTGGTTTTACTCGAGTTGGCTGTATTGCTCTCAGGGATACAGTATTAAGAGACACATTCTTAACATTTCAGTGGATTCACAACGCTTCAGTCGAGCTGAGCTGACTGAAAGAGCCAATCAGAACAAGCCTTCAGTGACCATGTGCTCTCACCTTTAACTCCTCTTCCAACTCAGCGGCTCGCCTCTCTAACATCTTTTTCTCCTGAGACCGAGAGAAAACAAGCATGTGGAATGACATCATAAGATTGAAAACTTCCATACAGGGAAAATTCCATATGCTTTTCATTACTACAGTAGAATTTGACGTTCTGTAAACTCACCTTCTTTTCCATTTCCAACAGAGCCGTGCAGTCCGTGAATCTCTCCTGCCTCTGTAATGCACACAAACACAGCTAAGAGTCAAATATAGTGGTATTTGGTGTCATCCTGATGCTAGAAGAAAACTATACCAGTCTTTCTACAGTACTTGAGTACAACCATTCAAATATGAAAATATCTGTGTGGTCTATTATGAAAATTACAGTAGTCTTCAGGAATTCAGCTGTATATTCTACCTTTACCACTATGTTTATATATATATAGTTTATACACTATGTTGCCAAAAGTTTTGGGACGCCTGCCTTCACATGCACATGAACTTTAATGACATCCCATTCTTAATCCATAGGGTTTAATATGGAGTTGGCCCACCCTGCAGCTATAACAGCTTCAACTCTTCGAGGAAGGCTTTCCACAAGGTTTAGGAGTGTGTTTATGGGAATGTTTGACCATTCTTCTAGAAGCTCATTTGTGAGGTCAGGCACTGATGTTGGACGAGAAGGCCTGGCTCTCAGTCTCCGCTCTAATTCATCCCAAAGGTGTTCTATCGGGTTGAGGTCAGGACTCAAGTTCCTCCACACCAAACCCGCTCATCCATGTCTTTATGGAGCAACGCTTTGTGCACTGATCAGTCATGTCATGTTGTCAGTCATGAACATGAAGGGCCATCCCAAAACTGTTCCCACAAGTTGGGAGCATGAAATTGTCCAAAATGTCTTGGTATGCTGAAGCATTAAGAGTTCCTTTCACTGGAACTAAGGGGCCAACCCCTGAAAAACAACCCCACCCCATAATCCCCCCTCCACCAAACTTTACACTCAGCACCATGCAGTCACGCAAGTCCCGTACTCCTGGCTACCGCCAAACCCAGACTCGTCCATGGGATTGCCAGACCGAGAAGCGTGATTGGTCCCTCCAGAGAACATGTCTCCACTGTTCTAGAGTCCAGTGGCGGCGTGCTTTACCCCACTGCATCCCACGCTTTGCATTGCACTTGTAAGTGATGTAAGGCTTGGACAGTGATGGGAATAACGGCGTTACTAACGGAATTATTTTTTTCAGTAACGAGTAATCAAACGAATTACTGTTTCTCCCGTTACAACGGCGTTAGCGTTACTGAGAAAAAAAATGCGCCGTTACTATAATTGAGCTCACTGAAGCGGTTTTCATCCGAGCAGGCTCTCTGTCAGTCGGACCTGCAACGTGTGCGCGCGCGCGCCAGCCATGCGTGTTGGGGGGTGGTACACATCACTGATGATGATTGGTGGGTGGTAGACAAGGTTGGGGTTGATAGGTTGAGTTCACACCTATTTTTTTATGGTCTATGGTTCACACACACACACACACACACACACACACACACACACACACACACATCTATGAAGCACACGCATATGCACAGTCAGCGATGGCAAGTCCAACGACTTCAAAGGTAGCTTTCGCAAACTGGAAGTATAAGCGCTGCTTTTCCCTCGTTGAGGTGAAAGGTAAGAATGTTTATGTAACGTGCATCTAATGAAGCCTCACATCATCACAGCCACAACATTAGTGGCTAAAAACCCAGGTGATAACGTGAGCTCCACTACCAAAGGAGTAGTAGTACTGATAATATTTACACAATATTTACACTATAGTAGGCCTACTGATAATATTTACAATAATGATAGGCGTCTCTCACATTGTCCCACAGCAACATTACAATAGTAATTTATTCTATTTAGTGTCCAATTCATTAATTTAACATATCTAATATTGGGGGCATCCAAGTTATTTGACATATTTGAACATTTTAAGAAAAAAACAAAAAACAAAGTAACAGTAGTTACTTTCCCTGGTAATTAATTACTTTTATAATGATGTAACTCAGTTACTATTTGTAAGAAGTAACTAGTAACTATAACTAATTACTTTTTTAAAGTAACGTGCCCAACACTGGGCTTGGATGAGCTGCTCGGCCATGGAAACCCTTAATCCATGAAGCTCTACACACTGATCTTGAGCTCATCTGAAGGCCACATGAAGTTTGGAGGTCTGTAGCTCTTGACTCTGCAGAAAGTTGGCGACTTCTGCGCTCTGTGACCCTCAGCATGCGCTGACCCCGCTCTGTGATTTTACGTGGCCTAACACTTCTAGGCTGAGTTGCTGTTGTTCTCGATTGCTTCCACTTTGTTATAACACCACTAACAGTTGAGCGTGGAATATTTAGTAGTGAAGAAATGTCCCGAATGGACTTATTGCACAGGTGTCAACCGATCACAGCACCACGCTTGAGTTCACTGAGCTCCTGAGAGCCACACATTCTCTCACTAATGTTTGTAGAAGCGTCTGCAGGCTTTTATATGCTTACACCAAAAAATTATTTTCCTATTATTAGAAAACAAAAACATGTATTTGAAAAAAAAAAGTTAATTTCTGACACTGCTGTCATGATTATCCAGCCGATGTGTGTGTTTGTGCACCTGTGTGGCCTTCTCCAGCTCCACGCGGGTAATTGAAATGGTTCTCTGTGTGTCTGATAACTGCGACTGCAGACGGCGGTTCTCCCTGGACATCTCCTCAAACATCTGAAACACACAGACACAGACATATAACACACACACAAACCTCCTGCCAACACAATCAGTTTAACCGCAAACCCCTCCAGACCTTCTTAAAATCCCGGGACTCCGATCCTCTCGTGAGGATACAGTCATTCAAGACTGAATCAGACCTGAGAGGAAGAAAAGACAGACAGAATGAGAAAGACACACGCTGACATCATCAAACAAAGTGACAGGTCAAAGGTCAGACTCGTACCTGCTGCTCACGTGTCTGTCTGTCTGTATGAGGGAGATGAAAAACGTGTCAGCAAAAAACATAACCTCCATAAACTTGACACACACACACACACACAAAATGACACTAATCTGACAATTTATATACAAATAAAATCAATACATTTTTCCCCATCACTGTCAATCAATTAAAAGTGCATGCTGATTGGTCAGACCTGTGGGTCCCGCCCACCACTGCTCTCCTCCTCTCCACTGGGGTCATAGTCATCGCCCTGAAAATACAGAAGTAAACATTTAAATCCAGGATCTCCTTCTAAAACTCCAGTTTGAATCACATGTCCACATCTTCATCACCTCTCCAGTTTTTCCTCTCCTCCTCGCTCTGGCTCTCCTGCGCTCCCTCGCTCGCTCCTCACTGTCTGCGGCTGCGCTGTCTGCATCTGACACACACAATGTAGAAGAAGTGTTACAGAGAGAGAGAGAGATACCTAAACAGATCAGTGTGGTGTTATGAAATCCAGTGATATGGGTTAAAGGTGAAAGGTCACCCTGTCTGTCAGGACGTGGAGCACCAGGGGGGTGTGTGAGTCCCAGCAAATCCGACTTCTGCAGGTTAGCGATACGAGAGCGCCAGCTCACCTCCTGCACACACACACACATTTACAAAATCTGCTTTGATTAAAACATACATTTAGGTCAGCTCATCGAATTCAAACTATTTGTACAGCAGAAAATAAATAAATAAATAATAATAATTATATATATATATATATTAGTACTGTACAAATTAACGCGGGCGATTCATTTTTTCAGTTTAATGCATTAAAAATATTTAACACAATTAATGCAGTGTCCGTTTTTATATCCATTTTTGGCCAGCGTTACATTATACGATCACGCTCTTATTCATGTAAATGCTTTTAAATCATCTGTGTGACAAGACACGAGAACGCGCTGTATGTCAATGTCCTGCACACACACACACACACGCACACACACACACACACACACACACACACACACACACGCCCACACGCCCACACGCCCACACGCCCACACGCGCGACAAGACACAAGAGAACGCGCTGTATGTCAATGTCCTGCACACACGCACACACGCGCGACAAGACACAAGAGAACGCGCCGTATGTCAATGTCCTGCACACACGCGCGACAAGACACAAGAGAACGCGCTGTATGTCAATGTCCTGCACACACACACACACACACACGACAAGACACAAGAGAACGCGCTGTATGTCAATGTCCTGCACACACACACACACGACAAGACACAAGAGAACGCGCTGTATGTCAATGTCCTGCACACACACACACACGACAATACACACAAGAACGCGCTGTATGTCAATGTCCTGCACACACACACACGACAAGACACAAGAGAACGCGCTGTATGTCAATGTCCTGCACACACACACACATGACAAGACACAAGAGAACACGCTGTATGTCAATGTCTTGCACACACACACACATGACAAGACACAAGAGAACACGCTGTATGTCAATGTCTCGCACACACACACACACACACACGTCAAGACACAAGAGAACGCGCTGTATGTCAATGTCTCGCACACACACACACACACACACGTCAAGACACAAGAGAACGCGCTGTATGTCAATGTCTCGCACACACACACACACACACACGTCAAGACACAAGAGAACACGCTGTATGTCAATGTCTCGCACACACACACACACACACACGTCAAGACACAAGAGAACACGCTGTATGTCAATGTCTCGCACACACACACACACACACGTCAAGACACAAGAGAACGCGCTGTATGTCAATGTCCTGCACACACACACACATGACAAGACACAAGAGAACACGCTGTATGTCAATGTCTCGCACACACACACACACACACACGTCAAGACACAAGAGAACGCGCTGTATGTCAATGTCTCGCACACACACACACACGACAAGACACAAGAGAACGCCCTGTATGTCAATGTCCTGCACACACACACACACGACAAGACACAAGAGAATGCGCTGTATGTCAATGTCCTGCACACACACACACACGACAAGACACAAGAGAACGCGCTGTATGTCAATGTCCTGCACACACACACACACACACACGACAAGACACAAGAGAACGCGCTGTATGTCAATATCCTGCACACACACACACACGACAAGACACACAAGAACGCGCTGTATGTCAATGTCCTGCACACACACGCACGACAAGACACACGAGAACGCGCTGTATGTCAATGTCCTGCACACACACACACACGCGCGACAAGACACAAGAGAACGCGCTGTATGTCAATGTCCTGCGCACACACACACACACACACACACACACAACAAGACACAAGAGAACGCGCTGTATGTCAATGTCCTGCACACACACACACGACAAGACACACAAGAACGCGCTGTATGTCAATGTCCTGCACACACACACGACAAGACACAAGAGAACGCGCTGTATGTCAATGTCCTGCACACACACACACACACGACAAGACACAAGAGAACGCGCCGTATGTCAATGTCCTGCACACACACACACACGACAATACACACAAGAACGCGCTGTATGTCAATGTCCTGCACACACACACACACACACGACAAGACACAAGAGAACGCGCTGTATGTCAATGTCCTGCACACACACACACACGACAAGACACAAGAGAATACGCTGTATGTCAATGTCCTGCACACACTCACACACACACTACAAGACACAAGAGAACGCGCTGTATGTCAATGTCCTGCACACACACACGACAAGACACAAGAGAACGCGCTGTATGTCAATGTCCTGCACACACACACGACAAGACACAAGAGAACGCGCTGTATGTCAATGTCCTGCACACACACACACACACACGACAAGACACACAAGAACGCGCTGTATGTCAATGTCCTGCACACACACACACGACAAGACACAAGAGAACGCGCTGTAGGTCAATGTCCTGCACACACACACACACACGACAAGACACAAGAGAACGCGCCGTATGTCAATGTCCTGCACACACACGACAAGACACACAAGAACGCGTTGTATGTCAATGTCCTGCACACACACACACACACACACCAAGACACAAGAGAACGCGCTGTATGTCAATGTCCTGCACACACACGACAAGACACAAGAGAACGCGCTGTATGTCAATGTCCTGCACACATACACACACACACGACAAGACACAAGAGAACACGCTGTATGTCAATGTCCTGCACACATACACACACACACGACAAGACACAAGAGAACGCGCTGTATGTCAATGTCCTGCACACATACACACACACACGACAAGACACAAGAGAACGCGCTGTATGTCAATGTCCTGCACACATACACACACACACGACAAGACACAAGAGAACACGCTGTATGTCAATGTCCTGCACACACACACACACACGACAAGACACAAGACAACGCCCTGTATGTCAATGTCCTGCACACACACACACACACACACACGACAAGACACAAGAGAACTATTTTTAGAGTGAAGAGTGTCATGTGTTTGATTAAATCACTAACCGTAATCAACAGTAATAGTGATTCTTCACTTATCCACCACGGCTAATCATTGTTACCAAACAGGTTTCTCAAACATTCACCCCCCCCTGCTCTTGTTCAAACATCACCTCCATTATTGTCCCATGTGAGGAGGTAATATACCACTGAAAAATAGGACCCATTTGACCTTTAATATTTCTGCCTGGTTTGTCGGCGAGTTCCCCGAGTGCAGAACACACACAGATATTTGGATTAAACTCAACCTCTCTCACCCCTTCCTCTGCCTTCTTTTGCCTTGCGTCCTTCTCCTCCTCTTCTTTCTTCTCCTTTCCCTTGTTTTCCGTCTTCATTGTCTTCTCGGCTTCCTGCAGGTCTGTGAGAGTAACTCCCTGAAGAGCAAACACAAAACAGTCACACAGAGATGTCTGGACTCCAGCTACGTGTAAGTGCAACTGCTCCTACACAAATGTTTTCCCTGTGTCAAGGTCAGAGTTCAGGGCTAAAGGTCATATAGCCTTAGACGGGCCTGACTGACTGTTTAATACACATTTCACATTAAATTAAATCTATTTTCCCAGGCTGCTCCTATCACTTCTGGGGAAGCACCAATAGGTAGATCTATCATTATGATTTCAGATTTATCTGTTGCTAAATATTCCATAAAAACAAACCAAACTGTGGTTGGTTGCTTTACATGTCAAATAGATCAATCCAAGGCAAATCGAATCAAATTTTCTGTTATGTTTTTGTTAATAGACTGACCTGCGTGGAGCGTCTGGACTGACGGGCATGTCTGGATCGGGCTTTTCTTTGAGCTTCCGCTTCCTCGTCACGCACTGGAGTCAGATAGGACCTAGACACACATACAAACTCAAGCATCAGCCAATGAAAACAATGAAAATCTAGCTTGTAGCTGTTCCAAAGTGGTCTAATGTTGCCTTCGTGTGCTATCGGAAATGTCCTACTTCCCATTTCTGAAGTTGTGATTACCAGCTCGTCACATTCAAGTGCTTTGTTGAGAACAGGAATCATGGAGGACACCAGGTTTATTCTTGACTATTTATTGGGAAAATCCTATTGAAGCCAAAATGATATTTAGCGTCTCATTCATTGACAACCATATAAACATTCACCGCTTGCTGACGTGTGTATAAACATACGATTCAGATTCTTATCGACTTCTAATTTCAATTCTTATCGACTTCCAATAAAGGTAAAAGCCCTCAGCTGATACGTTTGTTTGAAGGACAGCATTGGGCAGGATGTGGAAGGGTGTTTTTTCTCGGTAACACTTTACAATAAGGTTGTATTAGTTAACATTAGTTAATGCATTAGTTAACATGAACTAACCATGAACAACACCTCTGTTCAGCATTAGTTCATATTTGTTAACGTTAGTTCATAAAAATCCAGCTGTTCCTGGTTTGATCATGTTAGTTCACAGTGTATTTACTAATGTTAACAAGATTTTAAAGGGGTCATGAACTGGCTTTTTTTTTTTTCTTTACTGTTGTCTGAGGTCAACTTATGACGTTTGCGTGGTTTTTACATTCACAAACATCATAAAGAATAAGTAATAGGCTATTTTATGCCTTGGTTTTGAGGCTCTCTGAAGAAACGGTCGGTTTTCATGGGCGTGCTGCACTGAAGACTTGGAAGTAAACGCTAGAGGATGGATACCCGACCCAAGCCCGATGGGACCTGTCGGTAACCGTCGGGCCGGGCCGGGTTCGGACAGATATTTAGAAATAACGTTCGGGTTCGGGCTCGGTCACGTCAGCACGAGAAGGCATTGAACATTTGAAATATAAAACAGCTTACTATGTAGGTAGCCAATGGGCCTGTTTAACTTGATGCAAAGGTTTGTTTTAGTGATTAAAATAAATAAAAAATATTACCCTAACATCCGTCTTCCTGTGTGCGGAAATTTGTTTATGTAGCTGTGACAACGCGCAACATGTGCGTGCATATTGCATATTAGGCTACATGTGACTGGCAGTGCAACTTCAGCGCTGCTGGCAGGACCATCAAGCAGAGGAGGACAGCCTTGAAGCCATCCACAGTTGATGCAATCCTTTTTCTGCATAAAATCTGGATTAGCCTAAACTTTGATAAATAGATCCCATGTTGCAGTTTAGTAGCCATACAGTTTTCGAGAAAAATGGTAAGAGTGATTTTCATTTCAATAAGCTGCATTTGTGTTACGTTAATGTTTTGTTCTGTTAGCTTGGGCCATTTTTGGTGGACCTTTGTTCATTTAATTTCAATTGGCTATTTGATTTGGCCCTGTGTTAACGTGTGTATTTGTTTCCCCGTCTGCGCGCTGATGCGCTCATCTGTAATCATTTCAGAATGCCTTCCTACAGTTGCTTAATAAAAGCGGGCTTTCCACACGAACAAACGCACATGTGTCATTAGTATGAGAAAAAAATAGATTCGGGTTCGGGTCGGGCTCGGACATAAATATCTTAATGTCTGTCGGGCTCGGGTCGGGTTCGGTTACTACTCTGTCGGACGCGGGCCGGGCAGAAAAATGTGGCCCAATCTGCACTCTAGTAAACGCCCACGGCTAGGATTGGATAAGATTTACATATTTAATGAGTTTCCGCTCCCCTGTCAGTACACGTGAGGAATTGTTTTGAAAGCGTCTAGAGAAACGCTCAAACAAACACAATGATTCATCTCTCATCCACCCACAATTGATTGGGATGTTATTTCTGTATTACTTGGCTCATCTGATCATCAGTGAATATAACCGCGAACCGCACACACACGCACGCACGGTTTCACTATTTAAGATAGCCTGTCGGCAGGACAGTGATAGCCCGTCTGAAAAACATAGCCCTGGGACGTTGGGCTTTGCAAGCTGGCGTTACAAGTCTGAGTCTGATCCCGAATGAACCAATAACAGCTTCTCCAGCCTGTGACCGCGTGCTAAGGTGTGTAATCAATAGATATCAAACGATCTGTAACAATGCAATACTAACACATATAAAAACATGTTTTACTCACATAAGTGTGTTGCACCGTTCCTGTCGGATCCAATATAGAAGGGACAGCATTGTGTTTTAATCTCAATATGTCTGCAAATCCCGTCTCGACCTGTGTCTTGTTTAAAATCGATTCCATGGTGAAACGAAGTGAACATACGCAATGTCTTACGCACGTGAGCTGGAACCGGCGTGTTTATTGCTCGGGAGCGCGACCCGTTTAGCTCCACGAGTCGGTGGGCGGGCTTGAGGTGGTGCTTCTGCGTCCTATGACGTCAAGGGTTGGCATATTCTGAGATCTCTCGTTTTCTCGGCCTGGTGTCTATAAAAGCTTTTCTTTGACTAACAAGGACGTTTTCAGCTCTGAAACTTTCAGGATATTCTTATATCACGATTAACTTTTATATATCAAAGGCTCAAAGGAAAGTTGATTTCTCAATACATCACCCCTTTAATAATGCACTAGTAAATGTTGAAATTAACATGAACAAAGATAAATAAATGCTAAGTGCAGTTAATAAGTGCAGTTCATTATTAGTTCATGTTAACAAATGTAGTTAACTAATGTTGTAAAGTGTTACCGTTTTCTCAATAAAATAAAACAAATGTCCCTTTTATCCGATTAATCGGTAAAATAACCGACCAATTATAAAAAAAATAATCGTTAGTTGCAGCCCTAAAGCGCAGCATTCAACAACGTCTACAACTGGAGGATGGAGGATGCTAAACCATAACGAAGATAACGAAACCATATCCATACCGGCCGGCTGACATCAGCACGGAATGGAGCGGTTAATAAACAAAGAGAACACTTTGGCCCGATGGAAAAGCGGCTTCACTAGTCTCGTAAACTCTGTCTCATACGTTTTTGAACTGAAAACGAGCGCCGTTTTATTAAGTCCAAATACAGAGCAAAACTCTGTTGGGAGTGCGAAATTTGTTAAACGTGCTCACGCCTGATTTCTGTTAGATATAGCCCTACGCACTTCATTGCCGTTTATACTGGTTAAATGTCACAGGACACAAATAAAAGAAACGGGGTATGATGACGTGATGATGTGTAATGGTATGGTAGTGGTGTCCCATTTCTTAAGGGAATATTTTCACCCCTACGCCTTGGCACTGTTTCAAGGGGCAAGGGGAACAGGTATGGGTAGAGGAAGGCGAAGGCGTATAAAATAGAATTGGGATTGGGCCTAAGTATATGCAAACTGTGTTTACACAGCTTTTTAAAAATGGCGGGTGCTGGTGATTCGTATGGCATGCTTTCGGCCAATCAGAGTAAACTTACGTCACTGGTGGTTTATATTGTGCTGGGATTGACCCTACTCTGAAGTAGGAGCTAATTTAGTCCCCCCTTAACCTGTGGTGCAAACACAAAAGTCTTTGGGATGTGGTTGCTAGGGTGTTGCTATGCAGTTGCTAAGGTACTTGGGTGGTAGCTAGTGTGTTGCTACACGGTTGCTAAGGTACTTGAGATGGTTGTTAGGGATGGAAATAACATCACAACATATGAGAGGTGCATCAGTTTTTGGTCCTGATCTTGTATTGTCAATGCAAGTGTCCAGCACTCTGTAAAGTCTCCTCCAGCACATCCCCAAATACTTTTAATGAGTTTAAGCTCTGGACTCAGACTCAAACTCTTTGACATTGTCATCCTGGAATATGGCCATGATGTGTTTTCCTACATGATTGTTTTAGAAATTAAAAGCTACACACTCAAGTTAAGGTTAGAAGAACTGATGCCGAACATATAACATGCTAGAAACATAATAATCACTGCAATAATCATCCAATCATTGACTTATTATAGATGTAAATCCAAACTGTGACACTTTTTTTTGACCGGGCAGTGTATCGTTCAGTGTTTTATTAAATGGGTCAAGGCTAGTAAGATGTGTTTTTTCCAGCAGGATAAAAGGTTTATTAGCACTCCGTCGTGTATAAATCATCACACACTCACTTTCGTCTCTGTTTGGTCTCTGGCTCGCCTGATGTGGTTGTCGAGGGTACAGAATTGGAGACGGGCTCCTTCTTTTCAGCCTCTTCCTGAGCCGACCTACGAGAGAGAGACACCAGATCACACGAATGCAAAAGACATGATCACACCACGCACACTCAGAGAGACACAAACCTCTGAGCCAATAGATTATTGAGGCGACTGAGTCCAGAGGTTCCTGTGGTTACAGAGGTCACTGAAGGGTCGTCAAGTTTCCTTCCATAAGATGAGCTGCGAGGTAACAAGGGGTTTTGACCCGACACTTCTCCGGCGGCTTGGCTGTTCAATCGGCGTGTGTACGAAGAGCTCCGGCTCAACAAGCTACACACACACACAGGATGATTATGGATGAGCTTGGAAAACGGTCATAACGGGACATGCTCTTTGTGTTTGCTGGGAGGCTCACCTGCTGGAGTTGTCGGGGTTGGTGCTGGTGTCAGTGATGCTGAATAGGCGTCTGGACGGGGTGGGCTGCACACGGGCCAACCTGGGCTCCTGAACATAGTTAATTACATCACTTTAATGTGACGCCATATCATATGCTATATTCATGGCAATCAACAGCATTTCAAATAAAAAAAGAAAAATTGTGATTACAATATCACTTTAATACATTGTTTACAATAAAAAACAATCAATTTCAGTCCCTCCAGAAAAACGCGATTATGCGATCACGATTTAATGCATAATCAGCCAAAGTCCGCATATTTATGCGGGGGCCGCATTTTTTGTCGCATAAATTTCCACGTGCAAAATATGCGGGGCTAGCATGATTTCATAATCCCCTCATTTTTGTTGCAAAAAAAGTCATATATATTAGCAGAAAGTTGAAAAATGTTTGTTTACTTCACACAAGAGCCGCCATTTCCCCCTTTTGCCATGGGAACGTTTTGAAGTGACGTAATTACCCGACGTGAACGTCATCGAAAACCTACAAACCCCCATGGAGAAACCATAGATATCGGTGAAACCATGATGAAGCGCAAACTCCCATTTGCCAACAAAAATAACAGCAAAAGACCGCGCAAAGCAGTTTCCCGGTGTGTTGACCGATTTCAAAACACAGCATCATGAAGCTTCGAAGCGTTATGAATCAGTGAGTCGATTCAGCGGTTCGGATCGCCAAAGTCTCGTATTTCAGCAGTTTGACACGCGATCCGAATCATGAATTCGAATTTGAAATCGGTCATCACTATATAAGTCGTTATTCAGGGTTTTTTTTGCGCACAAAAACTATTCTCGTCGCTTCATAAAGTTATTGTAGAACCACTGTAGTGAGATGGACTTTGTAACGACGTCTTTAATATCTTTTATGGGTCTTGAGAGTGTACATTGTGCCAATGGAGGCCTTTCTGAGCCATCGGATTTACACTAAAATATCTTCATTTGTGTTCTGAAGATGAACAGAGGTCTGACGGGTGTCCAACGACATGAGGGGACGTCATTAATGACAGAATTTACATTTTTGGATGAACTAACCCTTTAAGAGATTGCACTTTGTGCATAGGAAGCACTCAAATGTCTGTTTTGTGTAGCTACCTCTGTAAAACAGGAAGTTATTTATTCCTTTTTCAGAAGTTGTAGCATATTCCTTTTGTAAAGCGACAGAACTTGTTTGACTCAATGTTTTGTAAATTTGAGCCATGTGTTTATTAAGGTCTTCAATAAAACAAGATGACAACTTAAATATTCCCAGCACTTTCTGTGATGTAGTGCTTTTTTTCTCTTTCTCATCAAACCGCAGTTTTTCCAAGTTCCCGCAATTTCATCGCATAAAATTGCATAAATATCCCGCATTTTCCATCATAATCAAGGATTTTTGCCCGCAACAATCGCTGGACTGATCAATATTCAAAAACATACATTTTTTTATGTAATGTATGTTTTTGTAATTTATATAATAATATAAATTACATAGAATATGTCATTAAAACAGTTGTGCTGCTTCATATGTAATATATAAAACATCTTTTATATTGAATTTCCAGTCAAAATAATTCGATTTTGATATAATTACAGTGACATTACTGTGATGTTGTGCATATATGTGTGAGTGTTACCTTATTATCAGTTTCAGAGCTCAGTCTGGGACTCGACGCAGAGCGTGTCATTCCCAGTTTGGGCTCGGGGTCCTTGAGGGCCTCACTGACTGGATCAGAGGCCCCGGCAGAGCCCAGCGTCACAGAACTTCCTGCTTTACGCAGAGACGTTCTCCAGGATCCTGGAGCCTCGGTCACCGGGGCTCGAACGGGTTCGGACTAAAAGCACAGGACTCTTATATTAATTATATTACAGCTTTATTATTATGTAGAATGTATTATTGTAGTAAAGTAGTATTAATGGAGATCATTTTTGGCTGCTGAATTGCCTATTGGTTGCCATATCTGTTTATTTGTCAGTACATAATTAGTAAATATTAGCATTTGTACTACAGAAAATATGGCCTGCATTCAGAAAATCAACATCAATGAGTTGCTATGGAAACCCAAAAACACATTCAAACTCTAAATTGTGCACAATATATATGAAATGCATCAAATTTAGTGCAAATCAGCTGAATGAAAAAGAAGACTTTTCCGAAAACTCAATGCTTCTGAGGCATTAAGGTCCGTTCACACCAAGAACGATAACTCTAGAGATAACTATATTAGCATTCACACCAGCAGGATGGATTCTGATTGGCTGTCAATGTCTGTATGGTTCATCAGCTGGATAAAATCGTTCTGAAAGTGATTCCAACGATATCCTTTCTCTGTGCTGTTACTGTTATAGCTGTGGGGTAACCTCTGCTGTTCTTTTATATTTCGAAAGATTTTTTAAAAACTTTATCGTTATAGTTTGTGTGAACGGGTCTTTAGCAGGTCTCTCGTCACCTTTTTAACCTGGTTAAGGGCAGTGCTGGTCACAGAGCTCGCTACGGACGCTGCATTGCGTTTGTTGTTCAAGTTGTTGATCATTTCTCGAGTTTTTGCTTTTTCTGAAAACACACACACACACACACACACAAACATCATCAGCTAGCTAATGTCATTTTTGATTTTAGAGACTAGATATGGGCGGGGTCTGGTCACCTGACTCTGCGTCGCTCTCTGATTCGCTCTCGTCCTCCGAGCTGGAGCTGCTGGAGGGTTTGGATTGGCCTGCTGTGCGTGTCGACTCGTCTTCATCCTCTTCTGTGGGCAGAGTCTGAAGAGTGGGCGGAGCGTGCTTCTCTCTCTCATGCAGGGTGATCTTCTCTCTACTGCTCATACGAGAGATGGACGTCCTGTAGGACACATGCAAATAAACATCAAGAAAAACTATGGACATATTTAAAAAATAAATAAATAACAACAAAGAAACCCCTAAATTACTAAAACTTTAAATTAAAAGGGAAAATATAAAAATAAAACAAAATATTATTAGAAACTATAATAGTATCTCAATATTACTAAAATGGCACTGATTATTATATTACATTATTATAATATATTTAACTTAAACATTCAAATAAAATTAAAAAAATAGCCACAGCAAATCAGTTAAAACTAAAAAAAACTAAAAATAATAATAATTATATATATATATATATATATATATTAAATAGATATTAAATAAAAAATATAAATAAATAATAATAAAAAACTGAAAAAAACAACACAATTACTAAACCTTTAAAATGAAAACGGAAAATCTAAAAATGAAAACTAACTCAAAACATTAACAAACTATAATAGTACTGAACACTCATTACTATATTATAATTAACTTTTTTATTTATTTTAAAATTCAAATTAAATAATTAAAAATGTCAAATATAGCCACAGCAAATCAGCCAATTAGTGAGAATAAAAAATAAATAAAATAAATAAATAATAATAATAAAAACTCTATGGACATATAAAATAAAAATAGAATAAAAATAAATTAATAATTTTTTTTTTATATCACAAAAAAAAACCTGACAACAAAATTACAAAAATTAAATTAAAATGTATAATTTAAAAATAAAAACGAATACAAAATTTTATTAGAAACTATAATAGTATCTCAATATTACTGAAATAATACTGATTATATTATAATAATTATATTATAGCCAATCAGTGAGAGCTAAAAAAACAAACTTTATGGACATATAATTATTATTTTTTAAATCACAAAAACACCCCAGCAACACAATTACTAAAACTTTAAATTAAAATGTATCATTTAAAAATAAAAACTAATACAAAATATTATTATAAACTATAATAGTATCTCAATATTACTAAAATAATACTGATTATATTATAAAAACAATTAAAATAAAATAGAAATGAAAAACAAAATTACAAAAAAAGTTAAAATGAAAATGCTAATTATAAAAATACAAACTTTTTTTTGTTGTAAATTTTTTTTTTTTTTGCATTTCTATTTTTTATGTCCGTATCGTTTTTATTCCTTTTTATTTTTAGCTCTCACTGATTATAATAATATAATAAAATATAATATATTATAATATAATAAGTATTATTTTAGTAATATTGAGATACTATTATAGTTTCTGTTAACATTTTTAATTAGTTTTTATTTTTATATTTTGCATTTTCATTTGAACGCATTCAAAATATTATCGGAAACTATAATAGCATCTCATCAGTGCTGAAATAACACTGATTATTATGGTTGATTTTTTTCACTTCAAATAAAATCATTGCAAATTTCCAATATAGCCAGAGCCAATCAGCCAATCAGAGAGGGCTGAGAATATGTCATGTATAATATACTGAGGCTGAGTGAAGCGCTGAACATACACCATATATTTGTGATGATGGATAAATCAGCTGTGGACTCAAATCTCTGATTCAATGATTCGCTTGCTTCATCACTCAAAAATAACTCTGACAGAAGTGATGGTGAATGATTCTGGGGTTTGAAGGGACGTGTTCCCATGCAGACACGTGATAGGTCACCGTTTGTGATGTTTACCTGCGAGGGCGAGCTGGTGCCATGGAAACCGGTGGGCTGGTCTCAATGACGGGTGCCTGGATCTTCCGTTTCGCTTCTGCTTCTGAACGCATCTTTAGGAGTTAGAAACATATTAATTCATATTCTATAACTCACACTAGCCCTAATACTTTCATTTAGCATGAATAAGAGTAGATCTCACAGGAACCGTCGTCTATGACCACAAAATCAACAGAAAATAATAATGGTAACACTTTACAATAAGGCTCCGATTGTGTACATTAACATGAACGAACAATGAAAAATACATCTAATGCATTTATTAAGATTAATGTTCAACATTCACAAACGTACTGTTAAAATCAGAAGTTTAATGAACCTGAGCTGAAATGAAATAACAATGAACACCTTATTATAATAATATTAGGTTACACTTTATTTTAAGGTGTCATTGTTACAGTGTAATGATATATTTAAGTACTGAGTAATAATAATGAACAACATGTACTTACTATAGGGTTAGGGTTTGGGTGAGTTGCATATATTTATGCATAATTTACTGTTATTACTATGGTAGGTAACATATGTAACAAGGACACTGTAAAATAAAGTGTTACTTAATATTATACCAACATCATAATTAATAATTATAAAATAATTTATTTTGCATAAAGAAAATTGACCATACTGACCCTTTTACATTATTTATGTATTAAAAAATATTTTTATTAATAATAATTATCATATTTTTTTTATATCAGTAAATTACATTTATATTGTATTACTTTTATCATTTATTTTATATTAATTCTATTTAATTTTTATATAATTTTGATCTCAGTTGTGACCTTGTGAGATTCACTTAATATTTCGTTTATTTTTTATTTATCTTTAAAACTCTTCACCTGTTGAACTAGCAACTAGAAATTAAGTAAGACACACTTTAGCATTAATAATGTTGTTGCAGTTGTGTGAGGTGAGAATGGAGGTGTGTTTGAGGACGTTGTCTCTGTACAACACACACACACACTGTTGTTTTTGGATGTTCTTGCGACAAAGATATCTGCTCATTTGCTTGGAGTGAAAGCGGCCTTTGAACATAAACCAGAGAGCTGATAAGATAGCGTACATATAAACACACGCATACTTACAGCGTTTTGCTTCTTCTGCAGTTCCTCCAAGTTATCAACGATGTTCTCATCGGCTACGTCGAGTGCAGTTTGGCCCTATGATACACAAACACACAATGCTTTGAAATACATTTCATGGCTCTGTGGAATCATGATCTTTTATATCCATGTATTTACTAAGCAGCATAATGCACACACACACTATACATGCACACACACACACACTATACATGCACACACACACACACTATACATGCACACACACACACTATACATGCAAAATAAACCCGTTTAGGATGATGAAAGAGCCTGTACCACATTATTGACGGCACTCATGTCACACATGTGTTCGGCCAGCAGACTGCAGGCCTCTTCCTGTCCCCAGTGGGCCGCCGCGTGGAAAGCCGTCCAACCATCACTGTCCCGACTGTCCACGTCTATCGCACACTTCAACAGCACCCTGACGCACAGAGAAATATACAGATCTAAGGGCTTTGACAAGAAGATGATGCAAGAAGGTTAGTGTGTGTTCGGTAGGATTAGGGGTAGTGTGTGTGGGTGTGCGAGATGGGTAGGTTTAGGGGTAGTGTGTGTTCGGTAGGATTAGGGGTAGTGTGTGTGGGTGTGTGAGATGGGTAGGTTTAGGGGTAGTGTGTGTTCGGTAGGTTTAGGGGTAGTGTGTGTGTGTGTGAGATGGGTAGGTTTTTGGGGTAG
The DNA here is from genome assembly GCA_023566225.1 of Romanogobio albipinnatus. Classification (NCBI taxonomy): domain Eukaryota; kingdom Metazoa; phylum Chordata; class Actinopteri; order Cypriniformes; family Gobionidae; genus Romanogobio; species Romanogobio albipinnatus. Next base: position 33,036,033 of record CM042262.1, read on the forward strand.
AGTGTGTTCAGTAGGTTTAGGGGTAGTGTGTGTGTGTGTGTGTGTGTGCGTGTGTGTGTGTGGTAGGTTTAGGGGTAGTGTGTGTGTGTGTGTGCGTGTGTGTGTATGTGTGTGTGTGTTCGGTAGGTTTAGGGGTAGGGATAGTGTGTGTGTGTGTGTGTGTGTGTGTGTGTGTGTGTGTTCGGTAGGTTTAGGGGTAGGGGTAGTGTGTGAGATGGGTAGGTTTAGGGGTAGTGTGTGTGTGTGTGTGTGTGTGTGTGTGTGTGTGTGTGTGTGTGTGTGTGTGTGTGTGTGTGTGTGTGTGTGTGTGTGTGTGTGTGTGTGTGTGTGTGTGTGTGTGTTCGGTAGGTTTAGGGGTAGGGGTAGTGTATGTGTGTGTGAGATGGGTAGGTTTAGGGGTAGGGGTAGTGTGTGTGCGAGATGGGTAGGTTTAGGGGTAGGGGTAGTGTGTGTGTGTGTGTGTGTGTTGGGTAGGTTTAGGGGTAGGGGTAGTGTGTGTGTGTGTGTGTGTGTTCGGTAGGTTTAGGGGTAGGGGTAGTGTATGTGTGTGTGAGATGGGTAGGTTTAGGGGTAGGGATAGTGTGTGTGTGTGTGTGTGTGTGTGTTGGGTAGGTTTAGGGGTAGGGGTAGTGTGTGTGTGTGTGTGTTCGGTAGGTTTAGGGGTAGGGGTAGTGTATGTGTGTGTGAGATGGGTAGGTTTAGGGGTAGGGATAGTGTGTGTGTGTGTGTGTGTGTGTGTGTGTGTGTGTGTGTGTGTGTGTGTGTGTGTGTGTGCTCGGTAGGTTTAGGGGTAGGGATAGTGTGTGTGTGTGTGTGTGTGTGTGTGTGTGTGTGTGTGTGTGTGTGTGTGTGTGTGTGTGTGTGTGTGTGTGTGTGTGCTCGGTAGGTTTAGGGGTAGGGGTAGTGTGTGAGATGGGTAGGTTTAGGGGTAGGGGTAGTGTGTGTGTGTGTGTGTGTTCGGTAGGTTTAGGGGTAGGGGTAGTGTATGTGTGTGTGAGATGGGTAGGTTAAGGGGTAGTGTGTGTGCGAGATGGGTAGGTTTAGGGGTAGGGGTAGTGTGTGTGTGTGTGTGTGTGTGTGTGTGTTCGGTAGGTTTAGGGGTAGGGGTAGTGTATGTGTGTGTGAGATGGGTAGGTTTAGGGGTAGGGGTAGTGTGTGTGTGTGTGTGTGTGTGTGTTCGGTAGGTTTAGGGGTAGGGGTAGTGTGTGTGTGTGTGTGTGTTCGGTAGGTTTAGGGGTAGGGGTAGTGTATGTGTGTGTGAGATGGGTAGGTTTAGGGGTAGTGTGTGTGCGAGATGGGTAGGTTTAGGGGTAGGGGTAGTGTGTGTGTGTGTGTGTGTGTGTGTTCGGTAGGTTTAGGGGTAGGGGTAGTGTATGTGTGTGTGAGATGGGTAGGTTTAGGGGTAGGGGTAGGGGTAGTGTGTGTGTGTGTGTGTGTGTGTGTGTGTGTGTGTGTGTGTGTGTGTGTGTGTGTGTGTGTGTGTTCGGTAGGTTTAGGGGTAGGGGTAGTTTAAACATACTACTGACATTGTAACAATACAAAGTAGGGATCGACCGATACAGATTTTTTTAGTGCCGATACCGATTTTTTTTTTTTCATCAGCCTTAGCCGATGACCGATACGGGCTGCCAATTTTCTTGAGCCGATATTTGGAGCTGATACTGCTTTTGCTCCCTCAATTTACATAATAAAAATGACACAATGATCATGATGATAACAATGTTACAAGTCTCAATTTAAAAAAGGAACATTTATTGTACTAAAAAAAACACTATTTAACAAATAGTAAAAACAGGTGAGGTAGAACAAGTAAAAAAAGAGCTCAGTGCTGAAAAGAAATATTTAAGCATACAGTGAGGAAAATAAGTATTTGAACACGCTGCTATTTTGCAAGTTCTCCCACTTAGAAATCATGGAGGGTCTGAAATTGTCATCGTAGGTGCATGTCCACTGTGAGAGACATAATCTAAAAAAAAAAAAATCCAGAAACCACAATGTATGATTTTTTAACTATTTATTTGTATGATACAGCTGCAAATAAGTATTTGAACACCTGAGAAAATCAATGTTAATATTTGGTACAGTAGCCTTTGTTTGCAATTACAGAGGTCAAACGTTTCCTGTAGTTTTTCAGCAGGTTTGCACTGCAGGAGGGATTTTGGCCCACTCCTCCACACAGATCTTCTCTAGATCAGTCAGGTTTCTGGCCTGTCACTGAGAAACACGGAGTTTGAGCTCCCTCCAAAGATTCGGTTTAGGTCTGGAGACTGGCTAGGCCACGCCAGAACCTTGATATGCTTCTCACAGAGCCACTCCTTGGTTATCCTGGCTGTGTGCTTCGGGTCATTGTCATGTTGGAAGACCCAGCCTCGACCCATCTTCAATGCTCTAACTGAGGGAAGGAGGTTGTTCCCCAAAATCTTGCAATACATGGCCCCGGTCATCCTCTCCTTAATACAGTGCAGTCGCCCTGTCCCATGTGCAGAAAAACACCCCCAAAGCATGATGCTACCACCCCCATGCTTCACAGTAGGGATGGTACTCATCATTCTTCTTCCTCCAAACACGTTTAGTGGAATTATGACCAAAAAGTTCTATTTTGGTCTCATCTGACCACATGACTTTCTCCCATGACTCCTCTGGATCATCCAAATGGTCATTGGCAAACTTAAGACGGGCCTTGACATGTGCTGGTTTAAGCAGGGGAACCTTCCGTACCATGCGTGATTTCAAACCATGACGTCTAAGTGTATTACCAACAGTAACCTTGGAAACGGTGGTCCTAGCTCTTTTCAGGTCATTGACCAGCTCCTCCCGTGTAGTTCTGGGCTGATTTCTCACCTTTCTTAGGATCATTGAGACCCCACAAGGTGAGATCTTGCATGGAGCCCCAGTCCGAGGGAGATTGACAGTCATGTTTAGCTTCTTCCATTTTCTAATGATTGCTCCAACAGTGGACCTTTTTTCACCAAGCTGCTTGGCAATTTCCCCGTAGCTCTTTCCAGTCTTGTGGAGGTGTACAATTTTGTCTCTAGTGTCTTTGGACAGCTCTTTGGTCTTGGCCATGTTAGTAGTTGGATTCTTACTGATTGTATGGGGTGGACAGGTGTCTTTATGCAGCTAACGACCTCAAACAGGTGCATCTAATTTAGGATAATAAATGGAGTGGAGGTGGACATTTTAAAGGCAGACTAACAGGTCTTTGAGGGTCAGAATTCTAGCTGATAGACAGGTGTTCAAATACTTATTTGCAGCTGTATCATACAAATAAACAGTTAAAAAATCATATATTGTGATTTCTGGATTTTTTTTTTAGATTATGTCTCTCACAGTGGACATGCACCTACGATGACAATTTCAGACCCCTCCATGATTTCCAAGTGGGAGAACTTGCAAAATAGCAGGGTGTTCAAATACTTATTTTCCTCACTGTAAATAAAATAATTACACTATTGCACAGAGTAGCAATAAGCAAGCAGCATAATAAAGTGCACACTGACTGTACTATACTTAATTTTAAAAGTAACCAACTATTTACAACAGTCATTTAATGCTCAGGTGCACTTAACTTAACCTCTTACAGAGCAACACCAGCAGTAGTTCAGGAAAAAATCTCCCTATGCTTCACATGAAACTTCGGTCTTCTGACCTTTTACCATCGTGTCAATTCTCAATTGATTTTGATTAATATGTGCGAGGGAGGGAGAGCAAGACAGTTTGAAGACGGTGAGTGCACGCGCACTCTCTGCTCGTTCTCTCTCAGAAATACATGCAACCACCTGTCACAATCGCAGTAGTCCATTTCTACATCACTCACTGATCAAATAAGGCTTTAGCCTGATAAAAATTTGCTTTGGCGGCTGTCAAAAAACACAATATGTGTGGTGGCCGGTGTTGATTCTGTGGGGCATCGCCTCGAATTAGTCTATGTTTGGGAAACACTGCAGAGACACACACACACGCGTCCAAACCGCAGCCATGTGGTCACTGAATAAAACTCCCATAAATACCACAGAACAACGTCGCATTACTTAATCATATGACCAGTGTTCGTAACAGCTACTGTATGCATATGGATAGCCTACAACTGAGCCATTTGCAGCTCCCTAAATACAATGGCAAGAGGCATTCAGCATTTGCGTTTTCCATTTGGACGCACAAACTTGCTTAGCTATAGTTGCAAGCACATACAGAGCAACGTGTTTCCACTTTCAAAGTGTATGGCAATATTTCAACTAAGTTAAACAGTTAAAAGATGCTTTGAAAGTTTAAAACTTATCGTTGTCTTGATGAGAAGACTCCAGCTCTCTGCTAGTGGGGGAGGGGCAGTGCATGAACTGTAGTATCTCCAGCAGCACAGCTAGAGCTGCCTGTGGACGCCTGTATGTAAATAATGCCGGGGAAAAAATATCGGCGAACGCAGCAGCCTTGTATCGGCCCGATATATCGGCCGGCTGATATATCGGTTGAACACTAATACAAAGCAGGTTGAAAATCGGCACAGTTACTCTTATGGTGTGTCTTAGTGAAATGAGCACTCACTTTAACACCTCAATGTATCCTTTAGCAGCAGCAACATGCAGCGCAGTGGCCTGAGTGTTCAGATGAGGGACCAGAGAGCCACTTCCTGCCAACACGGACATGGCATCCTGGAGCATCACTCGCTCTTCCTCTCTCCTGGCCTGATCCACATCAATACCTGAAAAATCATTCAAACAATGATAATAATCTTTCTCAGACAGCACAGGCCATTCTTAAAGATTCAGTATGACATATAATTACATACCGTATTTCCTCAAATAAAAGCCGGGGCCTTTATTTACATGAACTGCAGAAGGTCACCGGCTTTTATTTGAAGCAGGCTTTTATTAGGGGCAGGCCTGTATTTCGAATTCCATCTATTTGAAAAAAATAATTGTTTTAAATAAACCGTTTTAAATGAAAAGCGATAGCGCTCCAGAGGACAGATATCATCAGGGGCGCGGGAAGTGGGGTGGTTTCAAAGGATTGCAAATGCAATGCAAATTTTTGTTCATTTTATAAATTTTTAGAATTTAATAATTTATTTGTAATAAACATTTTAAGAGGCCCATTAAAAAGTATTATTTATAAGTTGAATTGTGTTTTTAAAACATACATGAGGTCATATTGTGACTGTTGCGGTGTGTGCGTTGCGGTAATATTTCCTCCAGTGGAGATCAAGCGCCTTTCTGGAGATTCCGCTCATTTCTGAAGCTCTTTCCGCTCAGCACCGTGCGCTCAACCCAGAACTCCCTTTGTGACCTGCTGGATCAAATATAGGCCTATCTGAAATAAATAGTAATGGCTGCCCCTCACAACGTTTAAAAAAAAAAAAATTTATAGCCTAGTTGTTCATTTAAGCCGTTGTTCACGCCGCGCCGCCGCCTCCATGTCATTGTCTGTTATAGGCTATTTGCTTGTTATTTATTAAATCCGGGCAATTTGGTTGATAAAACGTAGATTAAAATTAAGATACAATTTATACAAAACGAAATTCACTTTAAAGAAAGGCTTTTCTGATATATTTGTTGTTCTTTCGTGTTTTATAGACTCGATACAAACACTATAATTTCGTTATTTTACTAACCCAACTAATGTGCACTCTTAAAAATGATGTGTTAAAAATTAACACAAAATATGTGTAAAAGGATTCGTAACACATGTTGTGTTACTACAGACACATGATGTGTAAATATTGTGTTCAACTGTTTACACAATTACTGTGTAAAACATTTAGTAGTACATGTTTATATAAAAGGCATATTTTCTGTTGCAAATATTCAACAGGCTGTGACAACTTTTACAATTGGATTCATTAGTCAAATGTTGCAAATGTGAATAAAGCATTTTAACTCACTGGGGAGAAACAACTACTGTTGGGGCTACGGGAATATCCTTGATGCGCCTGCGCAGTGGCGTTCTTTTCTAACCGAAGCTTGGCCAGCCGTCAGTGCGTCTGTCTGCCTCAGGTGATTGAATTTAAATAAACGTGTAAAATAGTAAATATTTCTCCGCCTAACATGAGAAAGATTTATGTCAATTGTCCAGTATTTAAAATAGCATATATGCATCAGTTATATTCTCAATTTAATTTACAGAGCAATCCCTGCAAAGTGTTTAGGTTAAGTTTAGAAAAGACCAGGATTAGTGTCTGTCGCACTCGCAAGACTCCCAGCGGGGGGCGATGGTCACGATAGTTTCGCTCCTTTGGCACAGGATGAATGCACATGAAATGAAAGGAAATAATTTTTCCCCGGCCTTAATTTGAGACCGGCCTTTATTGGTTTGTGCTGGCCACGCCCCCGGCCACTTTCAGAGGCCCGACGTTTAATTGACTACAGGCTTTTATTTGAGGAAATACGGTATTACAGGAGGGCGGGGCAACCTGTCCCTCACATGAGATCGACCAATAGCAAACCACAACCATCCAATCAATTCCCCACGGACAAAATCAAGCCCCGCCCTACATTTGTTCTTTGAGAAGCTGTCTCACTGAGATATACGTCATAATAGGGAAGAAAAGACTACCGGAACTTCTGTTTCATGCCGACCCAAGTACACAAAGACACTCACATTTACACACAGGAGGAAGTTTATAAAACCTCTGCACAGCTCCAGCATTTATAATGGAGCTTTTGATGTGGGAAATTCACATGCTGTTACTGTTAAAACCAAACATCCTATAAACACACACACACACACACACACATTTATAATGAGCTTCTGTGAGCGCTTGTGCGTCGACTAAGGTTTTAATGGGATCACGGCACGCACAGCAGGTCAAGATTAGACAGATGGAGCGTTTTAGACGGATAATGTGAACCTTTATTTGTTCAAATAGGATCTCACATAGAAATATTGCATTTCTTTATCAAAAAAAACCCAAAAACGTATATTTATTTAAATAATCCTATTTTTCGGATTAATGCTTACACAGCAAAAGCGATAATGTGTGAACGTAAACAGCTGAGAAAGAAAACGGGTGTGTATCATTATATTGGATCCGTGCATTCGCTCTTAAAGTGACAGCAGCCTATTTTTTCTGCTCCTGTCTGTGTCATTAATGTTAATCAAACAACAAAATACAAAGAAAATGACTTTTGTACCTTTATCAAATTTTAATCATATTTAATTTATACAGTGAAGACTATGTGTCGTTATTTTACATTTGATTATTCAATTTCTGTACCTGGATACTGTTAGAAAGCACTGTTTATTTCATTCGCATCTCTTATCTATTGTATTGAATTATTTTCTACGCAGATTCACTTCCCAACAAACCCAATCATTCTAGAATTATTAATTCTTAACAAACAGAGCTAATCATCTGGTGAATCTGTTTTATATGGCAGAAAAACGAAATATCGCAATGTCATTTTTTTCTAATGTCGTACAGCCCTACTTGTAAGTTTACGTTTAATATTATCATTTTATGATATATTTACTAATACATACACCAATCAGGCATAACATTATGACCAGCTGAAGTGAATAACGCTAATGATCTCTTAAATCACGGCACCTGCTAGTGGGTGGGATATATTAGGCAGCAAGTGAACATTTTGTCCTCAAAGTTGATGTGTTAGAAGCAGGAAAAATGGGCAAGCGTAAGGATTTGAGCGAGTTTGACAAGGGCCAAATTGTGATGGCTAGACGACTGGGTCAGAGCATCTCCAAAACTGCAGCTCTTGTGGGGTGTTCCCGGTCTGCAGTGGTCAGTGTTTATCAAAAGTGCTCCAAGGAAGGAACAGTGGTGAACCGGTGACAGGGTCATGGGCGGCCCAGGCTCATTGATGCACGTGGGGAGCGAAGGCTGGCCCGTGTGGTCCGATCAAACAGACAAGCTAATGGAGCTCAAATTGCTCAAGAAGTTAATGCTGGTTCTGATAGAAACGTGTCAGAATACACAGAGCATCTCAGTTTGTTGTGTATGGGGCGGCATAGCCGCAAACCAGTCAGGGTGCCCATGCTGACCCCTGTCCACCGCCGAAAGCGCCAACAGTGGCACGTGAGCATCAGATTTAGTTAACAATAACAACACAGGTGAAAGCTTTTCTTTGTTATTCTACGATCTCACATTCCCTCCTTTAACTCCATCTCTCACCCTGTTTTTTAATCTCTGCTTTCAGCAGTCTCGCCATGACGTCCTCCGTAGCGACGTCGAGAGGAAGTTCCCCCTCGCTGTTCACCGCTCCCACACGTGCGCCGTGCTCGATCAAGTACCTGCAACAGGTACACAGCAAAAAAAACAGGTCAACTTTAAACTGTCGCAACTCAACTTACAGTTGACTCCACTAGAATTTAACACATCAGGTGCCTTTTCAATTAGATTGATCTATTTTTAATCAATACTTCGGATAAAATATGAATGTGGGGTACAAGGCAGCATCATGTGGTCTTGGTAGGCAGTTGAGCAGTGTAACTGACTTTGTGATTTGGATGAAACCGCAGGAGGCCGCGGCGTGGAGGGGCGTCCACCCTTCGTTGTCTCCTCTGTTCACGTCACTGCCGCTCTCCACCAGAAACTGAACCATGTCTGCGTTTTCATCAATACAGGCCTGAGGGGAGAAAGAGAAAATCTATTTAATCTCTATATACAGGGCTTAACATTAACACCTGTCAAATGTGTGTGTATTTCATCAGTGGTGTGTAACGCAGTCACTCCTACTAGCCACTTCGACGGGTTGAATTTTATATATAATATATACATTTTCAACTGTAGTCTTTTTAAAATGCATCTGAAATAATAAACTAATTTGTAGTGTTGTCAAAAAAATATCTGAAACACTTCCAACACTCATTTTCCCCAGAATAGACACACGACACCAGCGTATCTCTCTCTCATCTCTGCGACAGCGAGTGACACACAAACCCGCCTCCTCTCACTCACTCACTTCATTCGCTCCGGATGAATATATTGTTTGTTATTACAGGGCTTGAATTTCGGCGTGGGATTGTGTGTATTGTGCATAATTTTACTCATTCCCACAGATTTTGTTCTCACACCCAAAGTGCGGTACATAAAGCCGCCTCTTGGCACTAAATTTAGTTCTTTTCCGCTGCTTATTGCGCTTAAACCAAGGGTCTCGAACTCGCGGCCCGCGGGATGATATTTTGTGGCCCCCTACTTGACATTAAAGTTTAGTGTTAGTGCGGCCCACGTGTTGTTCTGAAAAGCACCCTTTTGCTGAGTCGTTGCGTGTGCCGCGTTTGCCACGCTTTATTTTCAGAAATGCAAGCTGCCTCACTTTGTGTGTGTGTGTGTGCGTGAGTTGGCTTGGCCCTCCCTCACCGCGTGATTGACAGGAACAGAATGTGAGGCTGATCAGAGAGTCGAAACGTATGTGGTCTAACAGCGCTCGTCAATGTCAAAATGATTGAGATGGCCAATCAAATCAAAGTAGGCGGGGTTTACATTCTCTTTTGGCTCGTGCACAGTCTTCACACGGACAAGCGCGTCAATATATCGCTTAATGCTGTTGCGGAGAGAGACTCTATTCTTTCTATTCTTACCGTTCATGTTCAGAAAGGAATGTTCAAATTCAGAGGAACATTTCATGTTCAGAAGAGACATTCATGTTGAAGAACTGTTAATAATAAAGATTGAGAAGATTGGATCAGTTGTGCTCCTTTTACTTGATTACTGTTGGACCCCAGGTAAGTTGAGTTTGAGTCAAATACACACAACATAATGTCAAAATGCTGATCTTGGCGAGTATTCACGTAAACACAGTCAGTTCAGTTCTAAGTGAATGTAAATAGCTGAGAGAGAAAAACGCATGTGTAACAATGTAATGGATCTGTGCGTCAGGTCTTAAAGTGACAGCAGCCTAATAAACCTGCTGCCAAATAAATATCTATATGGCAGTTTTTTCCCATGGTATCGATGTCAAAATTGTGGCCAGTGAAAATGCTGAGTGGCTAGTGACTTTGGAAAACCACTAGTCACAGCGGCCGGTGACCAAACTAGTTAATGTCAAGCCTTGTATATAAATATGCAAAATAATATAGATACTATATATTATAATATAGACAATGTTAGAGACAATAACTAAATATTAGAGATAATAACTAAAAATGCAGAACCTATGCATAATTTCAGTCAAAAAAATTAAAAAGGTTTAATTTGTTAACTACTTTAGTCAACTAAGAATGAACAATACTTGCATTTATTAATCTTAGTTAATCTCAACATTTACTAAATACGTTTTTAAAATCAAAAGTTGTATCTGTTAACATGAGTTAATGCACTGAGAACTAACATTACCAAAAACATAACAACTAAATTAACAAGGGTTAGTAAATGCTGTAAAAATAGTTCTCATAGTTAAAGTTAAATACTGCATAAACTAATGAGATCTTATTGTAAAGTGTTACCACTTTAATTACCACGAACATTTAAATGGCTTTTAAGTAAAACAGGAAATTCAAAATATTCATTAAAAATATTACAGTACACTGTAAAATCCATCAGTGGTTCTTACTAAGACTTTTTAGTAAACTTTACTTAATGTCCAATAATTTGTTGAACTTACATAAAACAATTTAGAAATCTGAACTATTTGCATGATATGCCTTCGTTACTTAGAAAACCAAGTAAACATTACTTGACTGGTTTGAGTACCATTTTGCCAAAGAAAAAAAAAACAGGCGGGCAAAAGGTTTTTGAGGCAGGGCCATTTTTAATAGACTTTTCACTCATTTCCTCCACTTCCTCACCATTATGGTGATCAGTGTTCCCTTTGGTTGGGCACTTGGAACTTCATTCATATTATTGGAATTCTCTTCCTATGCAGCGATGCAACAAGAAATCACAGTTACCTGATTTCAAAGGAAGGGAAGTAATATATATATATATATAAAATGTGTGAATTAATGATATATAACATAACTATATTTCATGTCAAATAATGATCCTTTACTATTTTATTGCTAACCCTTATGGCATAAACTTTTAATTGGGTTGATATAAGCCCTCTATATTTGTGACAATATCTTGCAATTGACCTGCTTGAGTCACACACAGACTTCAACATTCAGCATCAAAACACAACAATGGTAACAGTTTTTTTCCTATTATTATTATTTTTTTTTATTATTATTAATAAGACCTTTAAAATTTTAATTTTATTTTATCTGTCATTATTATTGGGGTTATATTGACAAAAGACAAATGGTAAAATAAAGCCAAAAATAGTAAAACAAAGCAATTAATTTATTCATGCTGCAATGCACTCTGGGAGTACACTTCCTCAGATCACTGATAGAATTAAATTGACAAAACTTAAACGGTTTAAGTAAGAACAACTTGAGGCAACGAGTTTGCACAATTGAATGAAGTAAACTGAACAAATTCATTTTTACGGTGTATATGTTTTGGAATTGAATTGAACTAAAACTATGAATATACCTTTTATTTGCGTTTTCCCCTAAAAGATAAAACAATTGATATAAACTTAACTTACTTAGTACATTGAACTTTAAAATACTATCCCCCGGTTTCACAGACAATGCTTAAGCTAATCCTAGACTAAAATGCATGTTTGTGCTGTTTTAACTGAAAGAATCTTGCACTGACAAATCTTAAAATATGTCAGTGGCATTGTTTTGTCTCAAGATGCACACCAGTAATGTTTTTTTTCTTGGGCACGTTTATAAAAGTTACTTAAATGTCCTAATTGAACTAAATCCTAATCCTGGCTTAGTCTAAGCCCTGTCTGTGAAACCGGGCCTATGTGTAATAAGTTAAATGAACTCGAATTTTTAAGTTCACATTACCATATTTTTTTCGGACAACCAGTTTCCTCAAATTTTTTAAGTAAATTTAACTTATCCGGGTTAACAGTATATAGCTCAGGCCAGGTTTATTATCATGAACTATACCTAATACCCATTAAAAAACACACACTCTTTCATTACTTGAAATAAAATAAACAACTGAAATAAAATATTTACAAATATTACATTTATTCTATTTCTGCTAGCTGCCAAGAAACATTTCTCATTTTAGTTTATTTGAAGTGTTAAAATAAACTAAATAAACTAAAACTATATAGATACATTTAAAATAATAATGACAAAAACAAAATTACTAAAACTTTAACTAAAATTAAAGAAAATATAAAAATAATAATTATGATAGTATATAACTAACAAATTAATAACACTGGCTTATCCTGAAACATAATATTAAACATATCTGAAGTAATTCAAGCTTAAGTAATGAAAAGTATCATGTTAATAATCCATTTCATTAATATTGGCCAATACACTGATATATTGCTTATATATCGCTACTAATAAATGATTCAAGTCTGTCCACGTATTCCTCAAACATAAGACACTGCGGTTAACCTTCGACCTTAGATTATACACACACACACACACACATATAAAATGCAAAGGAATGCACACAATGCGATGTCATCACCCTTATCAGCTGAGCGCAGTGTTTGAATAACTCTATTGACACTCATCATGACTATCCTAGTGACAACTTTACAACAGTGCTGGAGCCAGGGTCAAATTGCATGATGGGAAATCCATGTTTCCACGTTTCAGTGAATCACAGCTGCCATTAGCTGCAGGCAAAACAATAATTAGTCAGCGAAGGGTTTACATGATGGAAGTGTTACTGTACACATACATGTGCAGGCTGTAATCAATGTTGTAGAGGAACACAACAGAAGCAGTTTTTAACAGCAGCTCGTGTGTTTTCAAAATACTGAAGCTGTTCCAGTAGCAAGCTACTTTATCGGTAGCGGTGTCGCATGAATGAACTCTACGTCTCCACTTTTAATGTCAAACTGTATTAAGCAAGCTGAGATAATTATACTTAAAGTGTACATAACACACACGGTTTCTGCCAGTCTCATGTTAGTCTTGAGTACCTATAGAGTAGTGTTGCATCCTTCATATCTCCCATGAGTCTTTAGTTTGATCATATTTATAAAAGACAGATACACTGTACCGAGTAGGGCTGTCAAAATTGCTCAAAAATCTCAAAGAACATCTGGTTGCGCATTTTGTCAATGACGCTCATTACGTCAATAACAGGACAAATTAATACAAAGAGACATAACTACTTGTATAGGTAGTAGGGGTGTAACGGTACACGTATTCGTATTGAACCGTTTCGGTACAGGGCTTCCGGTACGGTGCACGCGTGTACCGAACGGTTATGAATGTAATCTTTAACAGTTAACAGTCGGCTTGTTATAAGCGTGGAACACACTTCAATCCGAGTTCCCACACGAACATATTAAGTATTCAGTCCATTTTATCACGAAATTCAAACGATAAATGCCGGTTTAACGCTCTTTAATGTGACGTGACTGATAGACGCGTATCAGTTCAACTTAAAGCGGCAGCGCGCGAGTCAATGCGATCATAGACGCGTATCAGTTCAACTTGCAGGCAGCGCGCGGCGCACAGGCCAATGCGATCATCTCTTCCTAAAGAATAAACATAAATTAATAAATCTTAAAGTATGTTGAGGATACATTACAACTTACTGAAATGTATCATATGTCGTGTAATCGCTCCATCTGTGTTTACTAGGGGTGGCGTGACTGATAGACGCGTATCAGTTCAACTTAAAGCGGCGGCGTGCGACGCGCGAGTCAATGCGATCATCTCTTCCTAAACAATAAACATAAATCAATATCTCTTAAGGCATGTTGAGGATACATTACAACTTACTGAAATGTATCATATGTCGTGTAATCGCTCCATCTGTGTTTCAACCGCGGAAAGACAATAAAACAGCTTGTAAACAATGTCATGTAGAATCACGTTTACTCAGAAGTCATTCAGTGTCCACAGCTGTAGCTCACTAGAGAAATCAACTCTTTCACTGAATACATGCACTATATTAGCCGTTATATTCATTATATTAGCCGTTATATATTCATTATATTAGCCGTTATATATTCATTATATTAGCCGTTATAGTCATTATATTAGCCTATATATATTCATTATATACTACTTAGCCTGTTAGTGATGTCTTGTTTATTTATTGTATGTTTAAATAAACCTGTCATGAAAATTACAGCCACTAAATGATTATATTTCAACAACGAATAAAAATAATTAGATTTAGAAGTGAATGCAAAAACTGCCTTATGTGAAGCTTATGAGTGTTGATTATTATATCGAAAAATAAATAGCAACTGAATTTAGGCTAATAGTTTGGGCTCTGCTGTTAATCTTTAATAGCTATATGTAAGTAATGGCTCCCTATATAGTTTACAGCATTATCTTTAAGAAACTTTTAGTTATAATTTAATTCATTTAAGGACAGACACCATTTTTTTCATTAAACCACTGTTGAATAAAAATTAATAAAAAGCAATTTTGTAAAACTGCTGTACCGAATCCATACCGAACCGGGACTTCAAAACCGAAGTACGTACCGAACCGTCAGTTTTGTGTACCGTTACACCCCTAGGTAACGCAGCTCTGATTATCATATTAGACACATCTGAGTGTGTTAATGATGTTGTGACGTTACTCTGTGCGTTCTCTCGGCGGCTGCTATGACACTTGTTCACACTGCAGTGAGAGTAAAGCGTTTCTGCAAAATAAAACGGAAACCGAGAGTAACGCAGATATGATGTTATTGACAGGCGACTCCCTCACACGTCCCGGTTTCTTGGGTAAAATAGCAATTTCTCACGATTTACAAATAGTTGGAAACATTTGGGATATTGTAAGTACTCAACTGAACAAAATATATAACACTGGCCTAGTGGTTTTTGGATATTTTACTGCAAAAATGTTACATAGTGCACCTTTAATAACATCTATATCTATCTATAAACATATATACACTTTTATATTAGATGATTTGACAGCACTAATACATGTACACACACACACACACACACACACACACACACACTTAAAAGTCAGTTAAACTTTTTTAAAAGGATTGAATACTTCTATTCATCAAGGATGCATGAAATTGATCAAAAGTGACAGTATACACATTTATGTTACAAAAGATTTCAAATAAATTGTTGGGAATTTTTTTTTAAACTTTCTATTCAACAAAGAATCCTGAAAAAAAATGCTTCACCATTTCCACAAAAATATGAAGCAGCACAAACTGTTTTCAACATTTATAGAAGTTGATTGAAGTTTTTGATTTTTTTATATATTCTTTTTAACTCATTGAAAGCACCATATGATAGCAATGCAACTACAAATGCAGTTTGTTAGAAACTTATAGTGCAGCTTGTACATTGTTCAACTACTTTAAATCGAGCGTCTCTAACATGTCTGTCAGATTCTGCAAGCTATATGCTACTGCAAAAATCAGCCGGGCCACATGTTACAGTGATTTTAGCACTGATAAAAAAAGTGTTTTCAGGCCAAGTTTGGGGGAAAAGAGGCCTAACAGCCAAAGTGAGCGGCTCCCAGAGGACCCGGCGCTGCCTATAGAAACCTCCACGTACGCTTGTGCAGGAGAACAGAAGCCCACTCTGTTCTCATTGTGTGTGTTTGTGTGGGTTTCTGAGGAACAGTGGGAACCTTCTGTAGGGAGAAGGTGTGAAGTTCTTCACGAGGTCACTGAATATGAGAGAGAGTGTGTGTGTGTGTGTGTGTGTGTGACTCAGAGAACGACTGGCCTTTGCCTATGACAACAGCCGCTTGTACTGCATGAAGAATGTTTTCCATGCGCTCACTGAAGAACGACAGAGAGAGAAAGGCTTTGGATGGAAGCGATGGAAAAACTTAAAGAGCACCGACTATATTTAATTCCCGTTACCGGGCAACAAGAGGACAACAGGACCGAGATCAGGATGAGCAGCGAAAGAGCATTATCACACATACACCGACTATTAAAATCAGATAAAACTAAAACAATTAGGCATACTAGATATATGAATATGGATGAATAATACAACACATACTATACAAACAAAAAAGAATGCAAATATGACTACAAGTATAAAAAAATATATAAATGTAATGCCATAAAAAAACAGTTAGGGATGCACAATATATGGAACATATTAGTGATTTTTTTTGTATTAATTTTATTTGTTGTATCGGTTCATATTTAATCTGCTGATATTGTATATATATATATATATATATATATTTTTTTTTTTTTTGCCATAAAATAGCACTTTAAAAGTTATAGCGCAAAATTACACCTTTATTATTTATATATATATATATATAAATAATAAAGGTGTAATTTTGTAATAGTACAGGTCTTGAATATTGGCAATTTATTGGTGATTATCAGCCATAACATGAAAATAATTTTAAGATTACCAATCGAAATTGGTAAACTGGTTCATCCATAAAAATGAGCAAAATTACACTTTTGACAAACTATTATAAATTAGTTTTAAAGGGGTCATGACAAATTTCCTTGATCTTTTGACATATAAGAGGTCTTTGTACCATTAAAACGTCCTCCTTGATGATTATAAACAAATAATTTATTTTATCAAATCACCAAAAATGGCGCATTTTGATATTGGGTGATTTGTGATGTCACACAGGCAAAAACATTTGCATATGATCGCCTCCAGAGCAAGACATCGCACTATAGGCCTTGCCCACTTGCATAATATGCCCCGCCAACTTGCATAATAGGTCCCGCCCATTGGCGTTCAGTCGCTTAAAGGCCCCTTGAACTCAAAATGGACGTTTTTTAGCTTTTAGTATGACTATGTTAGCCTTAAAGGGATAGTTCACCGAAAAACAAAATGTTTATGTTTATCTGCTTACCCCCAGGGCATCCAAGATGTAGGTGTCTTTGTTTCTGCAGTAGAACACAAAATGAAGATTTTGAACTCCAACCGTTGCAGTGTGATAGTCGTATAATGCATGTCAATGGGGATATTTTAGAGTATGAGAGCAATGAGAGTAAAAACACATAGACATACGAATCCTTATTAAACCATGCGGGTCGTGGCGACACGTTGATGTCTTAAGACATGAAACGATCGGTTTCTGCGAGAAACCCAACAGTAATTATGTTATTTTTTTACCTCTTATCAGACGAATGTCATCTAGTTTTCCCAGCGCCATAACTTCCGGCGAATAAGGTCAAAATACTAGCGCGATCAAAGATATATATACGTAGATGCCTCATTCGACCGATCTGCGCCTGATCCGCGCAGGCACTAATGAGGAATCTATGTATATATCTATGATCGCGCCAGTATTTTGAATGTATGTTGACCTTATTTCGCCGGAAGTGATGGCGCGGGGACGGCTGATGCAGAGCCATAGAAAAAAATGAAATACATTTTTAAATATGGATATTTTTCTTACACAAACACGTCGATTCGCTTCAGAAGCACTTTCATTAACACCCCGGAGCCACGTGGAGCATGTTATTTGACGGACAGATGCATTTTTTACGGACTTCACAAACAGAGCAAGTATTACTGCTATTATAATGCTTGGATTAGCCAGAACATTTTTAATATAACTCAGATTTTATTCATCTGAAAGAAGAATGTCATATACACCTCGGATGTAGCCTGGATGCCAGCCGAACTTAGCCCCGCCCACAACATTTGAACTCGGGCAGTTCGGTCTGGAATTGATCCATAGAGAAGTAATTATGCCCAAACAGAAACTGTTCGGACCAATGAAATTGTCAGGGCGGGCTTTAGACGATGATGGACAGATGATAAACAGTAACGTAATCATCCACGTCACCAAATGGCATTTGGGGGGTAAAATGTGTGTTATTTTGGCACGGCTGCTAAAATTCGCATTCCTGGGTCTGTATATCACATAATTGGGGTCGCATCAACCCGCGGACTTCGCAACACAGTGCAGTTGAGTTCTGTTGACATTTGACAACTAACGTTATGCGTCGCTCCGTTGCTCTGATTGGTTGTAGATCCATCCAATTGAGGTCTTTCCTGGTTCGTTTGAAACACGCCCCATAATCACAGCCCAACGGAGCAGTATCAGACTCATATTCTGACTAGAATTGAGTATAACGACATCAGGCTACCTCGGATGACTTGAGGGTAAGTAAATCATGAGCGAATTGAATCAAGGTTAATGGAAGCACACACACATAAGCCGCGTTTCCACCGCAGGAACTTTCCCCAGGAACTAGGGACTTTGGGGTGGCACTCAGTGTGTTTCGACCGCAGGAACCAGGGTCTAAATGAAGTTCCGGGTAAATATTTCCCCCTCCAAACGGCCCTGCTCCCGATTTTGTACTTTTTCAAAGTTCGGGAACTTTCGGGGGTGGGACTTGGGCGCTGAACATGCTGATAGGTTGAAGTTATATCATTATAGAGTGCTTGATTATCATAATATCATAACATAGTCTAATGCTGACTGATGTTAAGCGTGTACGTTCAGATATTTAAAAAGCTGTGCCATTTTACAAAGATATTGATACATTTGGAGGTATATATATATGCAGTATAATATAACATAAGTCTGCCGACTAAACAAAAAAATGTACGAGCCAAAAGCGATTCTATTGCCAATGTGTGCGTAGAGGGTTGATTCTGTATTTCAAAGTGATATGGAGGAGATTATGATGATAAGGTTAGAGATTAGGAGGAAACTGGCTTTACCAAACAGAAAGGTTCTAGTCAAACTGTGGTATTAACGAAACGCTATTGGCTGTTTCAAAAAAAGGGGAGGAGCTGCTTACAGCTGGAGCCGTTTCAGGGGATATTAAGTCAACACATTGAATAATGCTGCGCGTTTCAAGGCACTTCAGTGGGGCTTTAACGGCTGACATTTGCCTACACTCGATGTGAGCGTCGCGTCAAAAGCCATTAGAACCCATTATAATCACTGACGCAGTCTACACTTGATACAGTTTACAGATGTGCGTTCAGTTTCTGACGCTTGAGTCTGCTGACAACAGGACAAATGGAAGAGTGAAAGTGTTCGCTGTGACACGTCCAGTTTAAACGGCTGGTTTGAGTCTCTGTAAAGACTTCTGAAGGATCCCAGCGTCACAAAAAGTGGATGGTTTATTTTAATGGCGTCCTGGATCGCATCTGAGGTTTATATGTTTGTTCGGAGCATATTATTTTGTAATCGAGGCATAGTGTACACTGATAAAAATGATTCTGTGGTGAAGGAAATACTACAGAAAAAACTAATGTGATTTCTACATGAAAAAGTTAGTTCAGGCAAAACTTTAAAACACTAAGAAAATTCTATATTAGTACTCAATTCAAGCTTGTAGGAATTAAAGCGCAAATATCAACGTTATACAATTAAGTAAAACCTCTTTCTGATACTGGTGTTCCCATCATGCACTGGGATATGAATAATTAATAAGGTTGATTTTTCGTTGTTTTCCAGCTGTAGTTACACTGCTTTATCATTGCTTTTGTTGTTAGGTTTAGTAACTTGCCATTTTGTGACATTTGGAGTACATTTTTTACTCAAAAATGACACATTCGTACTCAAAAACGATCCATCGGATGTTACCGTCACTGTGTGTTGTGTACAAGTATTGAGATCTCTGTGTTCAGGTGTCGCGTTACTACTATTATGTAGATATGGTGTCTGCACAATATCTATTGTGTTAATTACTTAGATGTTTCTAAGTAAAACGTAAACTTTAAAAGCTTGGTTTACTTCCGTGTTGTAATGTTTGAGTAAAAAGTATTTCAAAGGAAACTTCAACTAAGTAGAAATTACTCAACCTTTTACCGGCCAAGTTAAAATAACTTACTTTTTTATTTAAAAAATATCCCCACAAAAACGTACAAATACAAAAAACGTACAGTGTAATAGAGAGTTGGCAAAGAAGCTTTTGTTGAGCGATGAAGAAGCCAAATGTATTGGATCTGACAGCAGCAGCATCATAAACAATAAGTCAATTATTTCATAATGTTTCATCTGTAAATAACAGTTTTATGGACAAAAGTGTGCAATAGTGAGTGGATGTGTGTGTGTGTGTTTGTGCAAAAAACTTTATAAACATTATAAGTTAAGAAGTGAACCTCAAGGAATATATTAAAGTAAAAAAAAATCCCCTTTAAATATTTGAGGTTTGAATCACAAGTCTTTCTTTTCTTCTGAGGAACCTTTAAAAGAGAAGATTTGCTCAATCCTCCTTCCCGCCCGTCCATCTGTGTACGGGACTTCTGTTTACTTTACCACCATTAGAAGGTAAACCATCGCTGTAACTCTATCTGTGACGGAGGGGACATGTTCGTGTGTGTGTGTGTGTGTGTGTGTGTGTGTGTAGAGACCAAAACAGTCTCTTTGACAGGATGTGACATTGATTCTGTCCAGAGCCAAACACACACACACACACACACACACACACACACACACACACACACACACACACACAACAGTATGCTGTGTGTTCCCAGGCTAATATCAGGCTGAGTAACAGTTAGTAATCAAGAAACTGTGGATTCATTTGGTTTTATGCTCTCATAAAATTATGCACATTTATGTCATGGCAACACAGAGTAAACACTAAGATACGCTGACAGAAAGAACTCTAACCTGAACATTCAATATCTGAGTTATATTTACCTCAAAATCAAAAAAAGTAGAAGAAATGTTGATTTCTTTTTTATTATCTTCTTATGGTATGTACACAGTACACACACACACACACACACAGACACACACAGACACACACATACACACGTGCTGTCAATCGCGATTAATCGCATCCAAAATAAAAGTTTGTTTACATAATATATTTGTGTGTACTGTCTAATTATTATGTATATTTGAATACACACTCATTCATGTATATATTTTTTGAAATATTTGCATGTATATACACTGTACTGTATAATTTATATTATATATAAATATTTAATAAATATTGTGATTAATCGTTTGAAAGCACTAATATATATATAAAAGTGTATATAAGTATTTAATATATTTGTTAAAGTATATAATATTAGTTGTTATATAACTAGTTTTGGAGGTTGTTCCCCAAAATCTCGCAATACATGGCCCCGGTCATCCTCTCCTTAATACAGTGCAGTCGCCCTGTCCCATGTGCAGAAAAACACCCCCAAAGCATGATGCTACCACCCCCATGCTTCACAGTAGGGATGGTGTTCTTGGGATGGTACTCATCATTCTTCTTCCTCCAAACACGTTTAGTGGAATTATGACCAAAAAGTTCTATTTTGGTCTCATCTGACCACATGACTTTCTCCCATGACTCCTCTGGATCATCCAAATGGTCATTGGCAAACTTAAGACGGGCCTTGACATGTGCTGGTTTAAGCAGGGGAACCTTCCGTGCCATGCATGATTTCAAACCATGACGTCTTAGTGTATTACCAACAGTAACCTTGGAAACGGTGGTCCCAGCTCTTTTCAGGTCATTGACCAGCTCCTCCCGTGTAGTTCTGGGCTGATTTCTCACCTTTCTTAGGATCATTGAGACCCCACGAGGTGAGATCTTGCATGGAGCCCCAGTCCGAGGGAGATTGACAGTCATGTTTAGCTTCTTCCATTTTCTAATGATTGCTCCAACAGTGGACCTTTTTTCACCAAGCTGCTTGGCAATTTCCCCGTAGCCCTTTCCAGCCTTGTGGAGGTGTACAATTTTGTCTCTAGTGTCTTTGGACAGTTCTTTGGTCTTGGCCATGTTAGTAGTTGGATTCTTACTGATCGTATGGGGTGGACAGGTGTCTTTATGCAGCTAACGACCTCAAACAGGTGCATCTAATTTAGGATAATAAATGGAGTGGAGGTGGACATTTTAAAGGCAGACTAACAGGTCTTTGAGGGTCAGAATTCTAGCTGATAGACAGGTTTTCAAATACTTATTTGCAGCTGTATCATACAAATAAACAGTTAAAAAATCATACATTGTGATTTCTGGATTTTTTTTTTAGATTATGTCTCTCACAGTGGACATGCACCTACGATGACAATTTCAGACCCCTCCATGATTTCCAAGTGGGAGAACTTGCAAAATAGCAGGGTGTTCAAATACTTATTTTCCTCACTGTATATATATATATATACACATATATACATACATATACATATACCGGTATACATATATACATATATAAACACACATTTGATTAAACATCAAGTTAAATGTTAAATATCATATTACAAAATGTTTCTTTTTTTCATTTTCAATTCATTGTAATAATCATTGTAATTTATTGGCATTTATTTTGTACATAAAATAATTATATATTAAATTAAACGCAGTAGAATATATACTACTATTCTTAGTGAATACTTCACAATTTAAATAATGTATCATTATGTTTTTATTGCATTATAGAAATGAAAATTCATTTCTATAATGAAAAATAAATTAAATGAAAAAGGGGAAAATAGGCTTTTTAAATCTTAAATTTATGAATAATCCACATATAATGTATTATTTCTTTTAGTATAATGTATTATTTCCTTCTACTTCGGGGTGAAATATGGCCTGAACAGGTTCCTGGCAGGTTTTGGCACAAAACCAGCCAAACAAAAAAAAGTTTGTGTTACATTAGAGAATGCATGCAAACACAAGATAAGGTGACACTTAAAAGAGCTCAAAGCTGATGTTCCACAGAATAGCAGTGAAGCTGTGACGACAGCAGACAAGACCACATGACCACCTGTACCAATCAAAGGAGTGGGCTTCATATTCTAAAGCATGTGTATTTGAGCAAAACCTATGAGACTGAAGCTTCTCAAACCACCTGAACCTTTGAGCAGTGGAAAGATTGGATGTTAAAGGCTCTTTATGGAACTATTGACGCCAATAAAGGACCTTTATTTTTTACCAGTGAAGACAAAGGTCCACAAAACAATGACCTCAAACACACTATCATTTCTCAACTGAAGAATAGGCTAATTTAAAGCTCAGGATTAGCAGTTTCGAGGTAAAACTTTACAGTTGAAGCAAAAGGCTGAAGCAACAAAAGTCGAAAATAACCCCTCCTAAACATATCATTAAAAAAAAAGCATCCACCGCTGAGAGGAAGAGAGGAAGAAAGGAAAAAACGAGAACAAAACAAAAACAAACACCAAATGAAAAGGGCCGAAAGGAATTCCATCCAGCCGTGAAGCGGCTCAGAAGATATGAGGAAAGTCTTGCTATGCCAGTTCAGCATGGATGCTGGTATGTTGGAGTCAGAAGTGGGCAGAAGCCACATTAAACGTGACCGCCACGGGACGGGCCCATGCAAGGCACTCCCTGGACGTCATTAAAACAACAACCTCTTGCAAACAACATTGAAAGTAGTTAACATTCATCATAAACAATTCTGCAATGGTCCAAAACCATGGCAGCAATGCAAACCAACATCTGGCCAACAACTGGTAATACAGTTATGCACTATTATAATAACATTTAGTCCATTTAAAGTCACCATAAAGTCAAAATGGACAGTTCTGATGCGTTTACTGGCATGGAGGCGGGGCAACCTGTCACTCACATAATATGGACCAATAGAAAAACACAACCATCCAACATCCAATCAACTCCCCATAAACAAAATCAAGCCCCGCCCTACATTTGTTCTTGTTTGAGAAGCCGTTACACTCGGATAAACGTCACAATAGGGAAGAAAATACCGTCGCAACTTCCGTTTCATGCCGACTTTAAGCGTTTGTGCAGTTTGCGATAAAGTGCTTCAGAAGTCTGTTTCACTTTAACTGATATTTACTAGAATGTTTGATATGTATGTGATTCATATATAATAAATAAATACATCTTTTCTATTATGAAGGTTTTAATTTGTAATTTTGTTAAGTCAAAAATGTCTGTCCGAAGAACATTTTATTTAAAAAAAATGGCTTTAGTAGCTTCAGATATTTTTTTATATTATTTCTTACAAATTTATTCAAAATATTATTAATATTTTGAAAAAATATTGTCCGCAAAATCAAAGTCAGTGTGGAGTAACCAACAAGCAGGAAGCCATATTTTTTTGGTCATGTGACAAGCCCCCAAAACAAAGAGGACCCCTTTAGAGCCCCATCTTTTATAATTAAAACCCTGACTTCTTTATGGAAAGGCGCGTTTTGTTTGGGTCAAATTGAGTAACCATTAAAACTATTTAAATCATGACACAAATATGCTTAAAAACAATAATTAAATTGCGTATAATTAAATATTTGAGCACTTTTTACTTGATAATTGAAGATAAAAATAAAAACAATTGTAGAAAATGGCCTAAATGTGCCCCAAAAACGTATGAAATATGAATACAAATTTCTACAAATTTTTGCAGATCTATTTTAAACTCGATTTTTGAGAGATTTCTCAAGTTCATCATCTCGGACATCCCTTGCTTGTCATCGATCTCCGAGCTGAGAAAAGGCGTAGGGAAAAGTTTGTGAACTTTCTCAAAAGTTTCCCAACTTCAGTGTAAACAATCAGAAGTGATGCGGATACCTGATGCAGCGCCGTCAGCCCGTCTATATTGGCGTGATTGATATCTGCTCCCTGTCGCAGGAGCTCCGCGACCTCCTCCCGGTCTCCGGCGGAGCAGGCGGCCATAAACACAGCGCCCTGGGCGAAGCGCACTCGGGCCCGTCGGTTTCCGGGAGCGGAGGTCTGGCTCCTCGCCTCCGCCCCAGTCCGATCCGTCTCCGAGCCCTGCCACCTCTGCAGCTGATCCTGCCGCCGCTGCTTCGCCGCTTCGGACCGGGAACGGTCAGTGGCCGCCATCTTCCTCCCTCGGTATCTCCCGGGGAGTTTCAGTTCATCAGACAAGTGATGTCCGATTCCCGTACGAATCGTTCTTTTGAGCCGATTCTTTTGAACAATTCATTCGAACCGACACAGGGTTGTGAATCAATCGAGGAGGTTCAAGCACTTTTCATTTTAGTGCAGGACAAAAATTTCAATACTCTATATTTTCAATTTTGTATAGATTTTTATATAACAGCTACAGGCGTATCATCATCAAATCAAAAGACAATTATTTTTTTTAATGGAATAGTGCAGTATTTATTATAAATGATTTATCCGCGCACATTATTCATTTGTTTTAAATTCATTTACCTCATAATCTTTAATCAAAATATCTCTTTTCTTCTCTGGCGACGTGCTTACTGGCGCGAGGGCGGGGCAACCTGTCACTCAAATGAGATCGACCAATCAAATTTTTAGTCAAAGCTTAGTCCCCCCCCCCCCCCCCCCCCCAGTTGAGACTAAGCTTATTTGATTGCATTTTAAAGGTGCACTATGTAACATTTTTGCAGTAAAATATCTATAAACCTCTAGGCCAGTGTTATACATTTTGTTCAGTTGAGTACTTACAATATCCCAAATGTTCCCAACTATTTGTAAATCGTGAGAAATTGCTATTTTAACCAGGGAACCGGGACGTGTGAGGGAGTCGTATCTGCGTTACTCTCGGATTCTGGTTTTATTTTGCTGAAACGCTTTACTCTCACTGCAGTGTGAACAAGTGTCATAGCAGCCGCCGAGAGAACACACAGAGTAACATCATAACATCATTAACACACTCAGATGTGTCTAATATGATCAACAGAGCTGCGTTACCTCATACTCATGACAGGAAAAGCGGAAATGGCGCCGACGACTGTGTCATAATAAAAGTCCCGCTGCTCGCAAGGCGTGTGTTGCTCATCTCATTAACACTCGGTCCTGCTCTGCTTCAGACTACAGTAACGTTAATAATCTCATCCATCAACATGATTTCTGCCCGAGTCCTGTCCCGATTCTTTCCCATTGGCTGTGAGGTGAAGACCATATGTTCCAAGATTCTGCGCTCAAACGTGGCGTCATCAAACTACGGCTTTGTTTTGAATAGGCGACCTCTAGCAGACAAAAAAGTTACATAGTGCAGCTTTAAGGTCCGGTTTCACAAACAGGGCTTAGGCTAAACTAAGATTAGGCTTTAGTTCAATTAGGAGATTTAAGTAACTTTTATAAACGTGGCCTAGGAAAAAAAAACATTACTGGCGTGCGTCTTAAGACAAAACAATGGCACTAACATATTTAAAGATATATCAGTGCAAGTTTCTTTCAGTTAAAACAACTCAAACAGGCATTTTAGTCTAAGAATAGCTGCGAGTTACAAGTAGCCTACTACAATAAATAAAAGCCACCCCTTAAAATCATTGAATAATTCACACACTAGAGATATTAATACTCGTGTTAACAACATTATAATATATCATTAATCGAAAACATGGCGATTTTACAACCAAAAAAACAAAACACTAAAGTACCCAGAGTTGGAGTGTTCGTTTAAACGAATCGTCCGAGTGAATCGATTCACTAAAATGAATCGGACCCTCTAGTAGTACCGGAGAAAGGAGGAGAGGCGCAACAGGAGGAACAAAACGCGCCCTCTGCCGGTTGCGAACAGAGTCGGGGGCAAGTTTCATCAGCCAATAGGAACGTAGGGCCATGATGACGCAGTAAACCCCCACGCACTTAAACTTGATGGTCTGTCGGAGCTGTGGCGTAGCGCTATTGTTTACCTATAAAAGTCAGGAGGTTACTGCAAACGTTCCCCAGACACGTACAGTTTGGAACAGCAATGGAAAATATAAGACTAAATGAAACAAACTCCTAAAAATAAATGTAAAGAACCTTGTTTGTGTGCCTTTTTAAGTAAAAATGACTTGCTGAACCTAATATCCTGGGGGGGAAATATGAAATAAACCATGAATACAGTTGAATGCTATGTCAAAAACGTTTATTAGGCATGTTAAACATTTACATTATAATACTAATGACTTGATATGTGAGCAGCAGTGCAGATTAGGAGGTGTGCTTTACTGTCTGGCTCACACTAAAAGCCAAATCCCAGATTTTGAAGCATTTACAGTAGATTAACAGATTAGTTGGGTCCAGCACTAACCTTAATCTGTGTCTGGCAGCCATTTACAAAAACCGACAATAAGGCACAAACCATACAAAAAGTAGCTTTTAACACACGAACACATGACGGTAGAGTACAGTACAGGGGGGGCAGCATTGATGGTCGCATTGCATATGGTCACATGTTTGCTTTTAATCAGTCTACATGCATAAACCTTCAAATCCAGATCGCTTTACTTCATCAGGTTCTGTGGGTCGTGTCGAACCATCCTTCAAAACATGAACACTGATGAACCGGGACACGCAACACACATCCAAGGACAGTCTGAGAGGATATATATATATATAAAGCTTCACTTGTTGATGCGGTCGCACTCTGAAACGCAGCATTTCTTCCAGATGCATCTCTCCAGCTGTGAATAAATATAGTTCTCAACTTGCTTTTCTTTTAAATTCTCCTAAAACCCTCGACTCGAGTCAGAATGTGCTCTCTCATCAACACAATCAAGCTCCTCACGGATAAAAAATGTGCAAAAATGCAGGCTGAAATGTTTAAAGGGTTCCTAGGCATCGTTGCAGTGCATTGTGGGATATAATTCTGGGGTTAAGGGAGCAGGCTGGCGTTCGGGGCTCCGAGAGCACGCATGCTAAGACCCTCCATTGCATCTTGGTGGCTCTGGGCGCTTGAGGCCGAACTGGTGGTGAAAGACCCGCGGAAGTCCAGATTGACGCAGAAAAGGCCTGGCAGGAGTTGGCGCTGGTACTGGTCCAATCGCAGCATGGCGTCCAGGACTGTCGAGCTGCCCCCCTGGACCCAGCCTGGCAGTAGGCGTGCCGCACTGAAGCTGGCCGGGACAGACTGGGAATGTTTCAGTTCCAGCTGATATGAAAAGCTGAGAGAGAGAGAGAGAGAGAGAGAGAGAGAGAGAGAGAGAGAGAGAGAGAGAGAGAGAGAGAGAGAGAGAGAGAGAGAGATAAATAACTGCTTCAGGTTATATTTTTAGGTCATGTTGTGTCGAGTGTTTTAGAATTGGCTCCTTTTTTCAGTTAATGAGTGCAAATTTAAACTGATTTGGAATTTGATTTGAAAAATTATCCGAAAAGTTTCATTAGTCAAACACAAAATGGGAAAAACAGATAACTTCATAGGTTATCTTTATTTATGTTCTAGCACCGTTTTTTTTGTCTTGCTTTCCAGTGAAAAAAATTCTAAAAATCCTTAAAGATAAATTTACTTGAGAAGTAAGATATACACCGATCAGGCATAACATTATGACTACTGACAGGTGAATAACACAGATTATCTCTTCATCACGGGCACCAGTTAGTGGGTGGGATATATTAGGCAGCAAGTGAACATTTTGTCCTCAGAGTTGATGTGTTAGAAGCAGGAAAAATGTGCAAGCGTAAGGATTTGAGCGAGTTTGACAAGGGCCAAATTGTGATGGCTAGACGACTGGGTCAGAGCATCTCCAAAACTGCAGCTCTTGTGGGGTGTTCCCGGTCTGCAGTGGTCAGTCTCTATCGAAAGTGCTCCAAGGAAGGAACAGTGGAGAACCGGCGACAGGGTCATGGGCAGCCAAGGTCACTGATGCACGTGTGGAGCGAAGGCTGACCCATGTGGGCCGATCAAACAGACGAGCTACTGGAGCTCAAATTGCCCCAGACGTTAATGCTGGATCTGATAGAAAGGTGTCAGAATACACAGAGCATCTCAGTTTGTTGTGTATGGGGCGGCATAGCCGCAGACCAGTCAGGGTGCCCATGCTGACCCCTGTCCACCGCTGAAAGCACCAACAGTGGGAACTGGACCTCGGAGCAATGGAAGAAGGTGGCCTGGTCTGAAGAATCATGTTTTCTTTTACATCACGTGGATGGCCGGGTGTGTGTGCGTCGCTTCCCTGGGGAACACATGGCACCAGGTGCACTATGGGAAGAAGGCAAGCCGGCTGAGGCAATGCTTTGGGCAATGTTCTGCTGGGAAACCTTGGGTCCTGCCATCCATGTGGATGTTACTTTGACACGTACCACCTACCTAAACATTGTTGAGACCATGTTCACCCTTTCATGGAGACGGTATTCCCTGGTGGCTGTGGCTCTTTCAGCAGATGATGCTCCTGACACAAAGCACAAATGTTTTGAGGAGCAAAACAATGAGTTTGAGGTGTTGACTTGGCCTCCAAATTCCCCAGATCTCAATCCAATCGAGCATCTGTGGGATGTGCTGAACAAACAAGCCCGATCCATGGAGGCCCCACCTTGCAACTTACAGGACTTAAAGGATCTGCTGCTACCATCTTGGTGCCAGATAGCACAGCACAGGTCTAGTGGAGTCCATGCCTCGACGGGTCAGGGCTCTTTTGGCAGCAAAAGGGGGACCAACACAATATTAGGAATAATGTTATGCCTGAGCGGTGTATATAAAAATGTATGCTTTTCAAGTCACAAGTGTAGAAAAACATACATCGCTATATAACTATTGTGATATATACCATTAGCAGGATATAATATGACTTTGACATTGAGCGACTGGTCTGACTGCTCTGTGTGAGTCGGTGCATGTGTTTACACGTGTGTTCTCTCACCGGGCCGACACCTGCTGTGACACGCTCCTCCCCGCATGTGATAAAACACCCTGGAGCAACTTCACTGTCTGATCCTTCATCCAGCCCACATCCTCCTGAATGTCTGGCAACCACTCCAACAGTCTGAGAGTGAAAGAGATACAAATATATTCCATATCAAAATGACAATCACCAGTGTGGATACGTAGTATATCATTTCAAGGTACAAACTGAAATAACCTGCATGAAATGAGCGTTCATAAAGTCTTTACCTGATGCTCATTGACAGAGCTGATTCTAGAGGAAGTGTGTACGGCAAAAGGATGGCAGATGCCATTCTGACAGGCAGCATGTTGCTTAGCGACTGCAACAGACTCCGCCTCTCCCTACAGGCCTCCACCAGCGCTGAAGAGAGAGCACAAAGACAGTGAACACAGAGCACCACACGTAACACATTACAAAGACACGCAGAGGTACTTCAAAGAATACCAGGGCAGTTCCGGGTTTCGAGTTACCATAATCAGGAGCTGTTATCTGTCAATACCTTTATGTAATCTAGGAGGCAAGTGTTCATAGATGTGTTCCTCGATGCTGGAGAGATCTTGGGCCTCTGTTTCTCTGTCATCTCTGCTCTCTGACTCTTCATCATCCTCACGATCAAAGTCTTCCTCGGCCCCTTCACCAGCTATGGCTAGCATACGGTGTGGACCTCGATACTGTAACAGACCTGAAACACACACATACACACAATGAGGGAAAGATTTGAGATGAATCATAAATCGACGGCTCACCCAAAAATGAGTTGTAATGGAGTTTTTATGGAGTGTTTATGGCACTTTATGTCCTTTATAGAGCTTGACAGTTGTAAAAGGTGGAGATAAAAATAGCAGGAACATTCTAGGAACAATGTTATTTGGAAAATGCAAAAGTAATCATTGCATAGGGACACACACACACACACACACACATATATTTTTTTATAATAAAAATTATAACTATTTATAACTATATACTGTATATAACTCTCTCTCTCTCGCTCTCTCTCTCTCTATATATACGCAGTTATAATTATATTTGAAATATGTGTATAAATTAAATTTATATATACACAGTACATACATAACAGATAAATAATATATGTTAAATAATTACAATAAAATATAAATTAAATTGAACTGTGTGTGTATATATATATGTGTGTGTGAAAAAAATCTATATAATTTATACATATACTTAAAAGTACACATTTAATTTTGAGTTTACAGGGCCTTTAAAATTACATTTGAAAAATATATGTATAAATTAAACTAATATATTAATATATAAATAAATATTTTTATATAGCTTATTTTTAATATAAAATAATTCTAAATAAAACTAATATAAATAATTAAAAGTAATACATTAAAATAATGAATATACAGTGAGGAAAATAAGTATTTGAACACCCTGCTATTTTGCAAGTTCTCCCACTTAGAAATCATGGAGGGGTCTGAAATTGTCATCGTAGGTGCATGTCTGAACACCTGAAAATCAATGTTAATATTTGGTACAGTAGCCTTTGTTTGCAATTACAGAGGTCAAACGTTTCCTGTAGTTTTTCAGCAGGTTTGCACTGCAGGAGGGATTTTGGCCCACTCCTCCACACAGATCTTCTCTAGATCAGTCAGTTTTCTGGCCTGTCGCTGAGAAGCACGGAGTTTGAGCTCCTCCAAAGATTCTCTATTGGGTTTAGGTCTGGAGACTGGCTAGGCCTCTAACTGCTCTAACTGAGGGAAGGAGGTTGTTCCCCAAAATCTTGCAATACATGGCCCCGGTCATCCTCTCCTTAATACAGTGCAGTCGCCCTGTCCCATGTGCAGGGGAACCTTTCGTGCCATGCATGATTTCAAACCATGACGTCTTAGTGTATTACCAACAGTAACCTTGGAAACGGTGGTCCCAGCTCTTTTCAGGTCATTGACCAGCTCCTCCCGTGTAGTTCTGGGATGATTTCTCACCTTTCTTAGGATCATTGAGACCCCACGAGGTGAGATCTTGCATGGAGCCCCAGTTCGAGGGAGATTGACAGTCATGTTTAGCTTCTTCGATTTTCTAATGATTGCTCCAATAGTGGACCTTTTTTCACCAAGCTGCTTGGCAATTTCCCCGTAGCCCTTTCCAGCCTTGTGGAGGTGTACAATTTTGTCTCTAGTGTCTTTGGACAGCTCTTTGGTCTTGGCCATGTTAGTAGTTGGATTCTTACTGATTGTATGGGGTGGACAGGTGTCTTTATGCAGCTAACGACCTCAAACAGGTGCATCTAATTTAGGATAATAAATGGAGTGGAGGTGGACATTTTAAAGGCAGACTAACAGGTCTTTGAGGGTCAGAATTCTAGCTGAAAGACAGGTGTTCAAATACTTATTTGCAGCTGTATCATACAAATAAATAGTTAAAAAATCATAAAATGTGATTTCTGGATTTTTTTTTAGATCATGTCTCTCACAGTGGACATGCACCTACGATGACAATTTCAGACCCCTCCATGATTTCAAAGTGGGAGAACTTGCAAAATAGCAGGGTGTTCATATATATATATATCGCTGTCCGATGAAAACCACGTATGTCCATTTTGCCGATTTTGAGATTTTTCGACGGATTGAATGTCCAGGTTCATTTCCGTATACAGTATGCGTCACATATCTAAATGGCCAATAAAAAGTTGTGAAATCATGTCATCTGATTTTCATGTATATCCATTTAGTGTCAAAGCTGTCAATCACGCCGCGTATCTCCCGCCCTGTGGAAGCATCTCGCCGGTCTCGCTGGTATCGTGAAGTTGTTTCATCGAAGCTCAGCACTGGATAGCCGATAGTACGACATTGAAGCTCTCCGCAGTTTAGTTCTAATCTAGTTCTTCACAGATTAGTTTGCTTGCTAGTATGTAAATAAACTCGGTCTCTTTGATAAGATTCAGCCTTTTTTTCTCAGTCAAACTGATCAAATTATAGCCTGTAATGCTACTGTCATGATTGTCACTAGAACATGCCTCACTCATACTGCTATCACCGCTTGCCAGAGGCTGAGAATATCCAGCATGTATTCCTCTGTATTCCTCACGTATTCCTCTGCTGAAACGCGACTTTGCCATTCTAATTAATGATCGGAAGAACGCGTATCGACCACCGTTACTGTAAAATATGCACGTATGTCCATTTAAACTCAATTTTGGTCAAATGTGGATTAT
Organism: Romanogobio albipinnatus; assembly: GCA_023566225.1. NCBI lineage: Eukaryota > Metazoa > Chordata > Actinopteri > Cypriniformes > Gobionidae > Romanogobio > Romanogobio albipinnatus. Next base: position 33,068,623 of record CM042262.1, read on the forward strand.
ATCATTACACTGGCAAGAATATGGTTACATGTAAAGATGCCGTACCAAGTATGACAACGCTACATTCAACTGCTTTTGAAATACAGTGTTTTTTTCACTTCCTGAAAAGTAAGCGTTGTGGACATACGTGAGTTTCATCGGACAGCGACGATATATATATTAAATTACATTTAAATATATGTATAAATTAAATTAATATATATCTTTTAAATATATACGCAGTTCAATTTCATATATATATATATATATATATATATAAATGTAATTATATGACATATTAATTATGTATTTGCTAAATTTATAATTTTCTATATTATTATAATTTTTTTATTTTAAATTCTTATATTATTTTTCAAATATATATATATATATATATATATATATATATATATATATATATTATATATATATTAGTTATAATTATTTTATATAAATATAAATAAAGTAATATAATTATATTAATATATATACACACTTTTTAATAGGCATCAATAGACAAAATGTAAATCTTGAATCCAATGTTTAAGTTACTTTGGATAAGCATCTGCAAACGTACAAAATATAAATATAATGCAAATATGTTTATTTATAAAAAAGCAAAATACAGTCTCCTGGCCGGACCTGTTATGTCAGTATTGGTCACTAGAGGTCTCTCTAACACCAGTCAAGCTCTCGGCATCTATCCGACTATCCGCTTCATTACAGAGGTGATAAAAATAATCTTCACCAACACAGCTGTGAGCCAGCAGACAGATAATAAATGCCATTTCATAAACACTGCATGAGAACTGCAATACCTGCCCATATCAGGACGAAACGAACCGTTCTGCTTCATTTAGTCCTGAAAATGCTGACATAAAAAACACAAATCTGATTAACTGACACGTTTAGAAAGGACTCACCGTTCTTCTTAAGGAAGTGTAAAGCATCTTTGTATCCCTGCTTGCACATATGCTTCATCACCTGAGGAACAGAAAAGCACTTACGTGAGCAAGCACAGGATTTATGTCATTTTGACAGTCAGTGTGTATTTTTAGGCCATTTCAAGAGGGAACATCCAGCAGACAGTGTTAAATGAACACCTGAGGTGTGTGTGTGTGTGTGTGTTACCATTGGATCAGGTGGGAAGAGAGCTCTGGAGACCCTGTACAGGTTGGCCAGCGTGAACTGAATGGATGTGTTGGTGAAGCGGAGCTCATGCAAGTTGGTTGAGCTGATGTCTCGCGGGCAGATGTCACTTTCCCCAGAGAACGGAGACACTGTGATGGTGTTCTTCAGCTCGTACTGAGGCAAATTATCACTGATGCCTCCGTCCACGTACCGCTGAAACACAAACACAAAGACAGACACACTTTTTTCATCTTTGTTCTTTTAAATGACTCATTTAATTAATTAATTTTCCTAATGTTCGTTCTTTTTGTTGCATTTGTTCCTTGCCACTGTCTTGCTTTACTTTGCGGTTTTAATTTAATTTAATTTGTCAATATTACTTATTCACTATATTTGCATTAAATTAAATTGCAGAGAGCATCTAACAAAACTAAATCTAGTTAACAAAATAAATACATTAATTATTTAATTTTATTACAGAGTGCATCTAACTTAACTAAACAAAATTAAATTAAAAACAAAAATAAATACATTAATTATTTTATTTAATTACAAAACTAAATCTATTTAACAAAAATAAATACATTAATTATTTAATATTATTTAATTTTATCTAATTTATTTTATTACAAAAAACTAAATATATCTAACAAAAATAAATACATTAATTATTTAATTTAATTACAAAACTAAATATATTTAACAAAAATAAATACTTTAATTATTTAATTTAATTTAATTACAAAAAATGTTATCTATTTAACAAAATAAATACATTAATTATTTTATTATTTTATTTTATTGCAGAGTGCATCTAACTTAACTAAACAATCTATTTAACAAAAATAAATACATTCTATAATTTAATTTAATTGCAGAGTGCATCTAATAAATGTAAACTAATAAATGAATCAAGAAAGATAACTAGATGCTATCAATGTAATAAAAATTTTCTCATTACAACAATATTAATTTCTGAGCAAATAGTCCTACTTGTCTTCAATTTAATTTAATTTAATTTAATTGAACTGCAGAGTGCATTAAAGTAACTAAACTAAACAGTATATTTAACAAAAATAAATACATTAATAATGTTACTAGATGCTATTATGGTCATTTTGCTCCATTACGCACTAAATGCAAAATTTTGGAAATTCAATTGCACAATATTGGACACGCCAATAACGATCAATAAACTGAAATGGAAAAAACTGAGAGAGAAGATTATGAATATTAATAGATTGAGGTTTTACTGCAGTGCTCAACAGTAGAAAGAGCAGCAGCGTTCAGAGCGCTGGCAGTCCTGTCATATTTGGGGCAACACACACACACACACACACACACACAGACAGACGGCACACACAGCCAACGCACATATCCAAACATCCACTAATCCCGGCCTACACACACACACTGACTCATTCACTGGCAGGGAACGCAGGGAAGGCGAGCCACGTGCCAACTGCACAAACACTGACTTATGGACACCAGCTCACTGATCTCACACAGCTTCACCTTTACCTTTCAGTGACTAACTGCAGAGCTGTCATTTAAACACATGTGGGACACATTTCATCTATTTCACACGCAGAGCACTGACAGCTTTTCTAAGAGTGTCAAATGAGACTGTGAATGAGGATTTGTTTCACAAAATAGTTTTTAGAGCTGGGAAACACAATAACAACCATTAACAAACATACAAATGAGAGGAAAGAGGAGTGAATAAATAAAATAATCAAGTAAAAAGAATGAAATTACATGTAGAATCAAGAAAATTAAGCTTTTGCATTGTGACATTATTTTCATGATAATTAAACATATTGCCCTCAAATTCTCATTACTGTAATGCAAGAAAAATTACGGTCAAATTACCAATGTCTTTTTCCCAATTAAATTAATGTACTATATTTTGATTATGTTTTTTTATTTAATATTTTGTATTTTTAGGGGATTTTACGGTACTAAATTATATTTCTGGAACAGTTATGATCCATTTATTACTTTTTGAAGTTAAACTGTGATAAATCTTGAATGCTTTGCCATATTTTATAAAGAAGACACTTGGCAGATTATTGCCAAAGTGAAAAAAGTTGCAAAAGTGAAAGTAAAATAAAAGTTACAGAAGTTTAAGTGCATTATAATGAAAATGCATAAAAATACTTTTTTTTAATTTTATTTTATATGAAATATATAATTTTGGCACTTGCACTTGCTATGTGTTTAGTGTAGTTAGATGCACTCTGCAATTAAATAAATTTTTTTTATAAATAAAATAAAATAAAAAAGAAAGCATTATTATTATTATGAGAAAAATTGTATTCAATTTATAGCATCTAGCTACCTTCTTAATTTATATATTTTTGTTAAATAGATTTAGTTTTGTAATTAAATAAAATAAAATAATAAAATAAGTAATGTATTTATTTTTGTTAAATAGATTTAATTTCGTAATTAAATTTAATTAAATTAAATAATTAAATAATTAATGTATTTATTTTTGTTAAATAGATTAAATTTCGTAATTAAATTAAATTATCAAATAATGTATTTTTTTTTGTTAAATAGATTTAGTTTTGTAATAAAATAAAATAAAATAATTAAATGTATTTATTTCTGTTAAACAGATTTAGTTTTGTAATTAAATAAAATCAAATACAATTATTAAATCATGTATTTATTTTGTTTAATAGATTTAGTTTTAGTTGTTGTTGTTGTTGTTGATGTTTAGTTTTGTTAGATGCACTCTGCAATTAAATTAAATTAAAAATTAAATTAAATTAAATTAAGAAAGGAGTATTTTCTCACAAATTAATATTATAGTTTCTTCATCTGAATGGTATGAAACTGCAGCTGGATCCTGGACTTCCTGTCAAACAGACGCCGGGTGGTCAGAATGGGCAGTAACATCTCCTCATCACTGACTCTCAACACTGGAGCCCCTCAGGGCTGTGTTCTCAGCCCACTCCTGTACTCCCTGTACACACATGACTGTGTGGCAACCCACAGCTCCAACACCATCATCAAGTTTGCTGACGATACGACGGTGGTAGGTCTTATCACCGACAATGATGAAACGGCCTACAGAGAGGAGGTGCACACTCTGACACGGTGGTGTCAGGAGCACAACCTCTCCCTCAACGTCAGCAAGACCAAGGAGCTGGTGGTCGACTTCAGGAGGAATGAGAGAGAACACCGCCCCATCACCATCGATGGAGCACCGGTGGAGAGAGTCAGCAGCTTCAAGTTCCTCGGTGTCCACATCACAGAGGAACTCTCATGGTCCGTCCACACCGAGGCCGTTGTGAAGAAGGCTCATCAGCGCCTTTTCTTCCTGCGACGGCTGAGGAGGTTTGGAACGAACCACCACATCCTCACACGCTTCTACACCAGCACCATAGAGAGCCTGCTGACTGGCTGCATCACCACCTGGTACGGCAACAGTACCGCCCGCAGCCGCAAAGCCCTGCAAAGGGTAGTGCGCACGGCCAGCTGCATCATCGGAGGTGAGCTTCCCTCCCTCCAGGACATTTATGCCAGGCGGTGTGTGAAGAGAGCTCAGAGGATCATCAGAGACTCTAGCCACCCGAACCATGGGCTGCTCTCACTGCTGCCATCAGGCAGACGGTACCGCAGCATCAGAACACGCACCAGCCGACTCCAGAACAGCTTCTTCCCACAAGCAATTAGACTCCTTAACTCTTGATCCATCAGGATCATAACACACACTGACAGAATATCACTCAGCACAACCCACTGTAGATACACACACACTATATACACATTTATTTATCATTTATTATTTATCATTTATCATATAGCACCTATTGTACATAATGGATCTCTACTGTGAATAATAATGTATACTGTACATTGTATATTATTATTATTATTATTATAGCTTAATGTATACTGTTTAATGTATGTTTAGTGTATATTGTTTAAAGTATATGTATATTGTAAGTATGTGTATATTGTTTAAAGCTGTGAGAACTACACTCACATTGTGTAAATTATTTATTGTTTATTGTAGAGTTCACTGTGCTGTGAGTAATTGTGTGCGCATCAGATGTGTAATCTGATGCTGCTTTAAATGTTGTACATGTCATGTCATGACTACTATGTTGCTGGAACTGCACCTAAGAATTTCACCTGCTGTTGCACTTGTGTAAATGGCTGTGTGACAATAAAGTGATTTGATTTTGATTTGATTTGAAACTTGGTAAAGGTTTTGGCACTTGCTCAGATAACACACACAAATCATGGACATGATTGGAAAAGGTTAATGGTCCTGACAGGAAATCACACTTCAAAAATGAGTGCATTGGAAAGAATGGGAGATGAATTTCATCTAGTGGAAGCGTTTGGTACTGCACACAAACAAAATCTGACTGAAAGCTCATTTCTTGAGATATCAACTGCAAATTTGGAGCACAACTTGTTTAGATTTATGGCTTTGATTTTCTTACAGTTTTAGAGTAAAACTTAGTTTCATACCATTCAGATGAAGAAAAAAATTCTAGAAAATGACCAAACTTAAAATTTAAAAAGTAAAATATTTCATTGCAATGATAATAATGTCACAATGCAAAAATCCTAATCGTTCTTAAAAAAAATGTACTTTGCTTTTCTAAAGCAAAATATAATTTCTATTTTTTTATTTGAACTGAAAAATGTTTGTGAGATGCGCTCAAAAATGAACATGAAGTGGAAAAACGCACTAAGAAAAAGAGAAAGCACTGCTAAAAACACACAAACAGTTCAAAACTCAAGAAAAAGCAAGAAAACGTCTCGGTTACGTATGTAACCCTCGTTCCCTGAAGGAGGGAACGGAGACGTACGTCGGAACTGACCGACGAATTGGGACTGTTTTCAGAGACCAATCTACTTCGAGTGTATAGAAACGAGCCAATGAACATTGGCATGCGGTTCACGCATTACACACGCCGCCCCGCGTTGCGGATATAAACACGGCAGTGGAAGTACCGCATATCGTTTTCAACTGAGGAGCCGAGATAAGTGGCTCGGGCCTTCAGCTGAAGCACAGCACCTGGCGACGGGACGTACGTCTCCGTTCCCTCCTTCAGGGAACGAGGGTTACATACGTAACCGAGATGTTCCCTTTCAGTCGGTCACGTTCGACGTACGTCGGAACTGACCGACGAATTGGGATCCCTACCAACACGCCAGGGATGCTGGCCCTTCCAGCGCCCTGCCTGAGTTCGCTGGACCACTCCTATGTTGGAGTGGGAGTCAGGGCTCCAGGCAGGGAAGGACAGTCACTTGCTGTTCCTGCAAGACCCACTCAGCGTGACTACTGGATAACGCTGGGAAAGCGTGCCCGTCTCGAGAGATAGTACGGCGCGGAGCCACATCCTTCAATGGAAGGAGAGGTGGCGAAATACACATAAGGACTAACCTGTCAGGGTAGTGCAACATATGGCAGTCTCTGGGGTGGTTCCAACCTGGTCCCAGGGGGGAAGAACACACCCAGAGACGACAGAGCAAGTTCTGTCAAGGGAAAGACACGGGGCTAGCAGAGTAGGGTAGCTGGTACCGTGGAGAATACAAACACTCTTCGTAGGAACATAGAAATGCTCGGCGCCGAAGTTGAAAGCGGTATGCGGTACTTCCACTGCCGTGTTTATATCCGCAACGCGGGGCGGCGTGTGTAATGCGTGAACCGCATGCCAATGTTCATTGGCTCGTTTCTATACACTCAAAGTAGATTGGTCTCTGAAAACAGATCCCAATTCGTCGGTCAGTTCCGACGTACGTCGAACGTGACCGACTGAAAGGGAACTAGAGCAAAGATCAGAAAACTGGCAACTGATCCGACTAGAGGGGAAATGAAAGAAAGCAAACCATCAAAAAACTATTTATCTTGGCACAACATCTGAAAACAACATCATCATTCTTCACAAAACCATCACTGAATATAGAAGTTCCCCATTTCCCAACCACACACAACTTTTTAAAAACAGAAGTAGTGGTTACGCAAGCTTTTACCACATTTTTGACTTTTGCCTTTTGACTTTAAATTAGGGCACAGACTTGTGCCCTAATTTAAAGGGTAACTTCAGGGATTGAGCATTAAGCTTTGTATCAGTAGAAACCCGGTAGTATATTCAAATTATGGTACTTTCCCCCCTCATGTCTCCCTGAGATGAGAGAATTATGCATTTTATTTCTGGAAAAAATCCTCCCATGTCATTTTGCGTCATCGGAGGATTTTTTCGGCCAGAGATTAGAGACTACAGCCAGTAGAGGGAGCTGTTCCGCATGTTTTCCGCATGTTGTGAGATGGTGGTCCAGTGGGTTAAGCCACTGAACTGATATACAGAAGGTTGCTGGTTCAATCCCAGCGGTCACCACCAGTGTGACCTTGAGCAAGGCACTTTACTCCATGTTGCTCCAGGGGTATTGTCCCTGTAATAAGGGCACTGTAAGTCGCTTTGGATAAAAGTGTCTGCCAAATGCATAAATATACATATGTTTTCAACCCGCCCACAGGGGAGGGATCTCACTCACAGAATGTAAATGCGCACAGCCGCTCGGCTCGGGCATTAATAACGGAGCGGTGCAGAGAAAAGTGAGTGTTTCAACTTTTCAATGAATTCCTATGAAAGTTTAGCTTCCACATGCGATCAGAAAACACGCCAGACTGGACACGCACCGAGAATGACAGCCGCGCTTACCTCAGCTCTTCTCGTGATGAGTGAAATCTGACTCCTGCTGTGTTTGTGCCTAGACTTTCGTTCGGCTCACTCACACTTTATTGAAAAGATAATTCAGTTTTTAATTGTAGTGTATATTCTCTAACTGAACTAAATTATTTTATTATTATGAAGATCAAAATGACGCTGGGGGCGGTGTAGGGAGTGGCCTCGTAGGGCAGGGAAGCAAGTGCATTCTGGGAGTTGTTGTCTTTCATCCACATGAGACAAAAATACATTTTCTGGCTTTTCTCAGCACCAAATTCAAAAATTATTTCACATTTCTACTACATAAATGACCCAGTTTAAATACACATTCATCTTCCCAGCGCTGAAGTGCCCCTTTAATGGTGTATACTATGTCAAACATCACTCGCTCATATTGAGTGAGTGATTTAAAGGGGTCATGAACTGGATTTTTTTATTTTTAATACTGTTGTCTTGAGGTCAACTTATGACGTTTTTGTGGTTTTCACTAAACAATGGAAGCAGAACAGTCAAATATATACACGCAGCTCAGGAAAAAGACAGCAACAGAAGTGCGGCGCGGCCGGGACAGATCGCGACGCCAGTTTCGCAGATTATTGGGTTTGAATGGTCCAAAATGTGTAAAAATGCACGTCCTGGCGAGTATTCGGGTAAACGCGGTCGGATATGTCTTAAGTGAACGTATACAGAGTTGAATGAGAAATCGGGTGTTACAATGAATTTGGTCCGTGCAGCTCTTAAAGGGCCGGACCTCATATTCTGTGTGAAGCAGGGCAGGAACATGCCAGCCAAGTGAGTTTTTAGGGTTTTTTAACCCTAAAACAATGATAAAACAATGATAGTAAGTTCTGTCATATTATTCAATTACTTTTACAGTTTTTTGCCATGGTATGGATTCAGTATCGGTATTGAGGTTTTTTAGTCTGGTATCGTATCAAAGTCATAATTTTGGTATTGTGACAACACTATTCTTTATAAAAAGTATTTGCTGATATTCTCTTTTTTTTGTCATGTTGGTTTACAAATTTGTACCTTTTTACATTTTTACTCTTTTAGTTTTACATTTTGTCAAGGGCTTGTTTGCATTTATACTTTTTTTATAGTACACTACTGAAGGCCAACGTTGCAAGTTAAATGAAATGTTTTTAAGTAAAATTGTTGAAAATTATTGCGATAAATTAGTCGATAGATTAATCGATATAAAAATAGTTATTGTCGTTAGTGACAGCCCTAATATAAATGTTATTTTTTATTACTTGGCCCGCCCGATCGGTGGATATATCCGCGAACCGCGCATCACTAACACACACACACACACACACACACACACACACACACACACACACACACACACACACACGCACACACACACACACATACAAGCCAAGTAAGTGCGTCAGCAAAACTTCAATGCAGACAAATCAGTATGTTCAAAACTTCCGCAACATAATCAGTAGATATCAAACGATCTGTAACAGTGCAATACTATCACATATAAAAACATGTACATGTCGGTAGCGTGATCCGTTTAGCTTAGGGCTGGGTGACATGGCCCAAAAAAATTATCACAATATAATTTTCCATATCAGTCGATATCGATAATTATCACGATAAATGTCAAATCTTTATTTCTTTAAAGTTTAAAGGCATATTTTTGCTCCTGAGTGAAAGATGTAGAAAACAGACAGTTAATAGTGGGTTACCTATCCTTTATTGTCAAAACATGACAAACACTTCCCAAACAGGTGAACAATTTTAAAAACTGAGGTAGAGTAGAATATAAATAGAATATATAAAATAAATATCTATAGTAAAATCTAGAACTGTAATGATATAAAATTTGGCTCTGCTGACTGCAAATTAAAAGTTAAAGTGCTTTAAAGGGGTGGTAAAACACGATTTCACTTTTCTAACTTTAGCTAGTGTGTAATGTTGCTGTTTGAGCATAAACAACATCTGCAAAGTTACAACGTTCAAAGTTTAAAGCAAAGGGAGATATTTGCTTTTAAAGAAATCAATTTCTAAGGACTACAGCAAACGGCCGCTAGGGACTACAGACATTCCTCCAGGGTCTCTGACATCACCAGCCCCAATATTTACATAAACCCCTCCTCCGAGAATATTAAATAAGGGGGGCGAGGCCATTTTGTATTGCTGTGGGGAAGAGTTGTGGTATAGTTAGTAGGCTGGAGTGTTTTTATCGCAATGCCGACGAAGCGCTGTTATTTTCATCCGGATTGCAGGTCCACTTTGTTCAGCCTTCCTAGGGACGGGGGTGCGTTGCAGTGCGTTTAACATACAACATGTTATATGCATGCGTGTATGAGGAACACAGTCGCATTTGCAGCAGATATATGCTGCCCATCATAAATCAAAGCACGAGACAGACAGGGGTCGGAGGAGAAGACCGGAAAATGTGACATAATGGACAATATTCGTCTGTATTTGCAATACACGAGCCGCGGTTCAGCTGCGTGAGACAAACACTGCCAGTGTGAGACGGGCTCGCGCGGCTCCCGCTGCACATTTCACGGAGGAAAGCTTCCACAATCTTCACGAGTTCAATGCAGGATTCGCACAACTGCTTGTCCTGAAAGATGGATTTAAAAACAGAAGCTGTTTACAGGCCACAACCTGTAAGTATGATTTATTTTTCGTCGATGTGTTTTCCTGTAATAGTTTGTATTGTTAATTGTACGTTGTAGCAAGGAAGTAAACAGATGACAACGCTCATTTGGCTCTGCAAACCAGTTTGTTAAATGCTCATTCATACTTAACGTTATCCGACAAACACCTAACGTTACAAACTTTTTAAAATCTCAACAGCGAACTTGGCATTAGTGTAAATTATTCTTTGATTAGAGCTTTTATGTATTGTTTATCTACAGGCATGCTAAACATGGTTCTGTGTTTGATTTGGCTACTATAGTAAAGCCAATGTTTAGTGTTCGTTCTTGCGACAGATATTTGGCTATAATCGTTCTAAAAATACAAAATGAACAGTGCAATTCAGTAGCGATCACTATAGATCCGCAGTCAGGTTCTGCTCGATCATCTTCACTAAAATTGTCTGGGTCTGATTCGGACTCAAATTGGTATGGTTTTATAGACGCCATTGTTTCTAATACTACCAAAGCACAGGCTACCGGTAAAGGTAAGGGGCGTGACGTTTCTGACAAACGTGCACTAGGCGGTTAGCGAATCACAACACACTGGACCAGCTAACCAACCTGAATAACCTATCGAGCAGGGTGTCCCATTTGTCATTTTAGGTCTAAGAAGGGTGCTCGCGAGCGCCCCCTTTGAGGTCGATATGCGCCCTCGATGCTCACTTCTGCCGAGCCCGCACTGGTGCGGGTGACACACCGGACTTCTTACCGGCAGTCAAAGCGGCATTACGTCGTGAAAGTGCGGACTCAGAGGAAGACCGTGAGGGTTTAGGGTGCCATTTGGGACAGGGCCGATGACGTCAAGGGTTGGCATATTCTGAGATCAAGCGTTTTCTGGGTCTGGTGTCAATAAAAGCTTTACTTTGACTAACAAGGAAGTTTTCAGCTCTGAAACGTACAGGATATTCTTATATCACGATTAACTCTTATATATTAAAGGCTCAAGGGAAAGTTGATTTCTCATTTCATGACCCCTTTAAACAAACCACAAACCATCAGTAATAAACCTCAGCATGTGTCACTTGTCCCGCATCATGCATTCAATGAATAAACATAAACAAATAACTTACAGTAAATAAGCTCTGAATTCTAGATACACTACTGTTAGATTTTTGTAATGTTTTAAGTCTCTTCTGCTCACCAAAGCTGCATTTATTTAATCAAAAATACAGGAATATTGTAATATTCAATGTTTTCTATGTGAATATATTGTAAAATGTAATTTATTCTGAGTCTTCAGTGTCACATGATCCTTCAGAAATCATTCTTACATGCTGTTGCACAGAAAGGCTAATCATATTGCAGTTATATTACGGGTAATTAATGACTGGATTAATCACTCACCACTCCCTGCAGGGTCGGCGGTATCAGGCCACAGTACACGGGAATGTAAGTACTGCATATACACGCCTGTACATATGAGAACACAAGGGATCTGATTCAAAACCATGAGCGTTTACTGTAAATATCTTGAATGCATGACTGTTTACAGCTGTGTATTAGAAGGTCATGTGAGCTGATTATCACTAAATCTGCTGATTACAGTTTTAGAAATGTGCTAATGAAGATGTGTGTGTGTGTAAGTACGCACTTGCACGAGTTCCTCATTGCTGTTGAAGTGTGACACCAGCACGTTTTCTCCGTCGGTCACGCGGGTGAGAGAGATGCCCAGGCGGCCGGTGGCCCTGGCGTAGCTGTCGGGGGGTAGCGTGCGGTGCAGCATGTTCCGGATGATCTTCACCAGGTTGAAGGAGGGGTGCATGGGCCCTAGGAAGCGCTTCCGGGCTTCTTTAGCCACGTCAATGATGTTGGCTCCGGCCTCTCCTGTCACAGAACCAGAGAGAGCAGTCAGTGATCAGAGCAACAGGTGGATGATGTGTCGTGACACGCAAGGAGTGTAATCTTTGACACAGATACCACAGATGGGGCACTAACAGTACCTAAGCTGTACATTTTGCTTAAAGACAATGAAGCTTTTGCATTATTGACATTATTTTTAATGATAATTAACCACATTTTTCAATCAAATTCTCATGACTGTGACAGATAAAAAATAATTATACATTATTTAAATTGAATAATATTTAATTTTAATGAAAGTAATATTCTGACATATTTTTCATGACAATTACAAACATTTCCACTCGAATTCTCATGACTGTAATGAGAGAAAAAATATATATTGATCAATTATTTAAATGGGAAATATTAAATATTAATAAAAATTATATTCTGACATATTTTTCATGATAATTAACCACATTTGTCTTTGAAATTTGCATTACTGTAATGAGAGACAAATATTAATATATTATTTAAATGGAAAAAATATTAAAAGTTTAATGAAAATAATATTCTGACATATTTTTCATGATAATTAAAAACATTTCCCCTCAAACTCTCATGACTGTAATGAGAGACAAATATTAATATATGATTTAAATGTAATAATATTTAATCTTAAAGAAAATAATGTTCTGACTGACATATTTTTCATGATAATAAAAAAAAATTATCCTGAAATTCGCATTACTGTAATGAGAGAAAAATTGAAAAAATATTTAAAAATATTAATATATTATTTAAATGGAATAATATTTCATTTTAATAACAATAATGTTCTGACATATTTTTCATGATAATTAACCACATTTTCCTTTGAAATTATCATTACTGTAATGAGAGAAACATATTAATATATTATTTAAATGGGATAATATTTCATCTTAATGAAAATAATGTTCTGTATGACATATTTTTCATGATAATTAAAAAAAATTCCCCTGAAATTATCATTACTGTAATGAGAGTAAGAAAATATTGATAAATCATTTAAATGGGAAATATTAAATTTTAATAAAAATTATATGACATATTTTTCATGATAATTAACCAGTATTTCCTTTAAAATTCACATTAATGTAATGAGAGAAATATATTAATATATTATTTAAATGGAAAAAATATTAACATTTTAATGAAAATAATATTTTTCATGACAATTAAAAACATTTCCCCTGAAATTTGCATTTCTGTAATGAGAGAAACATATTAATATATTATTTAAATGGGAAAAAATATTAACATTTTAATGAAAATAATATTTTTCATGACAATTAAAAACATTTTCCCCTGAAATTTGCATTTCTGTAATGAGAGAAACATATATTATTTAAATGGAAAAATATTAACATTTTTATGAAAATAATATTTTTCATGATAATTAAAAACATTTCCCCTGAAATTTGCATTTCTGTAATGAGAGAAACATATTAATATATTATTTAAATGGGAAAAAATATTAACATTTTAATGAAAATAATATTTTTCATGATAATTAAAAACATTTCCCCTCAAATTCGCATTTCTGTAATGAGAGAAACATATTAATATATTATTTAAATGGAAAAAATATTAACATTTTAATGAAAATAATATTTTTCATGATAATTAAAAACATTTCCCCTGAAATTTGCATTACTGTAATGACAGAAACATATTAATATATTATTTAAATGGAAAAAATATTAACATTTTTATGAAAATAATATTTTTCATGACAATTAGAAACATTTCCCCTGAAATTCGCATTTCTGTAATGAGAGAAACATATTAATATATTATTTAAATGGAAAAAAATATGAACATTTTAATGAAAATAATATTTTTCATGATAATTAAAAACATTTCCCCTCGAATTCTCATGACTGTAATGAGAGAATTATACATTGTTTTAATTGTAAAATATTTCATATTTATGTTGTTATTGTTTTTTCACATGAGCTCATGGTGATACCATGGTATTTTAAACATGCAAGGTACTTTTAGAAGTGCTTTGCATGTCATGGTACAATAGTAAATCTGAAAATACCACGGTATACAATTTTATGGCATTTAAATGGTGTCCAAATCAAATAATACCATGATATTACCATGCAAAATATCTATAAACATGTCCTAATACAAAAAAAAAAGCAATGTGGGGCTATCATGGTGCAGTGATAGTATAACAGGGTGATCTTGAAATACACCATGACACTAAAATTCAAGTGTTGCAATGTACTTGAAGGGTAAATCACTATTACCATGACTTACCAAGTTCTTTTTCTTGTGAATATATTACTAGGTGTAACCATAGACTGTAAAAAACAACATATAAATGAATGGTTGTAACATATAAATCTGGCTTTACCCAAACAGGCTCCGCTGACCAGCGCAGAGGCCGTGAGCGCGCCCGCACTCGCGCCGTAAATGTGACGCGCATTCTCCACCAGAAACGGCGCGTGCTCCTGCAGACAGCTGGCCACTCCGATGTGATAAATACCCAGAAAGCCACAGCCAGCGAAAGAAATATTCCACTGAGAGTCGAGAGGGAACATGTTGATCTCTTCTGGACAAATCTTCAAATACAAGTTAACAATAAATCCCCCTGGTTACTTTCGTTTAGCCTTTCACGCGCTTGACGCATCGCGGACGAGCCATAAATGCCGTTAGAGGGAGCTTCTAACGTTTATAACTACCTAAACACTAACGTCTCGCGGTTAAAAAGTTTCTAAAGTGATGAACAATCACTGACACACACCTCGTGAATGACCTTCTGTTTTCTCCGCTTGCTTGTTAAATAACTTTGCGTACAGTGACCGGTGTTTTTGACGTGCTTGTGCTCCTGACCGTTGGCTCCTCCGTCACAGGTCACCAACACAAACATCACCGGGAGGGAGGGGCGTGTTGGCATTGGGCGTGGCTGAGAAGATAGCCAATCAGAGGCTGCATAGACCATTTTTCTTGGCTGTCGTTTGAAATGTTTCCCTGAATTTGTCCTACCTCACGCGCCCTTATCAGCGGTGTTGTTATTTTTTTGTTATTGCATTATGACATAATTCAGCTTGTAATGACCATAGACATATAAAATACATTTTATTTACAAACAAAATAATAATATGTATTAGGTCTATGGTAACGACTAGGTCTTTTTTAAATGTCATAAATATGTTTTGCTTGATTGTTATACAGTTTAAATTTAGCTGAGAAATCTATTAAATAGCCCATAATACATATACATATTCAATATCAGTAGCCTATTTAACATATCAAAAATAAACAGCTGTACTGTATGTTATTTGAATGGTGTTTTCCACCTTTGTACAGTGTTTTACAACACATCTTTCCAGGGATCCTCCCAAATGACATGGCTTTACAAATATGCCCTCCCTGGGGATTGTGGAGGACAGAATACTCTGCTTTTTATGATTTATTTAACTGCAGTTGTGTCAAGATCCATTGTGCCCGCACTCGTGGGACAGGGGAACGTTCTCACATAAGTATGTGTTTTGAGCTTTGGGATGTCAGAGAGTTCAAGGTTCACAGGGACGACACGCTACAAATTAACTAAAATGAACCACCATTCCACAAAATCTAAATTTTGGGCATCTTTCCTGAAATTCTTGTAATGCCGGCCAGTGTGGAACATTACAGTTTGTCCAAAAACACATTTGTCACCGTTTTCATAACGCTTAGATATTTATATAAGCTGTTATAAAGGAACAAATAAATGTATTTAAAAATGGCCTGAATTAACAATCTTGGGTTATTGTTTCGACCCAAATCCTGGGTTGAGTCTTTTGGGTCATTTTTTGAGTTATTTTTTCAGTGTTTGGGTAGTTTTTGTGTTACACAGATCCTGGGTCAGACGTAACAACCCAGTGTTTGGGTAGTTTTTGTGTAGCCCAGATCCTGGGTCAGACGTAACAACCCAGTGTTTGAGTAGTTTTTGTGTTACACAGATCCTGGGTCAGACGTAACAACCCAGTGTTTGGGTAGTTTTTGTGTAGCCCAGATCCTGGGTCAGACGTGACAACCCAGTGTTTGGGTAGTTTTTGTGTTACCCAGATCCTGGGTCAGACGTAACAACCCAGTGTTTGAGTAGTTTTTGTGTAGCCCAGATCCTGGGTCAGACGTATCAACCCAGTGTTTGGGTAGTTTTTGTGTTATCCAGATCCTGGGATCAGACGCATCAACCCAGTGTTTGAGTAGTTTTTGTGTAGCCCAGATCCTGGGTCAGACGTATCAACCCAGTGTTTGGGTAGTTTTTGTGTTACACAGATCCTGGGTCAGACGTAACAACCCCGTGTTTGGGTAGTTTTTGTGTTACACAGATCCTGGGTCAGATGTAACAACCCAGTGTTTGGGTAGTTTTTGTGTTACACAGATCCTGGGTCAGACGTGACAACCCAGTGTTTGGGTAGTTTTTGTGTAGCCCAGATCTTGGGTCAGACGTATCAACCCAGTGTTTGGGTAGTTTTTGTGTTACCCAGATCCTGGGTCAGACGTAACAACCCAGTGTTTGAGTAGTTTTTGTGTAGCCCAGATCCTGGGTCAGACGTATCAACCCAGTGTTTGAGTAGTTTTTGTGTTACACAGATCCTGGGTCAGACGTAACAACCCAGTGTTTGGGTAGTTTTTGTGTAGCCCAGATCCTGGGTCAGACGTGACAACCCAGTGTTTGGGTAGTTTTTGTGTTACCCAGATCCTGGGTCAGACGTAACAACCCAGTGTTTGAGTAGTTTTTGTGTAGCCCAGATCCTGGGTCAGACGTATCAACCCAGTGTTTGGGTAGTTTTTGTGTTACACAGATCCTGGGTCAGACGTAACAACCCCGTGTTTGGGTAGTTTTTGTGTTACACAGATCCTGGGTCAGATGTAACAACCCAGTGTTTGGGTAGTTTTTGTGTTACACAGATCCTGGGTCAGACGTAACAACCAGTGTTTGGGTAGTTTTTGTGTTACACAGATCCTGGGTCAGACGTAACAACCCAGTGTTTGGGTAGTTTTTGTGTTACACAGATCCTGGGTCAGACGTAACAACCCAGTGTTTGGGTAGTTTTTGTGTTACACAGATCCTGGGTCAGACGTAACAACCCAGTGTTTGGGTAGTTTTTGTGTTACACAGATCCTGGGTCAGACGTATCAACCCAGTGTTTGGGTAGTTTTTGTGTAGCCCAGATCCTGGGTCAGACGTGACAACCCAGTGTTTGGGTAGTTTTTGTGTTACACAGATCCTGGGTCAGACGTAACAACCCAGTGTTTGGGTAGTTTTTGTGTTACACAGATCCTGGGTCAGACGTAACAACCCAGTGTTTGGGTAGTTTTTGTGTTACCCAGATCCTGGGTCAGGCGTATCAACCCAGTGTTTGGGTAGTTTTTGTGTAGCCCAGATCCTGGGTCAGACGTGACAACCCAGTGTTTGGGTAGTTCTTGTGTTACACAGATCCTGGGTCAGACGTAACAACCCAGTGTTTGGGTAGTTTTTGTGTTACACAGATCCTGGGTCAGACGTAACAACCCAGTGTTTGGGTAGTTTTTGTGTAGCCCAGATCCTGGTCAGACGTGACAACCCAGTGTTTGGGTAGTTTTTGTGTTACACAGATCCTGGGTCAGACGTAACAACCCAGTGTTTGGGTAGTTTTTGTGTTACCCAGATCCTGGGTCAGGCGTATCAACCCACTGTTTGGGTAGTTTTTGTGTAGCCCAGATCCTGGGTCAGACGTAACAACCCAGTGTTTGGGTAGTTTTTGTGTTACACAGATCCTGGGTCAGACGTAACAACCCAGTGTTTGAGTAGTTTTTGTGTTATCCAGATCATGGGTCAGACGTAACAACCCAGTGTTTGAGTAGTTTTTGTGTTACACAGATCCTGGGTCAGACGTAACAACCCAGTGTTTGGGTAGTTTTTATGTAGCCCAGATCCTGGTCAGACGTGACAACCCAGTGTTTGGGTAGTTTTTGTGTTACACAGATCCTGGGTCAGACGTAACAACCCAGTGTTTGGGTAGTTTTTGTGTAGCCCAGATCCTGGTCAGACGTGACAACCCAGTGTTTGGGTAGTTTTTGTGTAGCCCAGATCCTGGGTCAGACGTAACAACCCAGTGTTTGGGTAGTTTTTGTGTTACACAGATCCTGGGTCAGACGTAACAACCCAGTGTTTGAGTAGTTTTTGTGTTACACAGATCCTGGGTCAGACGTAACAACCCAGTGTTTGAGTAGTTTTTGTGTTACCCAGATCCTAGGTCAGATGTAACAACCCAGTGTTTGGGTAGTTTTTGTGTTACACAGATCCTGGGTCAGACGTAACAACCCAGTGTTTGGGTAGTTTTTGTGTTATACAGATCCTGGGGTCAGACGTAACAACCCAGTGTTTGAGTAGTTTTTGTGTTACACAGATCCTGGGTCAGACGTAACAACCCAGTGTTTGGGTAGTTTTTGTGTTACACAGATCCTGGGTCAGACGTAACAACCCAGTGTTTGGGTAGTTTTTGTGTTACACAGATCCTGGGGTCAGACGTAACAACCCAGTGTTTGAGTAGTTTTTGTGTTACACAGATCCTGGGTCAGACGTAACAACCCAGTGTTTGGGTAGTTTTTGTGTTACACAGATCCTGGGGACAGACGTAACAACCCAGTGTTTGGGTAGTTTTTGTGTTACACAGATCCTGGGTCAGACGTAACAACCCAGTGTTTGGGTAGTTTTTGTGTTACCCAGATCCTGGGTCAGACGTATCAACCCAGTGTTTGGGTAGTTTTTGTGTAGCCCAGATCCTGGGTCAGACGTGACAATCCAGTGTTTGGGTAGTTTTTGTGTTACACAGATCCTGGGTCAGACGTAACAACCCAGTGTTTGAGTAGTTTTTGTGTAGCCCAGATCCTGGGTCAGACGTATCAACCCAGTGTTTGGGTAGTTTTTGTGTTACACAGATCCTGGGTCAGACGTAACAACCCCGTGTTTGGGTAGTTTTTGTGTTACACAGATCCTGGGTCAGACGTAACAACCCAGTGTTTGGGTAGTTTTTGTGTTACACAGATCCTGGGTCAGACGTAACAACCAGTGTTTGGGTAGTTTTTGTGTTACACAGATCCTGGGTCAGACGTAACAACCCAGTGTTTGGGTAGTTTTTGTGTTACACAGATCCTGGGTCAGGCGTATCAACCCAGTGTTTGGGTAGTTTTTGTGTAGCCCAGATCCTGGGTCAGACGTGACAACCCAGTGTTTGGGTAGTTTTTGTGTTACACAGATCCTGGGTCAGGCGTATCAACCCAGTGTTTGGGTAGTTTTTGTGTTACACAGATCCTGGGTCAGACGTAACAACCCAGTGTTTGGGTAGTTTTTGTGTTACCCAGATCCTGGGTCAGGCGTATCAACCCAGTGTTTGGGTAGTTTTTGTGTAGCCCAGATCCTGGGTCAGACGTGACAACCCAGTGTTTGGGTAGTTTTTGTGTTACACAGATCCTGGGTCAGACGTAACAACCCAGTGTTTGGGTAGTTTTTGTGTTACACAGATCCTGGGTCAGACGTAACAACCCAGTGTTTGGGTAGTTTTTGTGTAGCCCAGATCCTGGTCAGACGTGACAACCCAGTGTTTGGGTAGTTTTTGTGTTACACAGATCCTGGGTCAGACGTAACAACCCAGTGTTTGGGTAGTTTTTGTGTTACCCAGATCCTGGGTCAGGCGTATCAACCCAGTGTTTGGGTAGTTTTTGTGTAGCCCAGATCCTGGGTCAGACGTAACAACCCAGTGTTTGGGTAGTTTTTGTGTTACACAGATCCTGGGTCAGACGTAACAACCCCGTGTTTGGGTAGTTTTTGTGTTACACAGATCCTGGGTCAGACGTATCAACCCAGTGTTTGGGTAGTTTTTGTGTTACACAGATCCTGGGTCAGACGTATCAACCCAGTGTTTGGGTAGTTTTTGTGTTACACAGATCCTGGGTCAGACGTAACAACCCAGTGTTTGGGTAGTTTTTGTGTTACACAGATCCTGGGTCAGACGTAACAACCCAGTGTTTGGGTAGTTTTTGTGTTACACAGATCCTGGGTCAGACGTAACAACCCAGTGTTTGGGTAGTTTTTGTGTTACACAGATCCTGGGTCAGACGTGACAACCCAGTGTTTGAGTAGTTTTTGTGTAGCCCAGATCCTGGGTCAGACGTAACAACCCAGTGTTTGGGTAGTTTTTGTGTTACACAGATCCTGGGTCAGACGTAACAACCCAGTGTTTGGGTAGTTTTTGTGTTACACAGATCCTGGGTCAGACGTAACAACCCAGTGTTTGGGTAGTTTTTGTGTTACACAGATCCTGGGTCAGACGTAACAACCCAGTGTTTGGGTAGTTTTTGTGTTACACAGATCCTGGGTCAGACGTAACAACCCAGTGTTTGGGTAGTTTTTGTGTTACCCAGATCCTGGGTCAGATGTAACAACCCAGTGTTTGGGTAGTTTCTGTGTTACCCAGATCCTGGGTCAGATGTAACAACCCAGTGTTTGGGTAGTTTTTGTGTTACCCAGATCCTGGGTCAGACGTAACAACCCAGTGTTTGGGTAGTTTTTGTGTTACCCAGATCCTGGGTCAGACGTAACAACCCAGTGTTTGGGTAGTTTTTGTGTTACACAGATCCTGGGTCAGACGTAACAACCCAGTGTTTGGGTAGTTTTTGTGTTACACAGATCCTGGGTCAGACGTAACAACCCAGTGTTTGGGTAGTTTTTGTGTTACACAGATCCTGGGTCAGACGTAACAACCCAGTGTTTGGGTAGTTTTTGTGTTACCCAGATCCTGGGTCAGATGTAACAACCCAGTGTTTGGGTAGTTTCTGTGTTACCCAGATCCTGGGTCAGATGTAACAACCCAGTGTTTGGGTAGTTTCTGTGTTACCCAGATCCTGGGTCAGACGTAACAACCCAGTGTTTGGGTAGTTTTTGTGTTACACAGATCCTGGGTCAGACGTAACAACCCAGTGTTTGGGTAGTTTTTGTGTTACACAGATCCTGGGTCAGACGTAACAACCCAGTGTTTGAGTAGTTTTTGTGTTACACAGATCCCTTATTATATCGCTCTGGTACCACAGACACATAAAATGGATTTTATTCTTCAGTTAACAGTTCTCCAGTTCCGCGTTTGAAAGTATGATATAAAAAATCTGATTATGAAAACAAACAGTATAGCCTACCTAAACTTAAAGCACTGTTTCTATCTGTATCTTTCAAATTTCAAATTTCTGGAAATGACCACCACAAAATCAGTCATTTTGATCTAAAATGTATATATATATATATATATATATATATATATATATATATATATATATATATATATATATATATATATATATATATATATATATTTTTTTTTTTTTTTTTTTTTTTCAATTCATATTTATTCATATCATAAAATTAATTTTTAAAAGTGCAATTATCTTTCAATTAAAATTGTATAATAATGTATAATATGTATAATATTATACATTATACACTCATATGTATAATAATTTTAGTGGAACTGGACAATATTGCTAAAAAATAAGAATCAGAAGCAGAATGCACTTTATTATAAATATAAAAAATATATTAAGAAAATAAAATTACAACATTTCTATAAATGCAGTCCATTTACCATAAGATGTGAAGTCTTTGAGTTTGTTGCTGTGGATATTTTTAGATCCGATTGAATGTTCCTAAAAAAAGTGTGTTGTGAAATGACAACAGCAAAACTGTATCCTTTGGCCCACATTTGGACAGCAACAGAATCTCAAGGAAAATATTTGTCTTTTGTGAGGTCAGTCATTGGGCATGTTCTCTGAAAGCATACACAAAACAGATTTTTCAAAATCAATAATTTGATAATTGATATTATGCTGATCCTGACTATCCTTTTAAAAACCAAATGTGTTTATTTCTTTGTCAGACACACACCCAAGGTTCATTATTGTCCCATGCTCATCTCATCCGCACTCATGAGAAGGAAATCTATCTTGGATTTATCCTGGAGTCTCAGTGGGTTAAACCAATCCCACACATCAGCAGGTGGGAAAGCAGAACATGTCCAGACATGCATAACAGCAGAG
Source organism: Romanogobio albipinnatus (assembly GCA_023566225.1). NCBI lineage: Eukaryota > Metazoa > Chordata > Actinopteri > Cypriniformes > Gobionidae > Romanogobio > Romanogobio albipinnatus. Next base: position 33,090,998 of record CM042262.1, read on the forward strand.
GAAGATGCTTCATTTCAGTCTCTCATCCACAAGACTGTTAGATAAGTGAGATTATTATATTATATTATATACAGTAAATGGATAGATCACACACAAATACAATTCTGTCATTATATATTGACCCAAGTTGTTCTAATCTAAGTCCCCATTGACTTCCATTCAAATACTATGGATGTCAATGGTGACTAGCAACTGTTTGGAACATTCTTCAAAATATCTTCTTTTGTGTTCAGCACAAGACATTTGGAACAACTTGAGTATGAGGATTTTAGATTAAATTGATGGAGATATTTTAAAGAATGTCAGTAAACACACCCATTGACTTCCATAGTAGGGAAAAACAAGTCAATGGGTGCTGTCAACTGTCTGTTTATCTTTAAAATATCGTCTTTTGTGTTCAACAGAAGAAAGAAATCGATACAGGTTTGGGAAAACATGAAGGGGTGAGTTGAGTAAATGGTGACAGAATTTCTCATTTTTGGGTGAACTATCCCTTTAACACGTGTGTATTTTTGCGGGCACTGTCTCTTTAAGACATCTCCTCCCGCCTTTTGCTCTAAGTTCCGCGGTGTGTGGGTGTCAACATGAAACATGAGCATGAAACACTGAAGTGAACTTATCATATTCCGCATATGTAAACGTATCAAATTAATATTACATATTTGTTTCTGTACAGAATACGCGAGACCGTACATGGTTTAAACGTCACAGGCTCGTGCACGTCCATCAAGAAACACGCGCCTAGAATCCTGCCCTGTAAGTGTTTAACAAGTTCAGTGACCATTCAGTCAGTCTGTTGCTATTTAACGTGATTTATGACTTATTTCAGGGTATAAAGGTTCGGTTACGTGGTTTTTCCGTCACTAGTAAATGTTGTTACATACTTTAATGCAGCTGTGATTTAGTTTTAGCCACACGTTAATGAATGACAGTGGTGCTTACAGTGATTTACCATGGGAAACTTAGTTACCTCTAAGTTAGCAACAACTGTCATTAAAAAGAAAAGAAAATTGGGCAAAACTGCACTTACTAAAGTTGGTGGTCGACACAAATGGGTTTTCAGTGTCCAGTACAGATATCCAGAAAGTATTATGCATATATATATATACAGTGAGGAAAATAAGTATGAACACCCTGCTATTTTGCAAGTTCTCCCACTTAGAAATCATGGAGGGGTCTGAAATTGTCATCGTAGGTGCATGTCCACTGTGAGAGACATAATCCCAAAAAAAAAAATCCAGAAATCACAATGTATGATTTTTTTACTATTTATTTGTATGATACAGCTGCAAATAAGTATTTGAACACCTGAGAAAATCAATGTTAATATTTGGTACAGTAGCCTTTGTTTGCAATTACAGAGGTCAAACGTTTCCTGTAGTTTTTCTCCAGGTTTGCACTGCAGGAGGGATTTTGGCCCACTCCTCCACACAGATCTTCTCTAGATCAGTCAGGTTTCTGGCCTGTCGCTGAGAAACACGGAGTTTGAGCTCCTCCAAAGATTCTCTATTGGGTTTAGGTCTGGAGACTGGCTAGGCCACGCCAGAACCTTCTTACAGAGCCACTCCTTGGTTATCCTGGCTGTGTGCTTCGGGTCATTGTCATGTTGGAAGACCCAGCCTCGACCCATCTTCAATGCTCTAACTGAGGGAAGGAGGTTGTTCCCCAAACTCTTGCAATACATGGCCCCGGTCATCCTCTCCTTAATACAGTGCAGTCGCCCTGTCCCATGTGCAGAAAAACACCCCCAAAGCATGATGCTACCACCCCCATGCTTCACAGTAGGGATGGAGTTCTTGGGATGGTACTCATCATTCTTCTTCCTCCAAACACGTTTAGTGGAATTATGACCAAAAAGTTCTATTTTGGTCTCATCTGACCACATGACTTTCTCCCATGACTCCTCTGGATCATCCAAATGGTCATTGGCAAACTTAAGACGGGCCTTGACATGTGCTGGTTTAAGCAGCGGAACCTTCCGTGCCATGCATGATTTCAAACCATGACGTCTTAGTGTATTACCAACAGTAACCTTGGAAACGGTGGTCCCAGCTCTTTTCAGGTCATTGACCAGCTCCTCCCGTGTAGTTCTGGGCTGATTTCTCACCTTTCTTAGGATCATTGAGACCCCACGAGGTGAGATCTTGCATGGAGCCCCAGTCCGAGGGAGATTGACAGTCATGTTTAGCTTCTTCCATTTTCTAATGATTGCTCCAACAGTGGACCTTTTTTCACCAAGCTGCTTGGCAATTTCCCCGTAGCCCTTTCCAGTCTTGTGGAGGTGTACAATTTTGTCTCTAGTGTCTTTGGACAGCTCTTTGGTCTTGGCCATGTTAGTAGTTGTATTCTTACTGATTGTATGGGGTGGACAGGTGTCTTTATGCAGCTAACGACCTCAAACAGGTGCATCTAATTTAGGATAATAAATGGAGTGGAGGTGGACATTTTAAAGGCAGACTAACAGGTCTTTGAGGGTCAGAATTCTAGCTGATAGACAGGTGTTCAAATACTTATTTGCAGCTGTATCATACAAATGAATATTTTAAAATCATATATTGTGATTTCTGGATTTTTTTTTTAGATTATGTCTCACAGTGGACATGCACCTACGATGACAATTTCAGACCCCTCCATGATTTCCAAGTGGGAGAACTTGCAAAATAGCAGGGTGTTCAAATACTTATTTTCCTCACTGTATAGGGCTCGACATTAAACTGGTTCACATGTCAAATCTGTCACTCTTTTGTCCGAGTAAAAAATTTGCTTGTCCGGATTTTTAATTTTGTTTTTTTTTGTGTTGTAAATAGAATTTATTCTGAAGCAATATTCTCACCAGTGTTCAATCAGCTTTGACATATTTAAATCTGCATATCTGTGATGTTTTTACCTTTTATAAAGGGCATTGTTTCCATAATCTTATTAAATATAGGCTATGCTTCAGCTTTCCTTTTATTTTTTTTATTTGAGCTAGAAATTTAATTAGAATAAAACACTATAGGGCTGTTACCAATCAAATTAAATAATTTACACTAAAAAAATTACAACTCAGAAAAGTTGGAAAGATGAAACTAAACCACTAGGTGGCGGCAGGTGACTGTCTTAATGAGTCATTGAGTCATTCATTTAAAAGATTCATTCAAACGGATGATTCATTCTAGAACGAGGCAGGCCCTGTCCCAAATGTAGGGCCCCAAACATCACATTTACTTTTCAGGACAAATACGGCATGATGCAACATAACACTGCACTCTAAGTACTTCAAGTCACAACAAAATTTTAGTGCTGTGAATTGTTCACTTGCTGCCTAATATATCCCACCCACTAACAGGTGCTGTGATCAAGAGATGATCAGTGTTATTCACGTCACCTGGTCATAATGTTATGCCTGGTCGGTGTGTGTATGTGTATATATATATAGAGAGAGAGAGAGAAAGAGAAAGAGAGCTTTATTTATTATTCATCAGTAGTGGAGGTGCTCAGGTGCTGATCGTGATTTTTCATTGTTACATTTTTATTGATTCTGAGCATTTCCAATTCACACCTTTCTTCCTCTCTGAAGGATGTTCTGTCACTCCAGCGCAGGGGCTTGTCTGGACATGGCGCCAGTCTAGAGATGTGATCCCACCACGGTGATGGAAAGAAGAAGACGGAGGCGGCAGACTCATCTCTCCATCATATAGTGTTTGTAGGAGGGGCTGAAGTAAAGAAAAAAGAGAATTGATGGAGAGAGAGGAGAATAAACAGGAGGAAGAGAACGTGTGGCTGGCCACAAGTGATGGAGGAGGAGAAGTTGATATTGATGGTTGTTCAGATGAAAAAAGGATGATAACAATGGGGATGAAAGTGGACTTTCCAGATTTCTTTGAGAAGCTGGAGTTGGAGGAAAGTCCTTCATTAGAAGGACACTCTATTTCCTCTGACCATACGGACACCTGGGCTCCGTCCATCTCGCCGTCCTCTTCCTCCTCTTTTCCCTGCCTCTCTCCTCCTCTTCCTCCATCGGTGGGGCTGGATGGCGTGCTGGCCGAGGGGCGGCTGGTTCTGGATGTGTATTGGGGCGGAGGAGAAGTTCTTCCTGTGTTCTGGGAGCATGTCCAGGTGCAGATGAGCAGCCTGCAGTACCTCCGACTGGGATCAGAGGATGAGGGGGCGCTAGAGAGTGCCCTGCGTGTCCTGCCCCGACTCACACAACTGCGCTCTCTGGCTATCAGAGGTAAACACACACAAGCTTAAGCATCTATCTATCTATCTATCTATCTATCTATCTATCTATCTATCTATCTATCTATCTATCTATCTATCTATCTATCTATCTATCTATCTATCTATCTATCTATCTATCTATCTATCTATCTATCTATCTATCTATCTATCCTCCATACATACATACATCCATCCATCCATCCATCCATTTGTCCATCCATCCATTTGTCATCCATTCATCCATTTATCTATCTGTCTATCCATCTATCATCTAATTATCTATTTGTCCATCCATCTATTTGTCTATCCATCCATCCATTTTTCTATCTGTCTATCCATCCATCCATCCATTTGTTTATCCATCCATCCATCCATTTGTCATCCATCCATCCATCCATCCATCATCTATTTGTCCATCCGTCCATCTATCTGTCTATCCATCCATCCATCCATCCATCCATTTGTCATCCATCCATCCATTTGTCTATCCATCATCTATTTATCTATTTGTCCATCTATTTGTCTGTCCATCCATCCATCCATCCATCCATCCGTCATCCATCCATCCATTTGTCTATCCAACCATCCATCTATCCATCCGTCCATCCATCTATCTGTCCATCCATCCATATTTTAACCTGTCTATCTATCCATCCGTCCATCCATTCATTTTTTTTTCTTTCTATCATCATCCATCCATTTTTTTATCTATCTATCTATCTATCTATAGATGGATCCATCCATCCATCCACCAATCCATTTGTCCATCCATCCATCTATTTGTCTATCCAACCATCCATCTATCCATCCGTCCATCCATCTATCTGTCCATCCATCCATATTTTTACCTGTCTATCTATCCATCCGTCCATCCATTCATTTTTTTTCTTTCTATCATCATCCATCCATTTTTTTATCTGTCTATCCATCCATCATCTATCTGTCTATCTATTTGTTCATCCATCCATCCATCCATTTTTTTATCTGTCCATCCATCCATCCATTCATTTTTTTATCTGTATCCATCCATCCATCCATTTTTTTATCTGTCTATCCATCCATCCATCCATCCATCCATCCATCCATCCATCCATCCATTTTTTATCTGTCTATCCATCCATCATCTATCTATTTGTCCATCCACCCATCCATCTATCCATCCATCCACCCATCCATGCATCCATCCATCCAAATTTTTCCATGTGTTAATATTCTCCCTCTGTCATGTTTCTGTTTCAGGACACCGTTTCCATGACCCCCAGGGTGACCCTCTGCCTGGCCTCCTCTCCTCTCTCCCTGACTCGGTCTCCTCTCTGTCTCTCCTCGTTCACCTGGATCTCTCCTTCAACCGTCTCTCCTCTCTTCCTCCCTGTATTCTCTCTCTCGCTCATCTCTCCGAGCTCCTGCTGTGTCATAATCGACTGACGGGTCTGCCGGCGGGTCTGGGAGCGCTGGCGTCCCTGCGACGGGTCAGTCTGCTGGGGAACAGGCTGGTGGATCTGCCCCCGGGAGTGGGCCTCCTCTGCAGGCTGGAGGAGCTGGATGTGTCCTTCAACCTGTTGGAGAGACTTCCAGAAGAACTGGGCCAACTGCAGGACTTACAAAGTCTGGAGCTGTCAAATAACAGGCTCAGAGCGCTGCCAGAGACGCTGGGTGATGAAAACACACACACTTTTAGCTAAATGAGAACATAAAATAGAAATGTTTTTATATAAAGTAAGTTATAAATAACCTCGTTGTGCAAGAAATTTTCATGGCATAAAAAAAGTAATAATAAAAGTATTAAAATGTTTAAATTATATTGAATATGTAATGTAAGATTTTATTTAATATGAAACAAAGTAGACAAAAAGGATAAATAATTTCCATACAAAAAGATCAAATCTATATAAGATATTATTTATTTTATGGATTATAAAGCTAAATAAACACACAAACCACTCAAACGCTTTTACATGTGTGGTGTAAACCCTAACGTGTCCTGATGAGTGTCTGGAGAACCATCTTCTGCCGTTAAACTACGCTAGCTACAGTAGAAACAACTATTTCTGACAGAGATTTGGTGCTTTTGAAGGAAAAATCTAGTGTTTGTGACATTGTGACTGACTGAATTGTCTCTCTCAGGATGTCTGCGCTCTCTGAGGCGGCTAGTAATCCAGAGTAATGATCTGAGGACTGTTCCAGAATGTTTGCACTCCCTCCCGCTGCTCGACAAACTGGACGTGAGGAACAACCCGCTGGGCCGCCCCCCGACGCCCCCACCGCTCACTCGCACGGCCCCAGGTCACTGCTGCGGCTTTAGCTTACCATAAATGAAATGTACCATGAAATGTTTATATGATCTGTTAGGGTTACATCATGTATTCTGGATGTTTTTGTTCATTGCTAAGCCTGTTTGATCCCAGTGACACTGTTTGTGTTTTATAGCTCTGGAATGCTCTGAGATCCCAGAGCTGCACCTCGGACTTGAGCATCACAGGTGAATTGAGTTCATTTCACAGACAGGCTCAGATTAGTGCACACTAGACATGTGCCGGTACACGGTAATACGATATGTAAGGAATAATTGACGACGGGCCGTTCAATTATTAGAATAATAATGCACACCCGAGGTGGTGATGCGGTCACGACGGTGTGCATTATTATTCTAATAATTGAACGCCCCGGAGTCAATTATTCCGCTTATACTACGGTTACCTCAAGACATCGATCGGAAGATATATTTAAAGGGATTCGTCCGGTTTTTGTACTTAAATCGCTATTGTGAGTAGGACTATTTCTTCCGCGTCTCATCCAACGGCTCTTTTGTTAGTTCCGAAACGTAATTTTAAAGCTGTTAACGAAGACTTGAGCCGTTGATAGCATTCTACTGCAGTTATTAATAAAGTTATTAGAAAGAGAGAGAGAGAGAGAGAGAGAGAGAGAGAGAGAGAGAGAGAGAGAGAGAGAGCGAGTGCTTGTGTGAATTAGGCTACCTCTGTGCGTCTCTAAACAGCGCTGTTATTACCTCGCTAGTGAAAAATGTCACGTGTAGCCTTTAAGTTGCTCCACTTTATGGGCTAACTGATCAAATCGTCAGGGCAGCGCTGACACATTTTTGTGCAAACTGTAGTGCGTGTGCGGCACGTGTGATTTCAGTAATGAGACAGAAAAGCTTGCCTTTGATGTCCGCTTCCGTCTGTTGGTTTTCATCTGGACTGTCTAACACTGCTGCCGCCCAGTTGTTGAACGTTTTATATTCACCGTAAATATTAAGATTTACTTTAGGAAAATCGTCTGTCATATTGTTGTTTTTTAGTCCTGTAATTTCCGTTATTACAGTTAACTATGCGAAGTGATATGCGGTCAAGAGAGCTGCCTGGAACTACGTTCGCTGTGCATCTCCCAGAAAATAATTGCACACCTCAGAACGTTCATCAGCCAATCAGATTCAAGCATTCAACGGCCCCGTAGTATAAATCACAATAATGAACATGCACGATATTGTTACCGTGGGCACTTCAAAATACCGTAAATAATTATTTATTACATATTATTTCGATTTCTTAGAATGCATTTTAAAAATACTTTACCCATCAACCGTTTAAAATGAACATGTCAAAGAGGAACGCGCACTGATGTAAACAAACTCAACGTGCATGAGCACATGGCGGAACGAGTGAAGGAGGCGCTGAAGTGCACATTCACTCTCTGACAGCAGAGGGCGCTGACGGAACAGCAGAAATGAAGCCGTTTCCCCGGTAACCCTCATAAACAAAACCATTTTCTTTATTTGCTATGGTGCTCATCACATAACCAAATACTTTAATACTTAAAGACTTAAGGCTATATTTTAATCATGCCCTAGATATTGTTTGAATATGTTCTGATTTTTTGTTGTTGAGTCACACACTTTACAATAAGGCTTTATTATTTAACAGTTCATTCATTAAAAAACTGACAATGAAAAATACTTCTAAAGCATTTATTAATCTTAGTTAAATGTAAATTTCACTGTTTAATAACACATTATTAAAATCAAAAGTTGTAACTGTATTATTTAATAGACCTGAGCTAACATTAACTAACAGTTGCTTTTTTTTAACTATACGTTATCAAAGAATAATAACTTCTGTATAAATGTAGCTATTCGCTTTTGTTAATGTTAATGTATTAACTAGTGAGACCTTATTGTAAAGTGTTACCTATTGTTCATTTAGCTATAATTCTTTAGCACTTTAATCTGTTTTAAATGTTTACTTTATACATTTTTGTGTATTTCTTTATTGTATTTAAATGTTCAGTTCTTTTGTTATAAGAAAGTTATTAAACCTGTTATAGTATGACAACACTTTTTTTGCAACGAATTTCAATACCGTGATAATACCGAATACCGTGATAAAAGCTTCAGCAATTAATCGCAACATGAAAACTTGATACCGGCACATGCCTAGTGCACACTCTGGGATGACTGTGCGTATTTTCAGAATGGCACACTACTGCACTAGTGCTGTTTGTGCAGAATGTACACTACTGTTCAAAAGTATTGTGACATTTTATTAATATAATTTAAAATAAGGGATGTCTTGATCAGATTTTTTGTGCCTCCGATCTGATCCGAGTCATTGATATTAAGTATAGGACTACATTTTATATATATATATATATATATATAATACTTAATCTTAACTGTCATCGTCCCGCTGGTGGGACACCTGGCACTCTTTTTTTGATCGCCTTTTTTCATATCATATATTTTTAGTAATTATCATAAATTAGGTATCATTCGAAAGCTTGCAGACTCAAAATTCATCCTGTGAAAACCGTTTTGAAATTGAACGTTGCGTTACCATGGAAACGGTACTTTAAATTCTTCTAGCGGGCTCCTCCCCTAGTGGGCGGTGTCATGTTTCATAGTACAACATTTATTTGAACTACTTTATAGTATATACTACTATATAATTTTTAAATACTTTATTCTAATCTTGACAAAACACATATTGTCGGAAAGGTCTGAGTCTCAAGGGTCAATATTTGGTGACCGTTCTGTGATGGAAGTGACATTTGGACAGAAATTTACAGGAAAATGCAATCAATGGAATTTCAATGACACCCGGTGGCTATTTTTGGTACAGCGCCTAAATAAAATCTCATGGGAACTTTAATTTTTTGTGATATCAACTTCAAATTTGGAACACAACTTGGTTAGACATATGGCTTTGATTTTATAGTAATTTTAGATTAAAACATTTTTGTAAAATATATATTTTATATAAAATAAAAAATATTTAGTACAGTATTTTTTATTTACAGTAAATTTAAACTTCCATAACTTTTTCATACTTTCATATTTTGAATTGCTTTCACTTCAGCAATAATCTGCCGAGTCTCTTCTTTAAAACGAGACCAAACTTATATTCCAAAAAAGCGTCTATATTCCAAAGCATTCTTGAATTACAGCCCTTTAAATTTGGATAGTGCATTTTCATTTGTATTCTCAAAAAGGGAGGTGACTGTTAAGGGGTTAAAAAAATAGTATGCATTATATATTCTATAATGTTCCAAATGTAAGTCTTCTCTGCTCATCAGTTTTCAAGTATCACCTGCTGGGTGTCACGTGTTCCTCCCTGGAGGGGCGGAGCTCTTGTTTCCACGGAAATGCGTGAGCACGGTCACACAGCTCCAGTGGGCGGAGAAGAGACCAGACAGGAAGTGGGTGTGGCTAGAGGAGCATGACATCCTGTTGAGTCAACAGCTGGAGCTCTGCCCACACGGAGCCTCATTTGAGAAGGTTGTAATTTTTGCTTATATTTATATAAATACTTAGTGAAAAATCTCCTGTTTTATGATGTATAAATAATACAGTTAATAACTATAAATTGTTAAAATACAATATTATTATAATGAATAAAATATGCAACATTATAAATGAATAGTATAAATAGTGCTGTCAAATCGATTCATTGCATGTAACAAATTATTTATATGTAAATATATATATATATACAATATATTTACAGACTTTTATGTTACATGCAATGAATCGATTTGACAGCACTATTAATATATATATGAATTTTAATAAAATATAATCATTATAATTTTTACTGTGAAAGAAAGCTCTGGTTTTATAAGTAATAACTAATACAGTTAAAACTAAAAATTTAAATAAATTAAAAAATTAAAAGTACAGTATTATTTTAATTAATATATGAAGATGTATAAATAAAATATAATTAATATTATTAAAATATAATAATTATATATAAACTGTATATTATAGTAAAAATGTATACAGTTTAAACTATACATTAATGAAATACGGTATTATAATTAATAACATGAACTATTATAAATAAAGTATAATAAATGTTATAATTAATACAAATATGAATATTATTAAAGTATAACAAAATATAATAATTATAATACATTTGGTAGTGAAGAAAGCTCCTGTTTTATAAGTAAAAACTAATAATTTAATAAAATAATAACTTTAAATAAAATAATAATTTTAATAAAGTATAAACTATAAATTAATAAAATACAGTATTATTATAATGAATAACATATAAACTATTATAAATGATATATTATAATCAATAAATATATGAATAATATTATAATAGTTCTAATAGAGAAAAAAGCTCCTGTTTTATAAGTAATAATTCAAACTATAAATTAATAAAATACAGTATTATTATGATGAATAACATATGAACTATTATAAATGAAATATTATAATCAATAAATATATGAATATTATTATAATAATTCTTATAGTGAAAGAAAGCTCCTGTTTTATAAGTAATAGCTAATAATTAAAACTATAAATTAATAAAATACAGTATTATAATGAGTAACATATTAACTATTATAAATGAAATATAATCAATAAATATATGAATATTATTATAATACTTCTTATAGTGAAAGAAAGCTCCTGTTTTATAAGTAATAACTAATAATTAAAACTATAAATTAATAAAATACAGTATTATTAAAATGAATAACATATGAACTATTATAAATGAAATATTATAATCAATAAATATATATTATTATTATAATTTTATAGTGAAAGAAAGCTCCTGTAATACAAGTAATAACTAATAGAGTAAAAAATTTTTATAAATGTAATTAATAACTTTTATAAATTAATAAAATACAGTATTATGTATGATCTATTATAAAGAAAATATAATAAATGATCATAAATATATGAATATTATTAAAATATAGTAATTATAATGATTTTTCCGGTGTCTGTCACCCTGTCATTCTTTTAGCCGATAGAGGTGTGCATCCCATATCGCAAAACACGGAAAGGTGATGTCGCGGTTCGCAGGTTTGATGGTCAGTCTTGGACGACACTGCAGACCCTGACCAGGAGAGGAAGTGAGAAGCACAGCTGCAGGCCAGGGGGCCGCCTGGCGCGGGTGAGCCAATCAGATCTGTCTCCGTCAAACGTTATGTTGCCATCATGAGAGCATTACTGCACACATATATATTCTCGTGTCTGTGTATGTAGTTGGCCTGCTGCAGTGTGTCGCAGTTCTCGTGGTTCGTGGCCGTCTCTCGTCCTTTCCTGGACAGTTGCTCCGTTTCCCCAGAGGGGGCGCTGCTGGTATCGCAATTCAACCCGGGGATCAAACTAACTTTCCCTCCAGAGTGCACAACAGGGACACGTATGGTCACACTGCAGGTCTGTACAAGAATATACTATAACTTTGAATTAGTAAAAACAGCCACTAATAATGAGATAATCGGTCTGATGTGGATATGACGGATCATATTGCTCAATTCTGTGTTTATATATTCGTTTTTCCCCCTCAGGTCCTGCAGGTGGTGCTGTCTGAGGTGCAGGACCTGACCGGAGACCCTCAAGCGAGTGCCAGCCCACTGCTATGCCTCTCTCAAACTCCCAGCATGCACTTCCTCCAGCCAATCACAGTGCAGGTTCCTCTTCCACCTGGAGTGACTGGTATTGCATCATGTTCACTTCTTTCTAGGAAACGGTTTAATTGTTAAACTGAGCAGATCTTAATCTTCTTAGAGACTCATTCCTGCCTGAGATTTATATTTACAGACATTAGCGGTTTAACTTTTTCTAGACATTAGTGCTGGCCAACAAATGAGGAATGTGTAAGTGGTCTCAACACTAGATCTATTGTTTTAGTATTTCAGACTCAGACTTTTATTTTTTCAGATGTTGAAACTAGGGGTGCACCGATCCGACTTTTTCTGTCCCGATACCGATGCCTGGGCTTTGTGTATCTGTCGATACCCGATACTGATCCGATACTATTGTTGAATTAATAATAAACTGTATATCTTCCACCTTATTCCTTCCTTGAAGAGACTAAAGGCACCAGACTTTACTAACTAAACATAACTAAGACAAAATAACAGATGTATGTAAAGTGTTGAATTCTTATTTATTTAAAAAACAATTGTGCATTCAAATCTAAAATAGAATGTAATCAAACTTATTTAAATAAATAAAATGTAGCAGTGGAAACAAAACCAGTGTATTGGTCAAACATACAATAGTAATCTGACAGTTATCAAACATTTTTTACACTACAGATAATTGTTTTGGTATATAATCATATCAATATTAAAAAGTAGCATTACAAATTAACAAATAGTCTAATTTTCTGCCATATGCAATTTAATAAAAATTATCAGCTAGCTAATAACAACTTTGTTCTGGTTTCACCTCACTCCAGTCGATGATTGTAGGCTAGGCCGATTTATTTTACTACACATTGTCAACAGAAATAAGATGAAATACTGTTGATAATTAAAAATAATTCTCACTACCCACTCTTGCTAAATTGGGTAAGCACACTTGTGTTCTCATTTCAGATGCGTTCTGAGTAAATTAATAAACTGATTCATGAGTTCAGTGTTGGACAGATCAGTCGTTAAAATGATTCGGTTCAAAGGAGTCATTAGGTCGCGAATCGGACATTAGCAGACGCGTTGTGTGCGAATCCCGTCTGTTAGAACATCGCGAAAGATGTCAACACACAGAAAACACTTCATAACTGAATATAATTTGTCTCCCGCTTATTGAAAGTATGCTTTATGTCAGCTGGTCAGAGAAGAGTCAACATTTTTTGAGCGCAATTCACACCCAGCGGTAATTCAAGGACAAAATTGTCCGAATGTGTCACGTGCAACATGGTTTCGGTCTTCCGACCTTTTGATTTGTAATTGGATTAATATGTGAAATATGAGAGAGCTAACACTGATTATTTTGAAGACCCAGAGAGTGTGCGTGGGGGAGGAGCTCGCTCTCTCTGTCACTCAGTCACAAGCGCTGCATTTGTTCTACATCACTCGTAAATCACAATAACTCATCAAATTAGACTTTGGCGGCCGTCAAAAAATGTTAAATGCAGGAAAAACCCTGACTTTGCAGTAATACCACCTCCCCTCGAAACATTTAAGTTACTTTGCAGACGTTGCAAACAGCCGACGAACTAGTTGGCGAGGCAAGCGTGAAATATCTCCTCCACACCGGACTCTCATGGCTCGCTCCATGTTGCTTCTAGCATGCGACACACGTGAAGCTGACGAATGACATAGGTTCTGCTGCGACGGAAAAAAAACACCTGGATCGGCTTGTGGATCTGTTCATTTTTCCGATCCCCGATCCAGCTATTTTGTCAGTATCGCGGCCGATATCCGATCCTAATATCGGATCGGTGCACCCCTAGTTGAAAGGTGTGCTTGTGCTGTCTTTATTTATTTATTTTTTGTAAATGACGCTTTGATATTTTTATTTAATTCTGGGGTTCCCAAACTTTTTTGTCTGCCGAACCCTTTACTTGAAGTGCCCCCTTATATTTTAAGTTAATATTTAAATAATTTAACAATACTTTGGCATCTTGACAGTTCTCTGATGTCTTAAAATATAAAAATTTTAGGGCGTTTTCACACCTACCTTGTTTGGTCCGGATTTTTGGTCCGGAATCAAAATTACAGGTGTGAAACCTCCCCCGTACCACGGTCCGGACCAAACAGACGAAATTTGGTCCGACGAAAAGAGGTAGTCTCGGTCCGGATCAAACTGAACAAAGGTTCGGTTCGTTTCTAGTGTGAAAGCATTTTCTGTATGGTTCGGACTTCCAGACCATTTACAGGAAGTTCCTGTTTGAAAGGAGTCATGTGATCGCGGTTGACGACATTCGCCACCATTGATTTTTCAAAAAACGATTTGTCCACAGATGCAAATGCAAGTATCCAATTCATATCAGATTTATTTCCACAAATGAATGAGGCCTGAAACCGATCTGAGCATCTCTGAATCCATGGGCTTTTTTCCTGCTTACCACATCGGAGGAAACATCGGAATTGGGTCACTTGAACCATGTAAAGTAAATGTGGCCTTACTGTCTGAAATTGGAAGGTCAAGTCATGGGACGCAGTGTTGTTTGGTGTTGAGCTGTGCACAGTTTACACATGGTAGTGTGCTACTCATTCTGAACAAAGCGATGTGTACTGCAGACCAATGTTTTAGGCTCCTATGTGTGTGTTCAGGTCACATGGTGGACATGTCCTGTTTGCACCTGATGCACGGCGACCCCACGGCCCACACCTGGACTGACATCACCGCTCAGGTGTCCCTCTACGTCACACACATCTACGCCGTCTTCTCAATCACACACTTCTCATGGTGAGCAGCACAGAAGTGCTCCACAAGGCTGCATTTATTTGATCAAGAATGATTTCTGAAGGATCATGTGACACTGAAGACTGGAGTAATGATGCTGAAAATACAGCTTTGATCACAGAAATAAAGTACATTTAAAAATATATTCACATAGAAAACAGTTATTTTACATTTTAATAATATTTAACAATTTTACTGTATTTTTGATCAATAAATGCAGCCTTGGTGAGCAGAAGAGACTTCAAGATTAAAAAATCGTAATTATTCCAGACTTGTGACCAGTAGCGTAAACACATGCAGTCTGTCATATACAGTGTGTGTGTGTGTGTGTGTTCAGGTACTGGTTGTGGTACACCACTCACAGGTGTGTTAGTGGGGTTGTCAGGAAGATGTATCATCGCTTGAAACAGTTCCGGGTTCGATTCCTGGCTCTACAGAGAAAAAGCGACCCAGAGCAGGTTCTGCTGCAGTGCCTGCCGTCTGACAAGGTGAGTGAGTGTGTGTGTGTGTGTGTGGTTTCTAGGGGGTTCTGGGTAGGTTGTTGCTTACTAATGCCATGATTACACTTGACTTTGAGCAAGCAAAATTTCTACATACACTGGAAAGCAGCGAAATTCGCATTGCACTTCCTGTCTCCTGCATTCACATGCATATGATTGGAAGTCAATGTAATGAAAAGTGCAATGTGACGGTCTCAAGTGTCCAAGTCTGTGATATTAGGTTTCCAGGAAATCAATATATGAATATATATATTATAATTATACACCGATCAGGCATAACATTATGACATGGTGAAGTGAATAACACAGATTATCTCTTCATCACGGCTCCTGATAGTGGGTGGGATATATTAGGCAGCAAGTGAACATTTTATCCTCAAAGTTGATGTGTTAGAAGCAGGAAAAATGGGCAAGCGTAAGGATTTGAGCGAGTTTGACAAGGGCCAAATTGTGATGGCTAGACGACTGCGTCAGAGCATCTCTAAAACTGCAGCTCTTGTGGGGTGTTCCCGGTCTGCAGTGGTCAGTCTCTATCAAAAGTGCTCCAAGGAAGGAACAGTGGAGAACCGGCGACAGGGTCATGGGCGGCCAGGGTCATTGATGCACGTGGGGAGCAAAGGCTGACCCGTGTGGTCTGATCAAACAGACGAGCTACTGGAGCTCAAACTGCTCAAAAAGTTAATGCTGGATCTGATAGAAAGGTGTCAGAATACACAGAGCATCTCAGTTTGTTGTGTATGGGGCGGCATAGCCGCAGACCAGTCAGGGTGCCCATGCTGACCCTTGTCTAGTCAGGGCTGTTTTGGCAGCAAAAGGGGGACCAACACAATATTAGGTCATAATGTTAAGCCTGATCGGTGTATATCTATATATATATATATATATATATATATATATATATATATACAGTGAGGAAAATAAGTATTTGAACACCCTGCTATTTTGCAAGTTCTCCCACTTAGAAATCATGGAGGGTCTGAAATTGTCATCGTAGGTGCATGTCCACTGTGAGAGACATAATCTTAAAAAAAAAATCCAGAAATCACAATGTATGATTTTTTAACTATTTATTTGTATGATACAGCTGCAAATAAGTATTTGAACACCTGAGAAAATCAATGTTAATATTTGGTACAGTAGCCTTTGTTTGCAATTACAGAGGTCAAACGTTTCCTGTAGTTTTTCAGCAGGTTTGCACTGCAGGAGGGATTTTGGCCCACTCCTCCACACAGATCTTCTCTAGATCAGTCAGGTTTCTGGCCTGTTACTGAGAAACACGGAGTTTGAGCTCCTCCAAAGATTCTCTATTGGGTTTAGGTCTGGAGACTGGCTAGGCCACGCCAGAACCTTGATATGCTTCTTACAGAGCCACTCCTTGGTTATCCTGGCTGTGTGCTTCGGGTCATTGTCATGTTGGAAGACCCAGCCTCGACCCATCTTCAATGCTCTAACTGAGGGAAGGAGGTTGTTCCTCAAAATCTCACAATACATGGCCCCGGTCATCCTCTCCTTAATACAGTGCAGTCGCCCTGTCCCATGTGCAGAAAAACACCCCCAAAGCATGATGCTACCACCCCCATGCTTCACAGTAGGGATGGTGTTCTTGGGATGGTACTCATCATTCTTCTTCCTCCAAACACGTTTAGTGGAATTATGACCAAAAAGATCTATTTTGGTCTCATCTGACCACATGACTTTCTCCCATTACTCCTCTGGATCATCCAAATGGTCATTGGCAAACTTAAGACGGGCCTTGACATGTGCTGGTTTAAGCAGGGGAACCTTCCGTGCCATGCATGATTTCAAACCATGACGTCTTAGTGTATTACCAACAGTAACCTTGGAAACGGTGGTCCCAGCTCTTTTCAGGTCATTGACCAGCTCCTCCCGTGTAGTTCTGGGCTGATTTCTCACCTTTCTTAGGATCATTGAGACCCCATGAGGTGAGATCTTGCATGGAGCCCCAGTCCGAGGGAGATTGACAGTCATGTTTAGCTTCTTCCATTTTCTAATGATTGCTCCAACAGTGGACCTTTTTTCACCAAGCTGCTTGGCAATTTCCCGTAGCCCTTTCCAGCCTTGTGGAGGTGTACAATTTTGTCTCTAGTGTCTTTGGACAGCTCTTTGGTCTTGGCCATGTTAGTAGTTGGATATTACTGATTGTATGGGGTGGACAGGTGTCTTTATGCAGCTAACGACCTCAAACAGGTGCATCTAATTTAGGATAATAAATGGAGTGGAGGTGGACATTTTAAAGGCAGACTAACAGGTCTTTGAGGGTCAGAATTCTAGCTGATAGACAGGTGTTCAAATACTTATTTGCAGCTGTATCATACAAATAAACAGTTAAATATAGGGTATATTTAACTATTATATTTCTTATACTGGATTTTTTTTTTTTTTAGATTATGTCTCACAGTGGACATGCACCTACGATGACAATTTCAGACCCCTCTATGATTTCCAAGTGGGAGAACTTGCAAAATAGCAGGGTGTTCAAATACTTATTTTCCTCACTGTATGTATATATATATATATATTATCATAGTTATAAGCTCTAAAGTAGGATTTTTCATTAAAATGATATGCTACACTTTTAACAGTTGTTATTCTGGTCTCTCTTTAGGCTGAAAACAGATTGATGTCTCTGTCGGAGCAGTATGTAGGTCCTCAGCCTTCTGAGTTATGTATCCTGCTGGAGGGAGAGCAGTTTTTCGCTGGCTTTGAGAGAGGCATTGACATCAGCACAGGTGGACACACACACGTTTACCACAAGAAACACACCTCAGCCAATACAGCATGAATAGATGTAAACCATTAAACATATTAAAGTTAACCTGAATGGTGTCCTCAGACCGTCCTGACTGTAAAGATGGCAGACTCTCATTCACCTTTTACTCTCACCTGAAGAACATTAAAGAGGTGTACGTGTGTCCGACCCAGCCACAGCAGGGCACCGTGAGAGGACAGGTGAGCGGGTTAATCGCTGTTAGATCAGTCCAGTATGTTTGGTTTAGCTCCTCCCACTTTTGAATCCAACATATAGCTTTGCATATTGACCTCAAATGTGATCTGATCAGATGATGATGTTGTGATGATGTACCTCTCCTGTAATGAGACGTGTCCCTACAGGTTTCATTTTACAGGGGTGAAGTGCCTAATGATCTTCCAGAGGAAATAGCGAGTAAAAGAAAAGGTCACGACAACCAGTGGATGGCGACGCTTCCTCTGCGGATTCCTGTGAGCAACCTCTAAGACTAACCACAGTGCACAATGCTATATTTTGTATTATAAGATACCTTGCTCCTAAAGGCCCGTTCACACTAAGGGCCCTGATCTGAGCGCATGGTCTGATGGCGCAGGTGCATTTAGGTGCACTTTTATTTTTAATATTTAAAAATGTGTGTGTGCTGCAGCGTGTCCCTGTGTGTGTAATAATCAGAGTGTACGTGTGTTGTGCACCCGCCATGTTTGTGTTGGTCAATGGCGCAGTCGTTTTCAGTTGCCCTTAATATAGCAATACGCCAACAATGCGCCTGAACACACCTGGTTTTCAGACCGCCCTTGGGCGAACAGATGGGCATGAGTGCCCTTTGCTATTTAAACAATGTGGCGCTGGACGTGAAAATGACAACTGCGTCGGGCTGAAACTAGCAAAAAACACTTGCGTCTTGGCACAGTGCACCGGGTGTATGATAGGGCGCCAAGGACTATAACACCACAACTATAACGATAACGGCATGGAATCATTTTTAGAACGTTTTTTTTCCATGTGATGAACGATAAAAACATTGACAGCCAATCAGAATCCATCCTGCTTTAAAGAGCTTGAGCATTTAAAGTGGCAGACGACAAAACTGCAGCGCACGCTTATAATAAACAGAACAATATCGTCCTCTGGTATGGACATTAATATAGTTATCGTTATAATTTTCGTTCATGGTGTGAACAGCCTTAAGTCTTGCTAAGACAATCCCAGAATGCAATATATTACTATATATTATTATATATGTTTTCTGTAAATTACAGTTTTAAAGCAATATGCTGTGAAAAAATTAAATATATTTGATAAAAAAATTACACTACAAAGTTACAATACTTTTCTACAAATTCTTGACTTTCAATTGTTCAAATTCTCTATAAATATATACTTTAAAATGTATTATATATATATATATACATATGTACTTATGAATTAAAATAGAGTAATTATATATATATTAGGTATACTTTTTTTATGTGTGTGTGTGTGTGTATATATATATATATATATATATATAATCGTACCAATTAAAATACATAAATTAAAGTGCTTATTAGAATATTGTGTTGTTTGTTTAGTCTGCTGGAATCATTTATGAAGGTTACTCAAGTTTTTCGTGTGGGAGAGTTTCTGCCCGTTAATGGTTCAAATCAGTCACTTATTAGTTTCCCTTTTGGTTAGGACGCTGCCCATGTAGACGGTAGACGGGCAGCTCACTAGTGTTTGAACTATGACAGATAAATAATAATTGTTTTCTCATATTTTCACACACAGAACGCTGACTGTGATGGGAACATCTCCGGCGAGCTGAACTTGGGCGACCCGGAGAGCGGCTACCTGACACAGACCAACCTGCTGTCCATCTCCTTACGCATCAACCAGGAGTGGCAGAATATCGGCATCAACCTGGGCATCGGCTACGACCAGCTGGAACGATTCCGAAACCAACATAGGTGAGCCTCGGGTCAGAGCCGGTGGGGAGTGTGGAAAGAGCCCGCCAGCAGATGGCGCTGTACATCAGCACCTTCAGTCTTTATTATAGGACACATTTACTACAGATTTTACAGCAGGTCCTAGTCTAAATTGTATTATATATGTTTATTGCAACATTAGTTATCTGAGAACACTGACTCGTTGAATATTAATGACATTCTATGACTGGAAAGATCAGTATGAGTGTATTAATATTCATGAGCTTTTTCTCTATTTTTTTTTGGCTTTGAGATAGGATAGTAGAAACTGACAGGGAGCAAAGAGGGAGCGGATCACAGGTGTGTTTGCGCTGGTATAAAATCACTCATAATCACTGTGGGACATGCAGTTCAGAGAAAGAGAGAGAGAGAGGCAGTGTGAAAGTGAGTGATGGAGGAAAGAAATGAAGACAGCAATGGTGAATTTTGAGTGTTTTGTTTTGATCAGTCAGCCATCTGGGACACTGCAGGAGACGGTCCGCATTCACACGCATGCATGCACGCTCATTTTCTCTCTCTAGCCTGCTTGTCTTCTCTCACGTCAAGTTACATTTCAAATTTCAGGGTTACACTTTATTTTAAGGTGTCCTTGTTACACTAGTTAAGTACTGAATTAAGAACATGTACTTACTATAGGGTTAGGGTTTGGTTTAGTTGCATGTAATTATGCCTAATTTAACATATGTAACAAGGTCAATGTAAAATAAAGTGTTACCAATTTCAATAAGTGTGTTCTGTTAATCAACAATGTATTATACAAATTTATAATTTTTTTCAAGACATATGCATGACATTTATGCCACAATTAATGTCAGTTTTCATTTTATATGAATAATTGTATGCCTTATTTTTTTAGGCTCACATTATTGTATTTTAATTTATTTAGGACAATTAGACACATTTTATCCAGCAGTTTGTATTATTGTGTTTTTTCCAGTGGTTTCTCTTTTATTATTCCCATTATCTTCAATGGTGATGGTATATATATTTATGATTATGAGAATGCAGTTTTAATCATTTGATTATGTTAATAAAATTTGGGTTAAAAGTGCTTATTTGTTATCACTTTTAATAAAAAAAAAATTATTTAGCGCAACATTTCATTATATATTTAATTATTTATTATTATTTACTTAATTAAAAATATATAATTATTATTTATTTAAATATATAATTATATAATTTTGTTTATTATATCCATCCATGCTTTAATTGACAATTGTGTGTGTATACATATATATATATAAACCTCTGGAAAAATTATAATGATGAAAATTGGTGGATAAATTGTGCCTAATTGTCCTAAATAAATAAGGAATATGATTATTCATATAAAATGAAAACTAAGTAATTGTGGAATAAATGTCTTGTCATATGCCTTGAAATAAATAAATGCATTTTGTTCCTCATTTATGCTGACATTTCTTTGCATTTTAATTGAAACACTTCAGAATTAAAGGGGTGATGAATTGAGAAATCAACTTTCCCTAAAGCTTTTTATATATAAAAGCTCATGGTAATACAAGATTATCCTGTAAGTTTCAGAGCTGAAAACTTCCTTGTTAGTCAAGCTTTTATAGACACCAGGCCCAGCAAACACTCGATCTCAGAATGTGCCCGGCTATGACATCTGAGTGTAGTGAACCACCGCCTGAAGAGAAGAAGAACAACGCCTGATTCTGTAGCCCCGCCCACCGACTCGTGCCACATCAAATTTTTTAAAACATACCGCATAAGCTTCATTCAGATTCCAATATTATGAATGCATGGATGAACTTTATTTTGAATGAATATCCAGCTCACATGGGGAAGACATTGCGCGTCTGTTCCTTCATTTAACCACGGATTCGTTTGTAAACAAAAGACTGGATTTGCAGACAGGATGAGATTAAACATACTTATGTGAGTAAAAATGTTTTTTATATGTGATAGTATTGCATTGTACAGATCGTTTGATATCTATTGATTATGTGTACATGTCTAACTGAACATTAGCACGCTGTCAAAGGCTGAAGAATCCTTTATTTGTGGTTTTGTTGGTTCATTGCGATTCGGGATCAGACTCGAGGACATGTATGGGCCAGGGCTCGCAAAGCCCAACGTCCCGGGACTATGTGTTTTCCAGACGGGCTACCAAAACCAAAATCTTAAATAGTGAAATAACATTACATTCTTGATGTGCGTTCACTCTCTTGACTTGATATTTGAAGGAAAAATACAATCGTGGAAGTTTTGATCATGCAGTCTGCAATTTACTTGGTGTGTGTGTGATGCACGGTCGCTTATATCCACCGACCGGGCGGGCCAAGTAATAAAAAATAACATTCCAATCAATCGCGGGTGGATGAGAGATAAATCATTGTTGTTTTGTTTGATAAAGACATTTTGCGAGCCTTGTTGGACGAATCATTTCGGTTGCCGTTTCTCCACTCGCTTTCAAAACAATTCCTTGCGTACTCACAGGGGAGCTGAAGCTCATTAAATATGCAAAACCAATATCCAATTTTACTTCAGTGCGGCACGGCCATCAAAACCCAGTGTTTCTTGAGAGAGCCTCATCATTACTTATTCATTATGTTTCTGAATGTAAAAACCACGCGAACGTCATAAGTTAATCTCAGACAACGGTATAAAAATTTTTTAAAAGCCAGTTCATGACCCCTTTAATTAAATTATTCATGATTTATATCATTTTGTCTGCTATATTGTTGCTTAATAGAATACATTTATTGAAATTGGTAACACTTTATTTTACATGGTCCTTGTTACACATTACATATAATTATTATAATTAACAAATAATATTTTGTTTGGTTACAAGAATACAGTTTTTTTTGTTGCATTGCATCAAAAATGGTCAAAAATGAGTTTATGCTATAACAATACTGTTTTATAATTTTTAAAAAATTAATCATAATTTAAAGGCAGCGTATCAAATACCGCCATGATGTTCATGCATCATTTTAACTAATATATTAAGAATGGCACAACAAAAATTGCGGGTATAAATAGTAATACAAATAAAATGGCATGTGTTTGTTTTGTCAGGAACGACTTTTCGGCCCAGGTATTGGCGATGCTCTTTCATTGGGCGAGAGGGCAGCAGGGGGCGGGGCCTGTGGCGGTGCAGCGGCTGATGAAAGCACTGGTGGACAGTGGTAGACGGGACTTGGCGGAAGAAGTAAAGGACGTAGTGACTCTGGGGAAGAGGAAGTATGAAGAATCACTAAAGCGAGTCGGGCTGGAGACACCAGCTACCTCTGCAGACCCTCAGTCCAGCTGACACACACACACACACACACATGACTGTGCTGCTCATGCATGCCAGGAACATGACACATTAACTCCCACCAGCAGCACTGGAGACAAACACAATGACACACATGGACAGAGAGGACACAGTCACTGTCTGTCTGATGCCTCTCGAGAGCTCAGTGTCAAGCCCATGGATTTATTCATAGCGAGACACAATGTAGCACCAAATGGGCCATGATGGGCTTTATTCCTGTTACATGTTCAAGAAACAATCAAAATATTTAAAACCCTTTAACTGTCACCCCCCTTTTTGAGAATACACATGAAAATGCACTATCCAAACTTAAAGGGCTGTAATTCAAGAATGCTTTGAAATATAGACCAAAGTTTGGTCTCGTTTTAAAGACGAGACTGCAGATTATTGCTGAAGTGAAAATAATTCAAAATATGAAAGTATGAAAGAGTTATGGAAGTTTAAATTTACTGTAAATGAAAAATACTGTACTAAATATTTTTTATTTAAATAAAATATATATTTTACAAACAATAATTTACTCTAAAATTACTATAAAATCAAAGCCATATGTCTAACCAATTTGTGTTCCAAATTTGAAGTTGATATCACAAAAATTGAAGTTCCCATGAGATTTTGTTTAGGTGCTGTACCAAAAATAGCCACCGGGTGTCATTCAAATTCCATTTATTGTTTTTTTTTATGCATTTTCCTGTAAATTTCTGTCCAAATATCACTTCCATCACAAAACAGTCATCAAATATGGACCCTTGAGACTCAGACCTTTCCGACAATATGCGTAATGTAAAGATTGGAAAAGATTTTGAATATAAAGTAGTTGAAATAATTGTTGTAATATGAAACATGACGATGGGCGGCCACTAGGGGAGGAGCCTGCTAGAATAATTTAGAGTAACGTTTCCATGGTAACACAATGTCCGATTTCAAAACGGTTTTCACAGGATGAATTTTGAGTTTGTAAGCTTTCAAATGATACCTAATTTATGATAATTACTTAAATATATGATACGAAAAAAAGGCGATCAAAAAAAGAGTGCCAGGCGTCCCACCTGTGGGACGGTGACAGTTAAGAGGTTAATGCATGTGGGTGGACCTCATGTAGCCTCACATAAAGGGTCATATTTCATTTAATACATATTTAATTTAATGTATTACAATATTATATAATGTGTGTATGCAGGTCTATATATTAAAATATATACAACATTTGATATAGATATTAGTTAAAAATATTTAACACAATTAACACAGCATCCGTTTTTTCTGTCGTACTGTTTTTAATTGCGATTAATTCAGATTTATTTATCGATTGACAGCACTAATATATATATATATATATAATTTTGTATGGTACCAGAATGCTGTTGTACAAATATTAAGGCATTTTATAATAATAATTGAGATGATAATGCAAAAAATAAAACCACATTATCATAGCATAAGAAATTAACTATATAATGGTGTAAAATATTTCCCCGTTAATTTACAGTAAACTAGAGTCAGATAGATTGACCTGTAGAATGCTGTAATTTAACAGTGCACCTACTGTAATCTAGCCTGGCTCCGCCCTCCTAAGTACTTCCGCTCAATTTTCATTTTCCTTCAGTACTCCGTCTGGGACTGCGGTATATTCTTAGGTTTTCTCCAAACAAATTTTTACCGGTCCAATCAGCGAACAGAGGGAGTGGCTGAGAGCGATGACGCTGATGTCGTGCGCTAGTTTGAGTTGTAGTTCAGTAATGGGGGCGGTGAAAGATGCGATCAAAGCCATTCATTCCGTTGTGGCACCGCTGACGAATATCCAGAAGTTAAAGCCGGAGCCAGAACAATCTTTGCTGAGTTCTGTTGGTGGCCATGTGAGCAAAATGGATTTGTGTGCATGTGCCATCAAGTCGTAGTTTAATGTAACTTCAGCATTTTTGGGCAAGAGAACAGCAAAACTATCCTCGAGGTGAGCACACTTTTAAAGTAGAATTGACAAAGACGTTCTGTCAGCACATAATTTGTTCAATAAACAATTTGAATTATCTTCACTTCAGTCTCTCCTGATTGTATGTTATTTTTACGAGTTTCATCTACTACACTTCACTGCCACCACTAGGTGCAAGTGACACTTCTGTTCAAGAATGCTCTTGTATAAAATGGTGTAGAGTTAGTGGAGAAAAGGTCGATATAAATCAAACTACAAAAGTCGTTACTAATCCAAATTTCTGGCCAATGTAAGTATACATTGTTTTAAAACTGTCAGTTACAATATTAGTAGCGTCAAGAATAACTGTACAACATTCAAGAGAGCTAGAAACAGAACAGAAACCTCATTAATAACACTTATATTACTAATTTAGCTATGAAATGCCGATTACAGTTGCCTTTTAGTATTAAAAAACAACCATTAGGTCACATGTGCAACTGTATTTAACATTTCATAGCTAAATTAGTGATATTAGTGTTAGCAATGAGTTTTCGGTTCAATAAACACTGACAATCTAGGGGTCAACATTCCCATATTGGTTCTAATATAAGATATATTATCCATCTACATTATCCTTACTATATTATATTATCCTTATATTCAGACCAATACAGTAATATATTAAAACTAATTTATGCTGTACATGATATTTTTCAGAGTCAGGATAATTATGTTTTGCTTATGCCAGATGCCCAAGAAACCAGCAGTCGACTGGGATTCCATCTTCACAGTCCTGTGTTCATCAAAAGAGGCCATAGTCCAAAATGGCAACATAGCTACTCCTAATCAGAGTATCTGGACAGAGCTTAGTAAAAAGCTAGACAACAAGATCACTGCAAAGGCACTATACACTTTTGTTCAATTAAACAGACATCTGGAATGCTTTAGGGTTTACTCATGAAAGTGATCATGAAACAAGTGGCAGTAGTGATGACACTGATTTTGAGCCAGGGTCCCTTTCCTCCAGTCCAAAAGATTGCTGCACTTTTGATTTTGAAGTTCCATTTCAGAAATGGATTGAATTTATGCCTGAAAAAGTAACATGCAAAAACAAGTTCTCTAAAACAAAAAAAAGGGAATACACAATTTTGAAGCCTGGTATCTGGACGCATGTGATAAATCACTAGCCTGACGTCGTCATACTCAATTCTAGTCAGAATATGAGTCTGATACTGCTCCATTGGGCTGTGATTATGGGGTGCGTTTCAACCGAACCAGGAAAGACCTCAATTGGATAGACCTTCAACCAATCAGAGCAACGGAGCGACGCATAACGTTAGTTGTCAAATGTCAACAGAACTCAACTGCACTGTGTTGCCTTGTCCGCGGGTTGAAGCGACCCCAATTATGTGATATACAGACCCAGGAATGCGAATTTTATCAGGCAGCCCAGCCAAAATAACACGCATTTCCCCCCCAAATGCCATTTTTCCCGGAGAACCCCCCCACCCGGAAAGCTATTGGGCTTGTTTTTGGCTAGTTTTGAGTAGCAATTGGGCGAGTTTTGCTGTAAAAACTTGGCAACCCTGTCTGCACGCACGCTGGAATGAGTAACGTTAGAAGAAAAAGATGAGTGTAAACGATCTTTGCCGGAGTTGTAAAAAAATAATTTAAGGATACACAGAGTACTTACCAACACGATCATCATTTCTGAGAGAAATAGTAAAGGTTAATGCATATACAAACAAGTTCTCCGTTTAGGATTAGAACAAATTCAACCCAAGCACCTTTGATGACGTGGATGATTACGTCACTGTTTATCATCTGTCCATCATCGTCTAAAGCCCGCCCTGACAATTTCATTGGTCCGAACAGTTTCTGTTCGGGCATAATTACTTCTCTACGGATCAAGTCCAGACCGAACTGCCCGAGTTAAAATGTTGTGGGCGGGGCTAAGTTCGGCTGGCATCCAGGCTAATAAATCACCACATTTGGCAAGAAGTGAAATGCCCCTGCACATTTGCTTTTAAAAGAGCCAGGGTCTATCCATCAGTCACAGACAAATATATTGTAATCAGAGGCAACTGTAAGGAGTGTCGTGGCCACATTCACATAAAATGTGACAAAAAGCCTGAAATAAACCGCACAATGATGTTCAGGTGCTCACTTAAAAACACTGATGACTCCCTGCATACTGGCTGTTCCAAGCGTGCGATGTCTGGTAACTTGTGTGTGCAGATATCCAAAGCACTGTGTGAGGGTAGAAAGGAACCCCATGTATGGAGGGCATCAGAGGCAACAAAGCTGATGGATTTTGGAGATCCTGAGCCAAGTCATCTGCCTAATTTGGCCACTCTGCGCAAAGCAAAGCAAAGCAGGAGAGAAATGATTTAGAATTAGGCGACAAGGATCCTATTCTGTCATTGCAGATGTTAAAATACAGTGCACCTCACAGTGGTAGCATTAAAGACATTGGACTAGACAAGTTTTTCTGTCACTATTGGAGTCAAACACAAATGTATATGTACAAGACATTAATCAAAGACATCTACTAACCCCACTGTGCAGTCCTTCCAGAAAAATGCGGCTTTTTTTATGTGATTGTTGCGGGAAAAAATCCTTGATTATGCGGCACATTTTCTTAAAAAATGCGATGGAAAATGCGGGATATTTATGCAATTTTATGCGATGAAATTGCGGAACTTGCAAAAACTGCGGTTTGATGAGAAAGAGAAAAAAAGCACTACATCACAGAAAGTGCTGGGAATATTTAAGTTCTCATCTTGTTTTATTGAAGACCTTAATAAACACACGGCTCAAATTTACAAAACATTGAGTCAAACAAGTTCTGTAGCTTTACAAAAGGAATATGCTACAACTTCTGAAAATAAATAAATAACTTCCTGTTTTACAGAGGTAGCTACACAAAACAGACATTTGAGTGCTTCCAATGCACAAAGTGCAATCTCTTAAAGGGTTAGTTCATCCAAAAATGTAAATTCTGTCATTAATGACGTCCCCTCATGTCATTGGACACCCGTCAGACCTCTGTTCATCTTCAGAACACAAATGAAGATATTTTAGTGTAAATCCGATGGCTCAGAAAGGCCTCCATTGGCACAATGTACACTCTCAAGACCCATAAAAGGTACTAAAGACGTCTTTACAAAGTCCATCTCACTACAGTGGTTCTACAATAACTTTATGAAGCGACAATAATAGTTATTGTGCTAAAACCTAACTAACGACTTATATAGTGATGACCGATTTCAAAACACGGCATCATGAAGCTTCAAAGCGTTATGAATCAGTGAGTCGATTCATGATTCGGGTCGCGTGTCAAACTGCTGAAATACGTGACTTTGGCGATCCGAACCGCTGAATCGACTCACTGATTCATAACGCTTCAGAGCTTCATGATGCTGTGTTTTGAAATCGGTCAACACACCGGGAAACTGCTTTGCGCGGTCTTTTGCTGTTATTTTTGTTGGCAAATGGGAGTTTGCGCTTCATCATGGTTTCACCGATATCTATGGTTTCTCCACGGGGTTTGCAGCTTTTCGATGACGTTGGCGTCGGGTAATTACGTCACTTCAAAACGTTCCCATGGCAATAGGCGGAAATGGCAGCTCTTGTGTGAAGTAAACAAACATTTTTCAACTTTCTTCTAATATATATATATATATTACTTTTTTGCAACAAAAATGCGGGGATTATGAAATCATGCTAGCCCCGCATATTTTGCACGCGGAAATAGGCAATTTATGCGGCGAAAGTGCGGCGTATTTGAAAAATGCGGCCCCCGCATAAATATGCAGACTTTGGCTGATTATGCGTTAAATCACGCGATCGCATAATCACGTTTTTCTGGAGGGACTGACTGTGAGTTTTGATGCAACTGGCTCAGTGGTGAGGAAACTACAGAGACCAAATGGCAAGTCTGGCCATATATTCCTATATCAGGGTGTTGTGGCAGGGGGTGAGAGCTCAAGTGTCCCAGTGGTGCAAATGCTGTCAGAGAGACATGACGTTAATGCCATAACACATTGGCTGACAGAATGGTTACGCGCAGGTGCACCTACTCCAAAAGAGGTTGTGAGTGTCTTTTCTCTGGCTTTGCTCGGAGCTTTGGTCAAGGCTTTTACTCCTCATCCTGATCTTAAGACCTACATCAATGAGTGTTGTGGTGTCTTACTCGGTAGACAGTCAGCAAAAATCCCACCTTGTTTTGTGCGGGTTGATGTTGCACACTGCATCAAGATGATCTGCTGGTGGGACTGCTTGAAAAAAAACCCACATCGCATTAAAGATTTCTTTGTTAGGTCAATAGCTCAGCTTCTCATGTCACAATCCATGGACGATGCAAGAGAGCTAAGATGCATTACTATTGTGGCTCTCAGCGAAACAGAGGGCAGTGACAGCTCTGGAGCCCCCCTCATTTCAGAAAGGTGCAAGAAGTACCTAAAAGCCCGAATTGCAGAAGAGTGTGTCATCATTCCAGATGTAGAGGGTGCGGACCTGGAAGAAGTGGATCCATGTGACCAAACACAGACAGACCTGAAGCAGTGGGTAACAGATATATGTGAGGAGAGCAGGTCACTTGCCACATCTAATGGTGATCATGACAATATGCACTTCCTCCCTGAGATTATTCCAAATATAATGTGGCTTGCAAATGACTTGCCTCTCTGGACAGGGGTAATGATCCCTCACTTCCGGAGCTCCAAAATCACCGCAAGTTCAGCCAATGTCGAAATACTCAAAGCTGTCCGACTGAAGTCTGGTGCTCTCCAAATCGATGCACAATGCCACTGTGGCGAGCAGCGAGGCTGAGGGACTGTGAGAGCGGGACGAGGCCGCGCTCATCAGTGTGGATGGGCGCCAGCTGCGCGCTGCAGCGGTCTCGTGTCTCACGGAGGAGTGACGGGAGTATAAAGGAGGAGCGACGACAGTGAAGGAGGAGAGAGGACCAGGCCTGGATTTTAATTTGCGTTTTGTTTCCGTTTTGTTATGTGTGCGCGGCAGTCGTCCGTGAGGGGCTGCCGCTTTTACTTTCATTTTGTGTTCATTTGTTTTTGTATGTACGTCATTTTATTTTGTGTTGATTTATTAAAGTTGTTGAACGTTCGCCGGTTCCCGCCTCCTTCTTCCCATACGAACAAACTCTGTTACATTGGTGCCGAAGCCCGGGAGGAAGGAGGGACATGCTGTCGAAGAGCCCTCGCTGCTGAGGGGGATCGCGGTGCTGAGGAGTTCGGGCAGCGCGGATGAGAGAAGGCCGCGAGCGGCTGCCCGAGGCGGTGGTGCTGGAGCGGATGAAGATCGGTGGGACGGAGAGCTCGCTGCCGTGCCCCTGGGTCGAGGTGGGGTGGCTGCCGTCCTAGAGGGAGCGGAGGAGTCGCCGGTGTTCACTGTGGGCTGAAGCCTGCGTCCATCGGCTTCTGGCATGGCTCATCTTCAGACTGTCTCAATGTGTCTGGGAAATGTATGATGACCTGAGAAGTGGAGTGACAGGAGCGTCAGATAAAAACTAAATATGCCCACATGCTGTATTATACACAAAAGACTGATTGCACTATTTATATTTAATTTTTTTTAATACATTTTTTTTGTTGAACTTTTTGTATGCCACACACCCTTGTTTTCCTACTCCTGTTAGGAGAAGTAGTGTGCTATTTTATGGAGGTTTGCACTCAAGTCTATTATTTTGTGTGGTATCTTTGGTTTGAAGACAGATTGTAACTTGTCAGTATTAAGTGTTTTTAAGTTTTTAAAGGTTTTTCTTTTTTTGTTAATGGATGTTCGATAGTACATAATTAAATTTCAAAAGTTAAATAATTTTGACTTAATTGAGTCATGAGTTTCCACATACATAATAATAATAATAGTAGTAATTAAATGATATATACACACAGACACTTAAATTCACACACAGTAGCCTACCAGTCAAAAGATTTAAAAAGTTTATTTTTTATTTTATTTAATGTTCCCTTATGCTCACTAAGGCTATATTTATTTGATCAAAAATACAGTAATATTGTGAAATATTATTCCAATGTAATATATATAGTAAAGTGTAATTTATTCCTGTAATCGAAGCTGAATTTTAGCATCATTAGTTCAGTGTCACATGATCCTTCAGAAAACATTCTAATATAGCTGCTGATGTTATGAATTTGATGCTCAAGAAACATTATCAATGTTGATAACAGTTGTGCTGCTTATTGTTGTTCTTTTCTTCTTCTGAAAACCAATATATACAACAATTCAAAGATTTTGGTTAAGTAATATAAAAAATAATACTTTTATTTAGCAAGGACAACATTGATCAAAATTAAGAACCTTTCTTAAAGCTACACTGTGTAACTTTTTTAGTTTATTCTTAGCTAAAAACACTTAGTTCTTTCAAAAATATATGTGCTCATTAATGTATATTTACTTCTTTCAAGTAATAAAGTATTCTCGTAAGTTTATAATATGCCATTGAAAATACATACGGGTAAGGGGTTCGAATGGGGGTCGCCATGTTGCCCCTCCATCTTGAAAGTACATTAGCCAAAGAGGGACATACCCGTAAATTCAAGCTTCGCCTTTCGCGTTTTAACACTCGATGGCACCGTGTCGAATGTGAAGAGGGGGATTGCTGGATCGAACTGGAAGCCATGTTAATCTTGGACTAAATCGGCCACCGTAGGAGTTAAAACGAAATCGGAATTGGGAGGAACAGAAACTAATATTTACTGGATGGTCATATACCCTTTCACCGCTAGATGGGGGAAAATATCACACAGTGTAGCTTTAAATGAGCACCAATAATAATTGAGCATACAATCAACATTTTACTATGATTTCAAAAGAATCATGTGAAATTGAAAACTGGAGTAGGTCTAATGATACAGAAAATTCAGCTTTTACATCACAGGAATAACCGAAAATAGCTACTTTAAATTGTAATAATATTTGTGATATTAAAAAGAAATCAGCCTTATTGAGCTTAAGAGCCTTTTTTATAAAAAAAGAAGAATCCAAACTTTTGACCCCTAGCCTACTGTAGCCTATAAGCCTTTACACACATGTGTATAAACACAGCAAACAGATTATGGTGCGTGTATTTGTGACAATTTTCATATGTTATTAACAAAACACAACATACAGTAAGTAAAAACACTTATCTTGAAGTTTGTGTTGCATCCACATCCTGTGATCCGCAGTGTTCGTTAAAAGTTGAAAACGCACAGGATAACATAACCTAATTGAATATTGTGATTTGGTTTGCAGATTATTTAGGTCTTACCTTGTTACTTCAACTAGCAAAAAAGTGTAGTTGGTGCACCGTCTATAATTCTCTCTTCCTTCAGTGTCTCTCCCATTCAGTTAGTTGTGCACAAACAGAGCACAAACGAATTTGAGACTATTTTGGGTGGATTTGGAGCATGTGGGGGGGGCTGGTGACGTCATCGTCTATAATTCAATTTCTGATATTTTAAAACCCAACGCAGCACAAACTAAAATTTTACCGCCACAAACGGAGCACAAACGAGCGAGACTATTTTGGGTGAATTTGCAGCATGTGGGGGGGCTGAGTGACCTCAGAATGACCTAAAAATATTATTTTAATATCTAAAAAACCGAAACAGCACAAACGAAACTTTTTACAGCACAAACGATTGAGCATAGTTTGACTACGTTTTGCATTGGGTGGGGGGCCAACTTCACGCACATTATTCGGATGGTATTGTCAGGGTATTTACAGGGGCTAGTCAGTGATTTTATTGCCGTCCGTCTCCCACCACCCGCGTGAAAATCCCCGGCCGAATGACCTACTGCTTTTGACAAACACCAAGGTCGTGTGGTCATTTAATTACTGTCCGAATCCACATCTCTGAGTTTTCAAGAATATATTACTTCAAAAGTCACTGTTTATATCCTTTTTGGCCACTGCAGAGCACTGTACGGTTGCGCTTTGCTGTCATTTGGATGCATTTCTAGACTTGTATTTCTTTAAACGCTGGCAAGTATTTACAAGAGCAATATATTATCATACCAAGCATATGACATTTTATTTACAGCAAACAGTTCCCGATCACAAAACTCTCCCTTCCACTGTGAATAAATCAAAATCCGAATGCACAAGTTTTAGGTTTTATCACTGAGGTGGCTTGCACAGTTATTTTTCCATGTGAGAAACAGAGGGGAACGGCACATGACATACGTCACGACCAAACGTTAGCGATTGGTTATGGCAGATCCAGAGTGGCTCTTGGCAGATCCAATAGTTTTAAACTTCAACAGAGTTCCCGCCTTCAAGGAAGTAAACACTTGTCAATGGAGAGCGGCCAGACTCTCTGTACAAATGAAATGGACGAGAGTCTGGTAGGACCAGGCTTACTGTAATCTGCAACACTTTAATACTGTAAAAAATATTACAAAATAAATTGGCAAAGTGAAAAGCCGGTGAAACGCCGTCCACTGATCTGTGCTGGCAGGGTCACAGGGGTGATGAATTGAGAAATCAACTTTCCTTTGAGCCTTTGATATATAAGAGTTAATCGTGATATAAGAATATCCTGCGAGTTTCGGAGCTGAAAACGTCCTTGTTAGTCAAAGAAAAGCTTTTATAGACACCAGGCCCAGAAAACGAGAGATCTCAGGATATGTCAACCACTGACGCATTAGGAAGCAGAAGCACCGCCTCAAGCCCGCCCACCACCTCGTGGAGCTAAAAGATGCGGAACCGACTGTAAACAAGACACAGGTCGAGACTGGATTTGCAGACATATTGAGATTAAAACACAATGCTGTGCCTTCTCTATTGGATCTGACAGGAACGGTGCAACACACTAATGTGAGTAAAACATGTTTTTATATGTGTTAGTATTGCATTGTTACAGATTGTTTGATATCTATTGATTACACACCTTAGCACGCGGTCACAGGCTGGAGAAGCTGTTATTGGTTCATTCGTGATCAGACTCGGACTTGTAATGCCAGCTCGCAAAGCCCAACGTCCCGGGGCTATGTTTTTCAGACGGGCTATCACTGGCCTGTCGCGTGTGTGTATGGTTCGCGGTTATATTCACTGATGATCGAGCGAAATAATACAGAAATATTATTCCAATCAATCGCGGGTGGATGAGAGATGAATCATTGTGTTTGCTTGATAAAGACATTTAGCGAGCCCTGGCGTTGGGCTGGGCGATTCATTCAGGTTGCCGTTTGCCACACGCTGTCACTGACAGGGGAGCCGAAGCTCATTAAATATGCAAATCTTATCCAATCCTAGCCGTGGGCGTTTTCTTCCAAGTCTTCAGTGCCCATCAAAACCGACCGTTTTTCAGAGAGCCTCAAAACCAAGGCAGAAAATAGCCTATTACTTATTCATTATGATGTTTCTGAATGTAAAAACCACACGAACATCATAAGTTGACCTCAGACAACAGTATAGAAAAATAAAAAAAGCCAGTTCATGACATCTTTAATTGAATCGTCTTCTTATTCTTCTTTCTCACATAATAAACTATTCAAGTAAGGTAATGTTAATCCTTTTTGGTTGCAAGCCTGTTGATGGGATTTGATGATTTGTGATTTTCCTCTAAGCTGTTAGCAGGCTCAAGCACGTGACTATAATAAAAAATGCTGTATTATGATAATATATTATCCCGTAAAACTGAACAGTAGCTTGCCGTTGAATCTGAATTTGCTCGTCAAGTTCTGCCTCATTTACAGTATTCAGCTGTATTCATGAAGAACAGTAAATTACAGCACAAAATGTCCCATATTTTTACAGCAATTTTTTACAGTGGAACCAGAATGCTGTTTTTTTTTATTGTATCAATGAGAAAGTGAATGTATGTGTGTGTGTGCGTGTACAGTATGTATGTATGTATGTATGTATCTATGTCTATATATATTAATGATAAATTGAACAGGTGTTCCTAATAATCCTTTAGGTGAGTGTATACCATACTATATATATATATATATAAAATATATAGTATGGTATACACTCACCTAAAGGATTATTAGGAACACCTGTTCAATTTCTCATTAATGCAATTATCTAATCAACCAATCACATGGCAGTTGCTTCAATGCATTTAGGGGTGTGGTCCTGGTCAAGACAATCTCCTGAACTCCAAACTGAATGTCAGAATGGGAAAGAAAGGTGATTTAAGCAATTTTGAGCGTGGCATGGTTGTTGGTGCCAGACGGGCCGGTCTGAGTATTTCACAATCTGCTCAGTTACTGGGATTTTCACACACAACCATTTCTAGGGTTTACAAAGAATGGTGTGAAAAGGGAAAAACATCCAGTATGCGGCAGTCCTGTGGGCGAAAATGCCTTGTTGATGCTAGAGGTCAGAGGAGAATGGGCCGACTGATTCAAGCTGATAGAAGAGCAACTTTGACTGAAATAACCACTCGTTACAACCGAGGTATGCAGCAAAGCATCCGTGAAGCCACAACACGCACAACCTTGAGGCGGATGGGCTACAACAGCAGAAGACCCCACCGGGTACCACTCATCTCCACTACAAATAGGAAAAAGAGGCTACAATTTGCACAAGCTCACCAAAATTGGACAGTTGAAGACTGGAAAAATGTTGCCTGGTCTGATGAGTCTGGATTTCTGTTGAGACATTCAGATGGTAGAGTCAGAATTTGGCGTAAACAGAATGAGAACATGGATCCATCATGCCTTGTTACCACTGTGCAGGCTGGTGGTGGTGGTGTAATGGTGTGGGGGAAGTTTTCTTGGCATACTTTAGGCCCCTTAGTGCCAATTGGGCATCGTTTAAATGCCACGGCCTACCTGAGCATTGTTTCTGACCATGTCCATCCCTTTATGACCACCATGTACCCATCCTCTGATGGCTACTTCCAGCAGGATAATGTCACAAAGCTCGAATCATTTCAAATTGGTTTCTTGAACATGACAATGAGTTCACTGAACTAAAATGGCCCCCACAGTCACCAGATCTCAACCCACTAGAGCATCTTTGGGATGTGGTGGAACGGGAGCTTCGTGCCCTGGATGTGCATCCCACAAATCTCCATCAACTGCAAGATGCTATCCTATCAATATGGGCCAACATTTCTAAAGAATGCTTTCAGCACCTTGTTGAATCAATGCCACGTAGAATTAAGGCAGTTCTGAAGGCGAAAGGGGGTCAAACACAGTATTAGTATGGTGTTCCTAATAATCCTTTAGGTGAGTGTATATAAAATGTCTTAAGGTAATGTGTTTTTATCATCATTATTATTATTAAATGCCTCAAGATTTGTACATTGTGGTATGTGTATATACAGTATATATGGTGTGTTTTTTGCTTTATAAATGAGAACTTGTGGTATAAAGTGCTTATTTTTTGCTTATCAAATTAATGCAAAAATCCTAAAGGACATAAAAACGGGCTTATTCTTTTCTTTATGCAAAATCCAAATCTAATGTATGCTGTAGTGCAATATGACCAGGACATGGGTCTCGCGATTCATCCTCGCACAGCATGATGAACATCTGGACAATACAAACGACATATTGTTACACATTCTTCTGGGGTTTTTGTGTGTGTGTGTGTGTATTCAATCCAGCCTTTTGATGTAGGATCCTTCTATCCCTTATATTTAACTCAAGGTCACCGTTGCGTCACGGCCATGACGTCAGCACGGGTTTTTCGCCTTCGCTTTAAACGCAGAAAAATCCGCGGGCGCAGTGACCGGTAGGCGGCGTCCGAACAGCCGTTTCTCCCGTCCTCTCCTCCTCCTCCTCCTCCCGTCGTGTCGTGCTTTTACTCCCTCCCTTTCCTCCAGCACACGAACGCGAGTAACACCGGCAGCTTTAACTGTTATCACACTGTCACCGGAGGAGGAACAGCACATGAAGCCATAATAATCCGGGATAACGGGAAAAAACTGCAGGATCCGGTATGTAGCGCTCTTCTATAACACCAGCATTTGAACCATA
>CM042262.1:33138262-33145762 GCA_023566225.1 Romanogobio albipinnatus
GTTGCCTGGTCTGATGAGTCTCGATTTCTGTTGAGACATTTAGATGGTAGAGTCATAATTTGGCATAAACAGAATGAGAACATGGATCCATCATGCCTTGTTACCACTGTGCAGGCTGGTGGTGGTGGTGTAATGGTGTGGGGGATGTTTTCTTGGCACACTTTAGGCCCCTTAGTGCCAATTGGGCATCGTTTAAATGCCACGGCCTACCTGAGCATTGTTTCTGACCATGTCCATCCCTTTATGACCACCATGTACCCATCCTCTGATGGCTACTTCCAGCAGGATAATGCACCATGTCACAAAGCTCAAATCATTTCAAATTGGTTTCTTGAACATGACAATGAGTTCACTGAACTAAAATGGCCCCCACAGTCACCAGATCTCAACCCAATAGAGCATCTTTGGGATGTGGTGGAACGGGAGCTTTGTGCCCTGGATGTGCATCCCACAAATCTCCATCAACTGCAAGATGCTATCCTATCAATATGGGCCAACATTTCTAAAGAATGCTTTCAGCACCTTGTTGAATCAATGCCACGTAGAATTAAGGCAGTTCTGAAGGCGAAAGGGGGTCAAAAACAGTATTAGTATGGCGCTCCTAATAATCCTTTAGGTGAGTGTACGTCACAATAGGGAAGAAAAGACCATCACAACTTCCGCTTCATCATGTCTGTCTATTATTTTGCAATAATCCATTTAACATGTTAAAACTTGATTAGTTGTGTTGCTCATCAGTTGATGAATTATGTTGTTTAGCTATAGAGTTCTAGGTACATGAGGCTAGTTTGAGCCTGTTTGTGGTCTGAAGATCATTTGATTTCTTTCTGCTGATTATAAGACACAGAGGAGGACAGATATCTTGTCATTGGACTTTTCACAAGACCAAACCACTGCCAACACAAAAACATCATTCTCAGCTTCTGTTCCTCTATTGATTGAAACCGAAAGCTAAGCATTCATCAAGGCCTCTCTTTCATTGCTTTTGAAAATTTGATGAGTAATATCTGAGATCTTTGACTTTTGATTGAGGTATCTTGGCACATCTGAGCACAATCTGAGGCATTGGGGGCTTTTGCACCGGAGGAACATTTTCATAGTTCATAGAACTAATGTCGGAAGTACCTGCTTTTTGGCTTGTTCGCACCACAGGAACTAGGGACGATTTTATTTTAAGGGGGGACTAAATGAGCTCTACTTCAGAGTAGGGTCTAACCCAGCACAATAGAAACTACCAGTGACGTAAGTGTACGTAAAAACCTGTGTAAACACTGTTTACATACACTTACTCCGCAAACTAACTCCACGAACATGGAAAAAAGCGATAGATAGCATTTACCTGTCGCCTTTGTCTGCAGCATTGTGTTCTTTTCTCGGCCTTGATTAAATTTAGCACTGCAATTTGTCATCGGAGATTTAGTCTTTTGGTCCTTTCAGTCACATAACTTAGGGTGTGTTCACACTTGGCATGTTCTTGTTGGATTAAAACAAACCCTGGTGCGATTGCTCATTTCAATAAGTGTGAACGCTGCCATCTGAACCCTGGTGTGCACCAAACAAGCGGACCGAGATGGGTCTCGCTCTGCTTCCAAACAAACTTGCGGTGATCAAATACATGTAAACCAATCAAAAGCGGGACACGATGTCACAAGATGCGACCCTAAAAAGGACAGAAAGCATACCTGTAGTTGTTTTGACTCTTTTACACACTTTATAAGCTCTTCACAAGTTCCAAGCTGGTTAAAATACCATCATATGTAGCTACGCACATACAACGAGCGCATTTAGCCGCACACACAGCATTGTTTTGGGTGTTCGGTAAGTTCTGTCGTGAAATATACGTCATAAAAGCCGGTTGTGAACATATCGCTATGCCTTTAGGTTCAGTATCTTTAGGTTCAGTGTTAAAATGCCAATGTGAACGCTAAGCGGACCAGGACTAAATAATAATTTTTTTGGTCCAGACTAAACAAACCAAGCGAACCGAACTACAGTGTGAACACATCCTTATACGTCTACATTCCATCTCTGTTATCACGAAACCTACGATACACAACAAAAATCCCTGGAGAATTTAGTTCTCGGGGGACCGGCCTGGTGGCTAGTTCATATGACTGAGTTCCTATAAAAACCCTATTAAGAGAGTCTCTTCTAAAACTCTAGAGGAGACACACTATATTGCCAAAAGTACTGGGACAAAATCACTTCCATGACCAAATGTGTATAAAATCAAGCACTAGGCCTGCAGACGCTTCTACAAACATTAGTGAGAGAATGTGTGGCTCTCAGGAGCTCAGTGAACTCAAGCGTGGTGCTGTGATCGGTTGACACCTGTGCAATAAGTCCATTCAGGAAATTTCTTCACTACTAAATATTCCACGCTCAACTGTTAGTGGTGTTATAACAAAGTGGAAGCATTTGGGAACAACAGCAACTCTGTGAAATCACAGAGCGGGGTTAGCGCATGCTGAGGGTCACAGTGCACAGAAGTCGCCAGACCTCCAAACTTCATGTGGCCTTCAGATGAGATCAAGATCAGTGTGTAGAGCTTCATGGAATGGGTTTCCATGGCCGAGCAGCTCATCCAAGCCTTACATCACCAAGTGGGATGCAGTGGGGTAAAGCACACCGCCATTGGACTCTAGAGCAGTGGAGACGTGTTCTCTGGAGTGACCAATCACGCTTCTCTGTCTGGCAATCCCATGGACGAGTCTGGGATTGGCGGTTGCCAGGAGAACGGGACTTGCCTGACTGCATTGTGCCAAGTGTAAAGTTTGGTGGAGGGGGGATTATGGGGTGGGGTTGTTTTTCAGGGGTTGGGCTTGGTCCCTTAGTTCCAGTGAAAGGAACTCTTAATGCTTCAGCATACCAAGACATTTTGGACAATTTCATGCTCCTAACTTTGTGGGAACAGTTTGGGGGCGGCCCCTTCCTGTTCCAACATGATCAATGCACAAAGCGTCGGTCCATAAAGACATGGATGAGCGAGTTTGGTGTGGAGAAACTTGAGTCCTGAGCTCAACCCAATAGAACACCTTTGAGATGAATTAGAGCGGAGACTGAGCCAGGCCTTCTCGTCCAACATCAGTGCCTGACCTCACAAATGCGCTTCTAGAAGAATGGTCAAACATTCCCATAAACACTCTCCTAAACCTTGTGGAAAGCCTTCCCAGAAGAGCTGAAGCTGTTATAGCTGCAGGGTGGGCCGACTCCATATTAAACCCTATGGATTAAGAATGGGATGTCATTAAAGTTCATGTGCATGTCAAGGCAGGCGTCCCAAAACTTTTGGCAATATAGTGCATGAGTCTTTTTCTCAGGACAGAAGGTGCATCTGAGAATCAGGAGAACTCAGCAAAATATCAATTTCATTCTAGCAGAATTGAGATTTATACTTTTATCATTGTTGCTTGACCTTCATGTGTCTGAGACCTTCTGAAAGACATTAAATTTAGTGTGATTTAGTGTTCACTGATAGTAGGAACATTGTGCCAGTCAAAACAGACCTGATATTCTCTCGAATCATGAGGAAGATACTGAGAGAAGTTATAAAACAGCAGGATAGAAAAACAATAGTCCTGCTAGAAGGACCAGAAGGTTTCTAAACTGGTTTGTGTTG
This sequence comes from Romanogobio albipinnatus, assembly GCA_023566225.1. Taxonomy (NCBI): domain Eukaryota; kingdom Metazoa; phylum Chordata; class Actinopteri; order Cypriniformes; family Gobionidae; genus Romanogobio; species Romanogobio albipinnatus. The sequence continues at coordinate 33,141,882 of CM042262.1, forward strand.
GTTAGGGCTGATCTAACATATAATAATGTTTATGGTAAATGTCAGTGCGTTCACTCTCTCTGAGTGAAGAAAAAAGGGAACAAAGACCGAGAAAATGCAGAATTGATGGAAGAAGAGTCCAGTCCAGTCAGCAGAAATCAGGAAACGCATCAGTGGAGAGCAGAAGGAAGAGAGGGTTGAGAAAGGGGAGGGGACAGAGCAAGAGAGACGTGCTGATTGGCTGAACGGAGGGGAGGAACGAGGGGGAAAGACAGACTGTCTTCAAGTTGTTCAAATTCCACATATGATTAGCAGGAAACACACACACACGTTCCTCTCAAGCACCTTCTGTCTCTCGCTCTCTTTACTGTGCAGGTTACATGACCAGTAAAGCTGCTGGCAAACACTTTCAGATGTGAATATAGTGAACTGGTTTGGGTTGTTCGCCATGATAATTCTGCACATCAAGGAACATTTCAACAGCGTTTAAACAACGTTTCACTAACCGCAATAGTGGGATTTAAAATGTAAGGCGCAAGGAGATCATAAAAGTAGACCACTGAAGTGCTTTCCATCAGGATCAGTGACAAAAACTTCACTTTAATATAGATGTACATAAACTGTGATATATATTACGAAAATATCTGCTTTGATTAAAAAGTCTTTATTTGTCAGATCTATGCCAGTGTTATTTTAGTATTATTTATATATTTGTATAGTATTTATTAATATTTTGATTAAAACATTTTTTAAAATATATTTTCAGTTTCCATTTAAATTTTTGTTTGTTTTATTCTATTTATGTAATTTTGTCATTTTTATTAGCTTTGTAATTTAAATTTTTTATTTTAGATTTAGTAATTTCAGTACAACAATTTAAACATTTCATTCATTGCCATTTCATTGATTTACGTTTTTTTTTTTTTTATCTAATACTTACATCTTATTTTATTTCAATAACTGAAAATGATTTTAACAGTATAACTGAGCCATGGCCTAACATGGCCTGCTTGATGTGACTTAGCTTTAGTTTAATTTCTTTTCAATTAATTTTCAGAATTTTTTTTCTTTCTTAAATTACTCGTTTAGAAACCATTTATCAAATAATTCCCAAAGCACCCTACATTTGTTGTTTGTTTTGGTTGAACATCCAGTTTCAATCAGAAATGTCACATTATAGAAGTAAATATGCTTACAAATGCAGGTTTATTGACCCCAGTTTGACAGAAAACAACCCTTTTTGTGGCCCTGTTTACACCTGGTATTACGATGCATTTTGGTCGATCGGATCACAAGTAGACGACGCTAAATACAGGTGTAAACGGGGTCTAAAATGTTCTGAAATTGTCCACTTTCGAACACTTCCAGAGGTAGCAGAAAACGCATTCGGCCGGATTGTTTTCATAGTGTAAACGCTCATGTGGTCAAATGTGTTTGAACAGCCACTAAAAGACCCATACTCTCCGCCTACTGACCTAATGCATGAACATTATGGGAAGCGCGCTAGCCACACAGGATTTAAACTTTGTCGGCTGGAGACCCAAGTTTGGTTTGAAGATGAAAAACGTACCAAGCTCAATGTTTTCTCACCGTTCCTGATTTCTAACACACACTCACAGTGTTCGGCTGGTCTTGTGTCTGTCAGAGTGGAAACTAAAGCTGCTGCTCCGTGTGTTTTCCGTCGTCTCCCGTCGCGTTCATATGTAAATTGCGTGAGCTTATTTCATCCATTAGGTCGAAAGATCTGAAAAAGCCCATATTTACCCGCCCATAGACCCTCCCCTTGAAGAAATCTGGACAGAGGTAGTTGAAAGTGGACAAAAGAGACACCAGGTGTAAACAGGAATGTGTCTCCCTCGTCTACTTGTGATCTGATCGACCAAAACTCATCTTAATACCAGGTGTAGGCAGGCCTATGAGAGAGACAGACATCTACCTGGGATCATGATCCCGGTCTTTCCAGTCAAATAGAAGTTTTTCAGTTAGTTTAGGTGTCCACTCATCCCACCCGACTTGTGGTGTACCCCAGGGATCGATCTTGGTACCATTTTCATTATGCAATTTTAGTATATTTGGTGTGTCGCACCTCTGTTATGCGGACGACACCCAACTCTACATTCCTATAAAATGCAAGTATAATTCTGCCTATAAGAGACTGGAAGCCTGTCTTCATGAGCTCTGACTGTGGTTCACCAACAGTTTTATGCTACTCAATGACGACAGAACTCAAATTATTCAGTTCGGGCCAAAAAAGCATATGGATGTACATTTTAGACAGGAGGCTCGGTGTGTGTATGTGTCATGAATCAAGACTTTAAACTTCCTGTGCAGCCGACAAAATGTGACAAGAATAAAAAAAAGACATAGCTGAGATGAGAGGAACAAATGGGGAAGGAAAGGAAAGAGTCTAGTGTGAAGAATTCCTGGAGTCTCACCATGAGAGATGACACCTGTATCATAAACACACTGACTCAATCATTCTCTCTATTCCAGTGTCTTTCAGATATCTGCCATAGGAAGGCGAATGTACTAAGATCCCAAGTCTCTGAGAAATTTGCAAAGACGTGCACACTGACGCCTTAAACACACACACACACGCTGAAGAAGTACAGGGACCCAGATAAATGGCTGACAAACAGATCAGGTGAGTTTCACAAGTCAAGCATCACTGGAGTTGGACTTTTTGAACCACTCAGAACACCTTAGCAACTGCTTAGTAATGTCATAGCAACCACCCTCAACACCCTAATAACTGCATACTAATACCAACTAAAATGAATTATTTTTGGTCATCGTCTCATCTCCTCTCATCCTTTGCTCCAGTTTGCCTGCCAAGCTAATAAACGGCGGTGTTGCCGGACTAATCGGCGTTACCTGTGTGTTTCCCATTGATCTGGCCAAGACTCGTCTTCAGAACCAGCAGAATGGATGCCGTCTCTATACCAGCATGTGAGTGTTCAAACGGATGAATCGAATCATATAGAAGATTCAGTTGGTCAGGTTTCACATGTGCATCATATATTGTGCTCTGCAGGTCAGACTGCCTTATTAAGACCATCCGGTCGGAGGGATACTTCGGCATGTACAGAGGTAAGTGCAAGTTTACATGTTAGTAGACTAGTTCAATTTCAACTAGACTGTCAAATGTATTCATTGCATCTAACATAAAAGTTTGTAAATATAATATATATGCGTGTACACAGACACACACACACACACACACCGATCAGGCATAACATTAATGACAGGTGAAGTGAATAACACTGATTATCTCTTCATCACCTGTTAGTGGGTGGGATACACTGTCAGAAAAAAAGGTACAGTGCTGTCACTGGGGCGGTACCCTTAGGTACAAAACCGAAAACGTACTAATATGTACCTTTAAGGTACTAATATGTACCATTTAGGGGTGAGTAAGGTACAAAGATGTACCTTTTCACTTTTGTACCTTAGGGTACCGCCCCAGTGACAGCACTGTACCTTTTTTTCTGAGAGTGTATATTAGGCAGCAAGTGAACATTTTGTCCTCAAAGTTGATGTGTTAGAAGCAGGAAAAATGGGCAAGCGTAAGGATTTGAGCGAGTTTGACAAGGGCCAAATTGTGATGGAATTGGCCCATGCTGACCCCTGTCCACCGCCGAAAGCACCAACAGTAGGAACTGGACCACAGAGCAATAGAAGAAGTGGCCTGATCCGTTTTCTTTTACATCTCGTGGATGGCCAGGTGTGTGTGCGTCGCTTCCCTGGGGAACACATGGCACCAGGTGCACTATGGGAAGAAGGCAAGCCGGCGGAGGCAGTGATGCTTTGGGCAATGTTCTGCTGGGAAACCTTGGGTCCTCCATCCATGTGGATGTTACTTTGACACGTACCACCTACCTAAACATTGTTGAGACCATGTT
>CM042262.1:33150762-33253262 GCA_023566225.1 Romanogobio albipinnatus
CGTATTCTTGTGGGCGGAGGTTAGTCTGTTCTACTGTTCTACTGACGTCATTTATGAAGGAAGTACCAGGATGTAGTCCAAGCCAGCCGTTCGCTGTAGGCTTTGAAAGGGAACTTCTGTTAAATAAAATATCTCGCTTGGCATTGAACTTTGAGCTTTATAATTTTACAGGTATTATTTATGCTCTAACAGCAACATTACACACTAACTAAAGTTTGAACAATGCGATCACGAAGAACGGGACCTTTAAAAAAAAAAAAAAGGCTCGTTTTCCGTCTCCCCTAGAGTTAAACAGTTGAGTTTTACTGTTTTCCAATCCATTCAGCCGATCTCCGGGACTGGCGATAACACTTTAGCATAGCTTAGCATAGATCATTGAATCTGATTAGACCGTTAGCATCTCGCTCAAAAAATGACCAATGAGTTTCCATATTTTTCCTATTTAATACTTGACTCTTCTGTAGTTACATCGTGTACTAAGACCGACGGAAAATGAAAAGTTGTGATTTTCTAGGCCGATATGGCTAGGAGCTACACTCTCATTCCTGCGCAACTTTGCTGCCGTCCCATGAGTGCAGCGGCGCAATGATATATTCCGCAGCGCCTGAAAATAGTCCCCGGCACGCTCTCTGTGCAAGCAGGTTGTCACGTTGGTTATGTTGGCAGAAGTTAGCCTATTTTCAGGAAAAATATGTAAACTCTTTGGTCATTTTTGAGCGAGATGCTAACGGTCTAATCAGATTCAATGATCTATGCTAAGCTATGCTAAAAGTGCTACCGCCAGACCCGGAGATCGGCTGAATGGATTGGAAAACGGTAAAACTCAACTGTTTAACTCTAGGGGGAGACGGAAAATTAGCCTATTTTCACAAATACCGGAGTGTTCCTTTAAGAGCAGTTTAACCATTTGCAACTGGCTTTAGGTGTTGGATCTGTGACTTCTAACTCCTCCCAGTTTAAATACGTGTGTGGCCCTTTAAATGAGCTTGTTCTCATTTTCATTGGCTATGAGGTTTCCTCTAACCTTGCTGTTGTGTTGCAGGTCATCGTTACAACACCGATGGAAATGCTGAAGATTCAGCTGCAAGATGCCGGAAGAATTGGTAAGAATCTAGACCAGGGGTGTCCAAAGTCGGTCCTGGAGGGCCACTATCCTGAAGAGTTTAGCTCCAACTCGCCTCAACACACCTGTCTGGAAGTTTCTAGTATGCCTAATAAGACCTTGATTAGCTGGTTCAGGTGTATTTAATTGGGGTTGGAGCTAAACTCTACAGGACAGTGGCCCTCCAGGAGCAGGATTGGACATCCCTGATCTAGAATATAGAGGAAGGAATGAAGAGAAGAGAGATGAAGCACTGCCATCTAGGGGCCACACTGCACGTCTCCTTGTACATCAGGCCTACTGGTGGCCTAGATTGGACATCATTTAGTAATTTTACAGACACTGAGCAATAAATGCGGTATTTATTTGTATTTCACTTTTATAAAAGCATCTGCTAAAGAGCAGAGGTTTTTAGTGCAGGACTGGGAATGATAAATGTGTCGTTATAAAAGAGTCATAGTCAGCAATAATATATAAATATATTATTCAGTTCGGCTGAATATTTATTCAGTGTGTTAAATATTATGTCAATTTTTTTATATATGTTTTTGAAAATACTGATTATTACATGTTAAATATTTTTCAATATTATTTATTTCTTAGTTTAAATGCTGAATATTAAGTCATTTTCAGCAGTATTCATATTAAATTGATCATTTCCAATATTGTTTATTACTATTTTTTAAATATTGAATACAAAGAAATATTAAAATAAATATGAAATATTTTTTTTATAACATTTTTCTTTTTTTTTTTGATTTATAATATTTTTTTCAATATTGTTTTTTTAATACTGAATATTTAAGTCATTTGTCATCAGTGCTGAATATAATATAAAATAGTGAATATTATTTATTTAGTATATTAAAAATTATAGATTTTCTTCAATGTTTATTTCTTTATTTTTTATTTTAAATATTAAATATTTTATCAATATTAGTTCTTTTTATTTTGTAAATACCGAAAATTAAGTAATTGTCATCAGTACTGAATCTTATTTAATATAGTGAATATTATTAATTTAGTATATTCAAAATTATAGATTTTTTTCAATGCTCTTTTTTTCTTTTATAAATACTGAGTATTAAATATTTTATCAATATTAGTTATTTCTATTGTTTTAAATACTGAATAATAAGTCATCTTCAGTACTAAATCTTATTTAAAATATATTATTTGAATATTATTTATTTAGTATATTAAAAATCTGATTTTTTTCAATGTTCATTTTTAAAGTACTAAATATGTAATATTTTATCAATATTAGTTTTTTTTAAATACTGAATATTAAGTGTCATCAATAGTGAATATTATTAATTTAGTATATTAAAAATTATATTTCTTCACTGTTAATTTACTTCCTTTTTAAAATACTGAATATCACGTCACTGTCAGTGCTACTGAATGTATAAGCAAAAAAGTTTCAAACAAATATTTTGAAATAAGCTTAAATGTTATTCTACATAAGGAACATTTCGACAATGCTTTCAAACTTTTTGGTAACTAGCAACGTTTGTTCACAGTTAAAGGAACACGCCGACTTTTTGGGACTTTATCTTGTTCACCGTATCCCCCAGAGTTAGATCAGTCCATACATACCATTCTCATCTGCATGCGTGCCATAACTCTGTCTGATGCACCCACCGCTAGCCTAGCTTAGCACAAAGACTGGAGGTAAACGGCTCCAGCTAGCCTAGCTTAGCACAAAGACTGGAGGTAAATGGCTCCAGCTAGCCTAGCTTAGCACAAAGACTGGACGTAAATGGCTCCAGCTAGCCTACTGCTCAGGGTGCAGCGGCGCAATGATATTACTATTTTCAGGTGTTGTGTAATATCATTGCACCGCTGCACCCATGAGACAGCAGCAAAGTTCCTTGATTACTTCACAGGAATGAGAGTATAGTTCTTAGCCATATCGGTCTAGAAAATCGCAACATTTCATTTTCCATCGGTCTTATGGTGCGTTCACACCGGACGCGATTCGCGCGAGCGATTTACATGTTTAGTCAATGCAGAGACGCGAAATGGCATTCTGTGGCGCGATTGAGGCGGCGCGAATGATGCGAATTGAGCGTTATGAACTTTGGCGGATATTTCGCGCCGCGTTAACCAATCACGAGCTTGCTCTAGTAGTGACGCATTTACAAGCGGAGGCAGAAATCCAAACAACAATGGAGGACAAGATAATCGTGGCCGTATGTGGATACCCGGAGCTGTATGATACATCATCCTATCACTACAGGAAAAGGAATAAAAAGGATCTTGCACGGCGCCGAACGAGTCTACGCCGCTTTTCAGCCTTCCACAGCAAATAAAGCGCAGCTACCCTCTCAACAAAATCTATGTCAGCCATTTCACAATGAGACTGGAGCAGAAAAAAAGAGCCAGAGCCAGCGGCAAATGTGAGAAGGACTAGCCTAGGAAAGGCGGGTCTAGCCGGGTAAACGAGCGCGGAATGTCACTGATCGCCTGGATCTCACAACTCCGAAAACGCCAGATAAAATGCTCAAATAGGCACTCTTTTTATAAATTAACCACAGATTTGAGCTTTAAACAACTATATTATCGCCTGAAAAAGTCTTTAAACTATGTTTTGTCACACATTAATAGTAGTATTTTTTACAAAAAAGACGTCAAGTGACCGAGACGAGCTGGCTCATATAGGCTTATATAGGGCAGAAGCCCCTCCCATGATGCGAATTCGCGTCTGTTGTGTAGTTGTCACACGCGAATTTCACGCGCGATTCGCGCAAATTTTGCGCGCGAATGAAGCGAGTAAACTTAAAATGTTCAAGCGTCCACCTTCGTGCGAATCGCGTCCGGTGTGAACGCCACATTAGTACACTTAGTAACTATACGAATCACAACATGTAAATAGGAAAATGTTGGTGTTATTTTGTCACTTATTGAGCAGTAGGCTAGCTGGAGCCATTTACCTCCAGTCTTTGTGCTAAGCTAGGCTAGCTGGAGCCATTTACCTCCAGTCTTTGTGCTAAACTAGGCTAGCTGGAGCCGTTTACCTCCAGTCTTTGTGCTAAGCTAGGCTAGCTGGAGCCATTTACCTCCAGTCTTTGTGCTAAGCTAGGCTAGCTGGAGCCGTTTACCTCCAGTCTTTGTGCTAAGCTAGGCTAGCTGGAGCCATTTACCTCCAGTCTTTGTGCTAAGCTAGGCTAGCTGGAGCCGTTTACCTCCAGTCTTTGTGCTGAGTTATGGCACGCACGGAGATGAGAATGGTATGTATGGATTTATCTAAGTCTGGGGGAGACTGTGAATAAGCTAAAGTCCCAAAAAGTCGGCGTGTTCCTTTAAGATCTGCCACAGATCTGCGCTCAAGTGTTCTAGCCATTAGGCCTCCTATCAATATAGTTTGACATCACACAAAATCTTAGTGTTTTGTATAAAAAAGTGTAGTTTATGTTTGTCCGGCTGGATGTTTAACTGTGCCGTGTGTTTGCAGCGGCCCAGAGGAAGCTCATGCCTCAGGCTGTGACCCCTGGGGGCCCCGTAGAGGTCAAGTCCCCCACAGCTATGCAACTCACCAGAGAATTACTGAAGGAAAAGGGCATTGCAGGTCTTTACAAGGGCCTGGGAGCCACGCTGCTCAGGTTGGGAAAAACACATGCACACATGATATAATGAGAGAATGCAGCGCGGCTACTTCACGCTTGTGTTTCCCCTCCCTCCAGGGATGTCCCGTTTTCTGTCATTTATTTCCCTCTGTTTGCTAATCTGAATAATCTGGGGAAGAAAGGAGGCGACGGTCCCGCACCCTTCTACGTCTCTTTCATATCCGGCTGCGCTGCGGGCAGCACGGCCGCAGTCGCCGTCAACCCTGTAGATGGTACGCTTCTCTCAACTCAAATGTCTTTGATGTGAATGTGTTTAAATAATTCCTGGTATCCTGTTGATCTGTTACAACACCTAGAGAGCTTTTAAAGCATCCTAGAAACACACCTGATGCAAATGCAAGATCCTTTCAGCCTGATTTAGCAGTAAAGGAATGAGCTCAGTGGAAAAACATACACCATCAGGTGCAAGGCCAGAGAAATGACAAATACACTCCATTCAGTACTGAAAATATCAATAAAAATAGTGCAAAATATTAATAAAATATTAAATACATAATATTGTTTCAATTTCTGATACTGAATATTAGTTTTGTCTTTTTTTATTACTGAACATTAAATATTAGTTTTTTCTATATTTTAAACACTGAGTATTAAATATTTAATATATCTTTTAATATTAGTTTTTTTAATACTGAATATTAAATATGGAATTTTAATATCGGTTTTGTCTCTTTTTATTATTGAAATTTAACTATTGGATTATTTTTTCCATATTAGTATTGTCTATTTTTTTTGTTTAAACTGAGTATTAAATATTATTTTAACGTACATAAATAGTGAATATTAAATAATTTTATATTTGTTTTGTCTATTTTTATTACTGAATATTAAAGAATGAATACTTGATTGATTGAATGAATACTTTTTTGAAATACTGAATACGAAATATTAAATATTTTTCAGTATTTGTTTTGCCTATTTTTAAATAGTGAATATTAAATATTGTTCAATATTATTCAAAAAATGTTTATTGAAATGTTATATGTATATTAGTTTTGTCTTTAAATCTTTCAGTATTTGTTGTCAATTTTTTTAAATACGGAATGTTTTCCATTACCCCCCCCCCCCATCCCATTAACTACGGAATATTCAATATTTTTCAACAATTTGCTTTTTTACATTCTGAATTAAAAAAATTCTAAATAATGAATATTAAATATTTGTTTTTTCTATTTTTAAAACACTGTAAATTAAATAGTTTTCAGTATTTGTTGGTCTACTTAAAATAGTGAATATTAAATATTAGTTTTTTTTGTTGTTTTATTTTATTTAAAATTACATTTTAAATATTAAATATTTTTCAATATTTATTTTCTTTTGAGTATTAAATATTAAATGTTTTCCCATATTTTCCCCCAATAACTAATATTATTCACTTTTTTCAGTATTCGTTTATTTAAATACTAAATATTCAATATTGAATATTTTTCAGTATTTATTTTGTCTATTTTAAATAGTGAATATTAAATATTATTAAATATTATTATTATTTTTAAATATTGAAAAAGTGTTATATATTATTTTTGTCTATTTTTATTACTGAATACTAAATATTGACTATTTTTCAAATCCAAAATTAGCTTGTCCCATCATACACGTGTGTTACACATGCTAATGTCAAACTCTATTAAAACAAGTCCAAGTGAGTTCTCCCTTGATCTGAGTTGCTGCTCACCAAGCCACACTTGACGTCTCTGTAAGGACACTAGACTGGCTTTAGCAACAGAGCCTGTATGCTAGCAGAAACTGTTGTGCAACGTTATGAACCGCTCGTGTGTGTTTCAGTGATAAAGACAAGGCTACAGTCGCTAACACGAGGAAGTCAAGAGGACACTTACAGTGGGGTGATGGACTGTATCAGGTGATTTGACTTGTATTGAGGTCATCAGGTGACCACATCATTGATTACAGCAATTTGGGTGCAATTGTGGGTTAAATAACTCCCTTTTCCCCTCGGATCGCAGGAAGATATTACGCAACGAAGGTCCCACTGCTTTCCTGAAGGGGGCGTACTGCCGAGCCCTCGTCATCGCGCCGCTCTTCGGCATCGCTCAGGTGGTCTACTTCCTCGGCGTAGGCGAATACATCTTGAGCTGTCTGCCCAAACGGAACAACTAACCAATCGTCCCACTGCCTTTTCCCGACCCATCATGCTCTGCACCAGTCTGTTTCCCGCCCTCTCTCACAGGTCGTCATTCTCCAAGGATCAAAGCGTAATGCGCACCAGTCTGACTGATTTTAATCGTTTGTTGTCGTGCCGGTTGTGTTCAAAGCGCCGTGTGTTTTTATCTGAATGTGGTGGTTTTAATACTGAGCATAAAGTGAGGTTGTGTTTGCCAAGCTGCCTGTTTTTGTCTCGCCCGGTCTCACGCTGAGACAAAACCATATCCTTTTTACGAGCGTTTAATCTGGGAAGTTGTCGAGCCCTCGACATTTAAAGCGTGAAATCAACGATCAATCGTGACACTTTGAATCGTAGAGCTCTTGTTAATCATGTAGTAAAATATCAACCCGGCGTGAGGCTCTTTTTAATTGTTAATTTCCTGGAACATGGGCATGTAATGTTGATTAGTTTGCCATCTTTCTTACGACCAACTCTGAATGCCTTTCCTCCGGGCTCAGAACGACCTTGAGGGAAAGTGTTTGTGTGCGATTCATATCCCCGAATAAAGTCCTGACCTGAGAGCAGCACATCTTCGTGCCCTATCAAGGCTTTATTCGGCGCATGTTTCGAAATGACATGTCGGCTCCGGAGGTTAATTTGATTCATTTTTCTCTGAAAAGCTGTGAGAGGCGTATCAGTGAATGGAAAATGTGAATTAGACTTGAACGCATCTCTCAAATTGGCCGAATCAAAATGGAAATGCCTCCAACCAGGGGCGTAGCGACCACTGAAGGTTTTGGAAAGTTCCCACACTTTAGGAGATGATCGATATAGATGAAGAGATTCGTTTTGCATGGCCACAGCACAAGACAAATTATCCCATGCAAATCAGTTTCGTTATTTGTAGTCAGAACAGCAAAATGGCATCTAAAAACTTATTTAAACTCACCTTTGTATACCCAAAATGTTTTAGTTAAACTTCAAACTACTCACAAAGTAGTTTTTTTTTTTTTTTTTGGGATGGGACACATATATAACAGCATACATAAGTGTGCAGCACTTTCTCAAACGCTGAATGTGTAAGCAGTTCTTACAGTGTGGTTATCGTTTACTAAAACCAGTGTTATTTTACTATCATTGAGATACTATTATAGTGTTTTCAAATCGATTAATCGTGATTAATTGCATCTAACATAAAAGCTTGTGTTTATATGATGTGTGTAGGTTTACGTGTGTGTCACACACACATATACATATATGTACACACATATATTAAATAAACACAAACTTTTATGTTATATGCGATTACGTAATCAACTTGACAACACTAGTTTTTATTAATATTTTGAATTAGAGTTTGTGTATTTTTTCAGTTTTATTTTAATTTGAGTAATTTTATGTTTTTGTCATTTTTACAAGTTTGTTTTTATTTAAAATATGTCTATATAGCTTTTTATTTCAGTTTTTTTTGTTAAATCAAAAACTAAATGAAAATTGGGAAATGTCGCCTCGCAATAAAATAAAATAAGTTTATTAAATTTTTTTTTTTTTTTTTGCAGTTAATGTTTTATTTTTTTCAAGTAATGAAAATGTTTTTTGGTTTTAGTTTCAATATAATTATATAATAATTATTTTAATTAGAATTATTTTATAACAATAGCCCTAAAACAATTCAAAACATTTTTGTTAATCGGAATTAAGCTGAAATAAAATATAAATATTAGATGAAGTACTAAAACTGAAATACAACTTAAACTGAAATAAAAATATATAAATACATTTTTCTTAATAAATAATGAGAACTGAATTTAAAAACAAATCTAATTTGAAGTATTAAAAATACTAAAATAAAACTATTTAGAAATATTAGGAAACAAAAACTGATAAAAATGAAAAAAAAAAACACAAAACATGACTAAAAGTTAAAATAAAATTTAAATGAAAAAAAAAAAAAAATCTAATTTGAAGTATTAAAAATGATAATATAGTATATAAATAATACTTAAATAACACTGGTCCTTACATGCTTACGTACCAAATCATGCCACATAATTAATATTCACAAGCAAAGCTATTGTGTCCCACCCACTGCAAGCCAACTTTAGCTTGTTATAGATATCCCACCACAAAAATATTATACTAATATGAAAAAGCTTTAGGTTCATATCTGTCGGATCAGATTTGAGAAAGAATAGTAGTAACACGCTAGGTTCAAATTCTCAAGACGCCAAAGTAACGTGCATATTGATTGTAAGGCCTGCCAGGTGAATCTATGATGGGCGGGGCTAATAATTATGAATATTAATGCATCTGGCTGTTTTCTTTTTCTGCCTGGATCTGCAAGTGGAATTTTAAAAGTCATTCCAGTTTTGTCGAGAATCCGATAAGCACACACTCATATTTCTTGATAATCCTGATTATATAGATGTAAACACACGTATAGTATATCTCACTATATATTTGTATTGATAGTTTTATCAGTGTGTGATTGTTCATGTGATCATTGTTGATTACGGTGTACTGTACATATGCAGATGATATTATGATTTTTTTGTTTTGTATACGAAGGCTTATTTGCACACCTCCCCGATCCTTCTGTTTATGTTTTTGGCATTGGAAGAGTTAATATGCCAGTTTACACCGTTTGAGCCGGACCTGCAATGTATCAGTGTTGGAATCGTGAGCTTTTTGTTCATTTGTGCACTACCAAATCAACCAAACGGTTTCAGGTTGTAGTTCTCGTTTACTGCTTTTATTTCTCGCGGAGGCATTCGGATTGATTTGCAGACCATTGTGGGGAGTTGAAAACACAATCGCTCACAAACAATACGTGCCGTCACGACGTGCCGTCGGCTAGAGCGAGATAAGCTGTGCGTGCAATGAAGAGCGTTTTTTGGCTCAGGCTGACAATCGAGTCTGTTTCCTACTGCCAAACGATTCCTGAACAAATCCCTGCCTATAATACCTCTGTCTCCTTTCCCAGTTTTAGCATTAGTACACCGATTTCCTAAACTCATCTGGTTAATATCGTCCTGCAACTGAATGGACACTAGCGTTCAGAAGTTGGGGGTCAGTTTTTATTTTGAAAGAAATCGATACTTTTATTCAGCGAAGGATGCATGAAATGGATCAAAAGTGACACTAAAGACATTCATAATGTTGCAAAAGATTTATACTTTTAAAGAAATGCTGTTCTTTTGAACTTTCTGTTCATCAAAGAATCCTGACAGTAAAAGGGGAAATTTACTTTTAAAAGTAATGCATTTCAATATTGCATTACTCGCTAAAAAGTAACTAATTACATTACTTAGTTACTTTTTATGAAAAGTAATCCATTACGTTACTCTTCTGGCTGATTCTCGCTCTCTTACAGGTTTTGCAGGTGTTTTTTTTGCATGTGTTCACTGCAGTAATACATTAACTCATTACTCCGTAAAAGAGTAACTAATTTTCATTACTTAGTTACTTTTTATGAAAAGTAATCCATTACGTTACTCATCTGGCTGATTCTCGCTCTCTTACAGGCTAATAAGGTGTTTTTTTTTGTGAGAAGTTTTTTTTTGCATGTGTTTACTGCAGTAACGCATTACTCCGTAAAAGAGTAACTAATTACATTACTTAGTTACTTTTTATGAAAAGTAATCCGTTACGTTACTCATCTGGCTGATTCTCGCTCTCTTACAGGCTAATAAGGTGTTTTTTTTTTGTGAGAAGTTTTTTTTTGCATGTGTTTACTGCAGTAACGCATTACTCTGTAAAAGAGTAACTAATTACATTACTTAGTTACTTTTTATGAAAAGTAATCCGTTACGTTACTCATCTGGCTGATTCTCGCTCTCTTACAGGCTAATAAGGTGTTTTTTTTTGTGAGAAGTTTTTTTTTGCATGTGTTTACTGCAGTAACGCATTACTCTGTAAAAGAGTAACTAATTACATTACTTAGTTACTTTTTATGAAAAGTAATCCATTACGTTACTCATCTGGCTGATTCTCGCTCTCTTACAGGCTTTGCAGGTGGTGTTTTTTGCATGTGTTCACTGCAGTAACACATTAACTCATTACTCCGTAAAAGAGTAACTAATATTCATTACTTAGTTACTTTTTATGAAAAGTAATCCATTACGTTACTCATCTGGCTGATTCTCGCTCTCTTACAGGCTTTGCAGGTGGTGTTTTTTTGCATGTGTTCACTGCAGTAACACATTAACTCATTACTCCGTAAAAGAGTAACTAATATTCATTACTTAGTTACTTTTTATGAAAAGTAATCCATTACGTTACTCTTCTGGCTGATTCTCGCTCTCTTACAGGCTTTGCAGGTGTTTTTTTTGCATGTGTTCACTGCAGTAACACATTAACTCATTACTCCGTAAAAGAGTAACTAATATTCATTACTTAATTACTTTTTATGAAAAGTAATCCGTTACGTTACTCATCTGGCTGATTCTCACTCTCTTACAGGCTAATAAGGTGATCTTTTTCCCCTGCAGTAATGCATTCAATAACAGTTTAATATAACATACACCGTACTTTTCTTTTAAAAACACAGATAGAATGTTATTATTCTGACCAATTAGAATATTTCCTGACTAAAGCTGTGTATGCCATACAGAGGATCCCTAACATTACGGGTTGTATTACCTACTGTACAAGTAGAAATGCATTTAGTTACTTTTGAGGAGAATTGTAACTCAGTAGTTTAATCCTTCCCTCGCACTTTGTAACAAATCCTTCTCTCACGGGTCAAAATGACCCGAAGCCCTAAAATTATTATACGCTTATTTAATTTCATTTTTATTTACCTTTAAATTACTAGATTTTTATCAAAAAATAATCACATTCTTTGAACTCACAATTTCATGCATAACCCTTTTAATTCAGCTCAAAATATCTCACATTGGGTGTCTTTGTCGACCTGGTGTGGGGAAAAAAACTTCATGACTCTTGCCACTAAATGGCCTTATAGCGCTATATGGAGCATACGAGCTGTTCCGCTGGGTCCTAAAGTCAGTTCCTTCAGTATGCATTCAGATTCACATGTAGACATTATAAAGTCATTTTTTGGTACAGTTGTATCATTTTTAGTTTAAATTTGGAGCATTTTTAGGTTTTTCTATGTGTACTGAAGCATTTTTTGCATTCCTAAGGGGGTCAAATTGACCCGCGAGGGAAGGATTTGTTACTTTTTAAAATCTCAACCACATAATTTTTTGTGTATTCGTGGTTCAAGTGCGTCAAAATTCCTATATGGTCTTGGACCGCTCCAATGAACACCTTTTTAAAAGTGCATTTCGTGTCAAAATGACCCGAGGGAAGGATGAGGAATGTTTAAGCAAATTAATTAAACTGAAAAGTAATGTGCATTATTAAAAAAAAAGAAAAAAAGAAGTAACTTAAGTATTAATGTGTACATTTTATATAGCAATCATTACTTAAATCGGTATATAAAAAAGTAATCTGATTACATATCGCAAGTTACTTGTAATGCGGCACCCCAATGATCATTTGACACTGAAGACTGGAGTAATGATGCTGAAAATTCAGCTTTGATCACAGGAACAAATTACATTTTAAAATACATTCAAATAGAAAACAGTTATTTTGAATTGTAATAATATATCACTATTTTTACAGTATTTTTGATCCAATAAATGCAGCCTTGGTGAGCAGAAGAGACTTCTTTTCAAAAATCTTACCGACCCCAAACTTTCAAACAGTCTAGAATATCGCTAATTAATATGACAATGACGCTAAATAATCATTAGCTTGAGGTGCAGAGGGTTTTCAGGGTGCTGTCTAACAAGTAAACATCTCTAGTCTCGGTGACAATGAGCTTTATGCCATTTAAAACTGCTCAGATGCTCTTATTTATTGTTTGAAGGTCAAAGGTCTGACTTTACAAGGTCAACACATGCATGACCCTTTTGACCGGTTACCTCACATATTGTTAATTGTTGAAATGAATGCAAATGGTATTAAGATGGAAGCAAGTTTTATGCCTAATTTGAATCTGACCTTAATGACCTTGTTTTGCCTTGTATTTGTTTTTTCCTAAACATTCCAAAAGCTATGACGTATCTTAAGATCTGTGATTACTTTCATTATTGTGATGATTATTTTCTGTTGTTTTGCTTTGATGATGATTTAGTCTTATGTTTTTCGTTTTCTAAATCGTATTTTTTTTTAACCGTACCTCTGATTTCCGTCATGTTTTATCAGCTGTGAACTCATTGTGTTTGTGAACGGTCGTGTGTTGTGTGAGGGGTCAACGGTGCGCTCTGTGTCGTGCGTTTCCTTATCGTCGTTTATGTAACACTGAAGTGTGTTATTCACTCTCCCTCGTTTTCACCATCTGTCCTTCTTCCTTTGGTAGTACTTGAAGGAATTAGACAGCAGGTGGCAAAAAACACCAAAAATAGCACTGATGATTTTACAATCCAAGCACAAAAGCAGATCTGGCACAAGCGCAATACTCACACGGCCCTTTGATATCGTACAATATTCAATATATTATAAACAACGTATCGCCTGTTTGTTTCGACAAACCAGAGAATGTATCTTCGAATCGCATAATCGATGTAAATTGATAGTATTCTATCTTATTTAGTAGTAAATTAGATGTTAGATATTTGTGATTTCGCTCTTCATATAATGAAGAGTATATATAGAAGGACCAGCACATATTTATGCAATAATTAAGGAATAAATCAAAGTACATAACAACGGCTGAATCTCACGAAAACATGTCCTGGTCATATTTCACCCCTTCAAAAAATAAAATAAAAAATAATAATTAGAATAGAAGATATATTAAGAAAATTCAACTTGATTTCTTTTTTTTTTATTTTATTTTTTTTTTTATTTTAGGTTATGTATTTTTACATTATTTTCATGAAAATAAATAAAAAAATGCTGTATTGCAATAACTTTCATTAAAATAATGGCACAATAAAAAGTGTTAATTATCTTTGTTAAAAATAATAATCAAACCCATTTAAGGTTATTTAATTATTATTATTATTTTTTACAATATTTTCATACTGTATTACAGTAACTTTCAAGAAAATAATGTCACAATGCAAAAAATGTTAAAGGTTCATAAAAAGTCTTAATAATACATAATAATAATAATAAACAATAAACATAACTTTTAAAAAATGTTTTACATTATTTTCATGTCACTAAAGCAAAAAACAATACTGTATTACAGTAACTTTCATGAAAATAATGTCACAACGCAATTTTTTTTAAAGGTTCCTAAAAAAGTCTTACATTTCTTTATGTAATATAAAAATAATAATCAATAAACCTATTTTAGGTAATTTTTTTTAAATATGTTTTACGATGTTTTCATGAAACTAAAGCAACAAAATACTGTATTACAGTAACTTTCAAGAAAATAATGTCACAAAGCAAAAAATGTTAAAGGTTAATAAAAAGTCTTAATACATAATAATAATAAACAATAAACATAACTTTTAACATTATTTTCATGTCACTAAAGCAAAAAAAAAAATACTGTAGTACAGTAACATTTTCATGAAAATGTCACAACGCAAAAAAATGTTAAAGGTTCCTTAAAAAGTCTTAATTTTCTTTATGTAAAATAAAAATAATAATCAATAAACCTATTTTAGGTCATTTTTAAAAATATGTTTTACAATATTTTCATGAAAATAAAGCAACAAAATACTGTACAGTAAGTTTCATGAAAATAATGTCACGATGCAAAAAATGTTAAAGTCTTAATAATACATAATAATAAACAATAAACATTACTTTTAACATATTTTAACATTATTTTCATGTCACTAAAGCAAAAATAAATAAATACTGTATTACAGTAACTTTCATAAAAATAATGTCACAACGCATTTTTTTTTAAAGGTTCATAAAAAGTCTTAATAATACGAGATGATGATAATAATAAACAATAAACATTACATTTTACATTAACTAACATATTTTTACATTATTTTCATGTCACTAAAGCAAATAAATACTGTATTACAGTAACTTTCATGAAAATAATGTCATAACGCAATTTTTTTAAAGGTTCCTAAAAAAAGTCAACATTTTCTTTATGTAAAATAAAAAATAATAATCAATAAACCTATTTTAGGTCATTTTTAAAGATATGTTTTACAATATTTTCAAGAAAATAAAGCAACACAATACTGTATTACAGTAAGTTTCATGAAAACAATGTCACAATGCAAAAAAAGTTCCTTAAAAAGTCTTAATTCTTCATGTAAAAATGTGTGGGTTACTTTTAAAATGCTTTTTTACTTGATTTTAATGACAATAAAGCAAAAAAGGTGCTTTATTTTTTTGCATTGTGACATTTCATGACAATTACAGTAATACAGTATTTTTTTTGCATTCCTTTAATGAAAATAATATACATTTTTAGTTTTTTTTTCAAATATCCTATAGGTTTATTTATTATTATAATTTTTAATTGTATTTATCTATTTTTTAGGGATGAAATATGACCCAAATATGTTTTTCACGAGTTTGTCCCGTATTCTCCACGTGGTTCAGTCATGCTGCTGTTGACCTGTAGCTATAGATAGACCCTCCCTCCTCCACAACGCCTTTGCTTTCCTCCTCTGGGAGGAAAAGTGCAATAATGCACTTTAACTACATACACAAAATGCACAATGTGGCCCTTCTGGAAGAGCGTCAATCTGTATGTCGAGGCCGAGTGAGTGTTGAGTGATACACACGGTCACATGTGTGAGACTGAAATATGCCAGTTGTTATAGTTGTTGTTGCAGAAACCGAAGACACGCTGATCATGTTGAATTCCTTGTCACAGATTGTTGTTCAATAAAATGAATTTGTTCATAACGGTATTTTGCGCTTCAATCATTTTTATAGAGTTATAAAAGCTGAAAAGTTATCACTTTGCAGTTAAAAGTCTTACCGATATGATCTTATATTTTAGTCCATTAACTAGTCATACGATAAAACGGTCCATTGAACGTGTGTTCAATCTAAAACATTTTACACTCAAAAAATGAACTGATAATAAATGTTTACAATGAGATTCCAGTCAGATAAAAGTGTTGATTTTATACCACAAGAGCAAAACTGTAAATATTAAAGTGCTATGTCTGTAAACCGTTTGTTTTAGTGTATTTTTGTATTGTATATTTATTAATACTCCTGTTTTCTCAAGGTCGTTTAGTTTGTGTAGTTCTCACCCTGGCCGCTGGATGTCGCTGTGGTGCTGATCTAAATCATTTTCTTTCTGTGGAAGAAACACCAACAATGATGAAAATATGAATTATGTGATTATGAAAGACACACACGAGCACTTCAACTCTTAATAAGACCCATTATAAAACAACAGGACTGAATGTCCCCAGACTTTCTTCTCTACTCGTCCAAAAGTGGTGACAGAAAAAAACTGCTTTAATGCGAATTTAGTTCGATTTTCTTTTCCATCATAGTTTTCCAGGGGAAACCAGACGGGAAATGTAATCACTCACACACACACACGCCCCAAAGACAGTCTGTGTGTGTCTATAGTGAAATTCAATGTAGTTTGAGGGCTAGGTTTCTTATCGACCGCGCCATTGTTTACTACAGATCCCATTCACGGCTGTTCGCTCCGCTGGTCACTAGTACACTACATATGTGTGACCTCCGCAAGCCAGTCACTGCACATTTACTATAAGTGCACTCTGAGTAAATACAAGAAAGAAAACATCACTGCTAACTTTAGATGAATGCTTTAGGGTGAGCTGCTTTGATGCAGAGCCATGAAATAATATTACACAACCTGCGAATACGAACTCTTAAAGGGAGAGCTTACCTAAAAAATAAAGTTTCTGTCATTATTTTATTTTATTCGACTGATGTTGTACTAAACTCGTATGCTGCTATGTGTGTAACATGAAACATTTTTGTGCTCTCTCCATGAATGACTCTTTGTGCCCTATCATACACCCAATGCGACTAAAGTCGAAAGCGCAGTATTTTTTGTGTTATTTAACCCATTTAATCCCACCGGTCACAATAGTGACAGTAAAAAAATGTTTCATTTCTAAGGGTATAAAAATGTTACTGAATGATCTATCAATGCATTTCCAGCAGATATTGAAATAATAAAGGGTCTCAATGAAATATGTGCAGTGTCGCATGTTTACTGTAAATTGTCACATGACCAGAGCTGTTTACTTCCTGTTTGCGCCAAGAGAAGAGGATGGCAGCAGGAAAGCTCCCAAAGAAAAGGGTGGTAAAGTATGTTAACATAAAGATAGGACATAGATTTTTGGTACACATCATGTTTAAGGTGTCTAGTATTGATATATGCATTTGCAATTACTCAACTTTGTTGAATGTGGTCATAGAACTCACAAACATGTCATCGGCAACAATAGTGACCGGTGGGATAACCCATTGTATCTATAATACTAATACACATCGGCTAACTTACTATGGTATGGTAAGGTAAGGTAAGGTTCTACCTTACTTTCTACCTAATTTTACGCACACACACACACACACACACACACACACACACACACACACACACACACACACACACACACACACACACACACACACACACACACACACACACACACACACACACACACACACACACACACACACACACACACACACGGTCACGTCTCCTCTGATGTCTGATCTCCACACACACACAAACACACACACACGGTCACGTCTTCTCTGATGTCTGATCTCCACACACACACAGAAACACACAGAAACACACATACACAAACACACACACACACACTCACACATGGTCACTCACACACTCACTTTCACACACACACACACACACACACACACACACACACACGGTCACGTCTCCTCTGATGTCTGATCTCCACACACACACAAACACACACACACGGTCACGTCTTCTATGATGTCTGATCTCCACACACACACACAGAAACACACACAACACACACACACACAAAAACAAAAAAAACATACACACACACACACAAAAACACACTGCACAGGTCAAATAGACCTATATTAAATCAATACAATGGTTGATACAACACAGTATCCCACCAAACGATCATAAAACACACTTTTTCACACACTTTTCCATGAAAATTTAAAAAAATGATGATTGATTGTTTCAAAGGGATACTAATGACACATGATTTTGATATTTTTGTGTCTGGGAAAAATGTGGGATTAAATGGGTTAAAGGGTGTGTTAGTAATATGCGCCTATAGGCGGGTACACAACGCACGTACACTCTGCTTATTTCTTTTCCATTGTAGTTTTCCAGATGGGAAATCTAATCAGACACACACACAAACCCCAAAGACAGTCGATCTGTGTATCATTTAGGTAAGCTTATTACACACCCAGCACACACACATTTTTAAATATTAAAAATAAAAGGATTCTCTGTGTCCTCTGGAGAAGCGTTCAGTCTTCCGCTTGCAAATTCCGCCATGGTGCGAGCACAACTGGCTTTTAAAGGGAATGGGAGATGAGACTCTGATTGGTTTATTGCACGTTATGCCCCAAAACACACCCATGACTCATTAAGAGACTAGGGACAACCATTCACCTGGTGCGTTGAGCGTTTTTTCCGTTGTTAAACTAGCAAAAGTGGATTCGGATTTGCCCTAAGTGCACCTTACACTCAGATCGTTAAAATAGGGCCCTTCGTCTGCTTATTTTTAAAGGTGCAGGAGGCCATTTCTGAGAAACTCTGTTGATATTTGAAGTCACCAAAACAAACACGCCCCTACTCAAAAGGATCACACCCCTATCTTGATAGCCCCGTCCTCAAATTCACGAACACACTATCCCTGCATCCCAATGTGCATACTATCCACCCTATCCGCTCTAAATAGTATTGAATATTACTAATGTCACGCACTATTTAGGATGGATAGTATGCACATTGACATTGAGTTTTTGCAAACATCGATGACGTGCTTTGTAGGCGGAGGATGACTTTAGTTCTGCAGTAGCACTCTATGGAAGCCACGTAATAAAACAATAAAAAGGTAATTTCGAGTTTATATCTCACAATTCTGAGAAATATCAGAATTGCAACGATATTCTGTCTTTTCCCCCTCTGAATTGCAGGTTTATATCCCCAATTCTAACTAATTCCCCCTCAGAATTGTAATATCAACTCGTAATTGCAAGAAAAAAAGTCAGAATTGTGAGATAGGCCTATGCTTAAATGTTATATGAAACGTTATAGGTTTCAATATTATTTCATGCTGTAACTGTAAAGCTAGTATGCCCCTATGAACTGCATATGTGAATATTATTTACATCAAATCTATGCTTAAATAGTAGACTAATCATCGCAGGTTTCGTCAGTCCAGTCTGTGGCATGCAACCATAAATGTCTTCGTTTAGCTTCACAGAGCGCCTTCGACAACCATCTTTTTTGCATTCTGTTTCTGACATCCAAAGGCACAAGAAGACATTTTGTCACTTATTCAGCGGATCTTGCCCATTTTCCTCCACAATGCATGCGCAGCTGCAAATGACGTACATAGGCTCCTCCCCCCTAATGAGTGGACACGCCTCTTCCTGCTGATTGGCTACAGATGTTTTTTTGGTTCTCGGTCTGATCCACATTCAACAGCGTTTCTCAGAAATCACTTACTTCACCAATAACAGACCAAATTAAAATTATATACAGTTACGTCCATATTTACAGTGACCGCATTTGAACTTTTTAAGCGTCTAGAACGTGAAAAACTCTCAGCTTACTATATTAAACATAAACATACATTCTCTGAGCATTTACCCTGATCTATTATTAGGCCGTCTCCAACTCATCCACACACAGAAAGAGCAGTTAGCATAAGTGAATAGGCAGAAAAGAAATAAGCTAAGAAGAGATAGAAAGAAGGATGACCATTGAAACGAATGGAGGATGTGAAAAAGAGAGAGAGAGAGAGAGAGAGAGAGAGAGAGAGAGAGAGACTGGTAATGTGTATATAGGTCACTAAATCAATGGGAATCAGGTTTTCTGAGAGGAGAAGACAGGGATATTTATAGAGAGAGAGAGAGAGAGAGAGAGAGAGAGAGAGAGAGAGAGAGAGACCTGCAGCAGATACAACTGTGACGGACTAACTGAAGAGATCACTAGAAAACCTAATACATGCGCACACACATTTTTGGACCCTTACTGACAATGTATAAAATATAGAGCCTATTGTTTATAGAATATATATATATATGTATGTATATATACGGACAGATGGATGGATGTATGGATGGATGGATAGATAGAGACAAAGCCGCCCAACACCTTACAGCAGCACGTGAGATTACAGTAATGAGGCTCATGCATCATCCTCAGAGTCATTAACAGCTCACAAAGCATCACATACATGTGAAATTCTGGCATTTCACATTATTCAATAAGGTTATGGAAAATAACTCAGATATCACTGCGCAGACAGCTCTGAAAGTGTGTACAAACACGTTCTCATTATGTGCAATAAACCATTCATCTTCATATGGTGCTGTTTCTGACTTGACAGTGTGTGTGTGTGTGTGTGTGTGTGTGTGAGAGAGTATTGCATTTTAATTGACCTCATGTAAATGCTGATTTCTGCACAGGATGAGGAGAATGAATTGTAGGTAATTACTGGAATGGGGTTTACCATGTCCTTTCTTTATGGATCAACACACACACACACACACACACACACACACACACACACACACACACACACACACACACACACACACACACACACTGCTGGAAGATGCTGCGTTGACATTATGTCTCATGTACTGTATCTGCACTACTGTACTTCTTAAATGGCAAACTTTAGTGTAGCATGTAATGCAAATTATACGACTTTTAGGGGAGTCAACTGCATACAAACATGCAGGAAATTGCCTCATGGCAAGACAATTGTTTCATATTTGGGTATACCGTATGTCTCAATTCAAAATAAACTCGGGAAAAAATATATAAATTGCACACACACTAATCTAACCTGCATCATTGCTAAATTGTTTTAGCAACATTTCGGTCAATCAACCTTCCTCAGGCTTACAAAACACACAAAAGCATCAGCAAATTTAAAAACAGCTCGTTAAGAATATTTACAGCTGATACACTCTAAAAAAATGCTGGGTTGTTTTAACCCAAATATGGGTGAAATATGGACAAACCCAACCGCTGTGTTAAAAATTTAATTTATAAATATGGTTTGTCCATATTTGACCCAAATTTGAAAAGAAAAGAAATGTACAGTATTATAATGACAAAGGCCACACCTCCAATCACAAATCAAAATAAGAAATAGTTAAAATACTTGGGTTACAACTAATAAAAAAAAAAAGCACAAACGTAATCCTACAACAAAATAATAATACTATAGCCTGGATGCCAGCCGAACTTAGCTCCGCCCACAACATTTGAGGTCGGGAAGTTCGGTCTGGACTTGATCCGTTGTGGAGCAACTATGCTCGAACCAGAGCTGTTCGGACCAATCAAATCATCAGGGCGGGCTTTATACGATGATGGACGGATGATCAACAGTAACGTAATCATCACGTCACCAAAGAGCGCTGGGGTTGATTTGTTTACTAAACGGAGAACTTGTTGGTATATGCGTTCACCGTTACTATTTCTCTCAAACATGATGATGGTGTAAGTACTCCGTGTGTCCGTAAATACTTTTTACAACACCGTCAAAGATCGTTCACACTCATCTTCTTCTTCTACTTCTTCCAGCGTGCGTGCAGTTCTGTTGACAACTATGCGTCGCTCAACATACGTCACTCACTCCATTGCTCTGATTGGTTGTAGGTCTATCCAATTGAGTGCATAGGCATTTTCTTTCCTGGGGCACGTTCAAAGCTCAAACCGGTGCGCAACGTTTTGCTACGGATTCCGGTTGAACGTCATGTTTCCTGGAAACGGTGTGCAACAGATTTGATATGCGTTTTATCTCGTTTGGTGGGTGTGTCAAAAATGTAAGCCCAATCAGCAGCAACATGTATATAAACCACGGGGTATTAAAGGTCCCGTTCTTCGTGATCCCATTGTTCATGTTATAAAGCTCAAAGTTCAATGCCAAGCGAGATATTTTATTTAACAGAAGTTCCCTTTCAAAGCCTACAGCGAACGGCCGGTTTGGACTACATCCTGGTACTTCCTTCATAAATGACGTCAGTAGAACAGTAGAACAGACTAACCTCCGCCCACAAGAATACGCGAAAAAAGGGGGCGTGGTCTTGTTGCTGTCCCACGTGGAGAAGAGGAAGTGTCACGTGGAGAAAAGGAAGTGGTGCGTTTGAGTGTGTTTGTCGCCATGTCGTCGAGACGCTGTTATTTTCATCCCGGAGTCAAATCACCTTTGTTTGGCTTTCCCAGGGACGCTGTAGAGATCATTAAGCGCATATATCTCCCGTTAAGAGGCGTGACCTTTCCACGTGCGCTAAGCTGCTGTCGAATCACAACACAGGAACCGTGCCACGTTTGCTAAGCTGCGGTCAAATCACAACACGGGAACCGCTGGCACAATCAGAACTCGTTACGTATTTCTGAAGGAGGGACTTCATAGAACAAGGAACTCATCAGCCGTTTTTAGGACAGTGAAAACAGCGGTGTACAGATAAGTAAATTGTGTTAAAAATACTGTTTTTTTTAACACGCGAAACATGAACACATGTTATATTGCACACTGTAAACACAATCAAAGCTTCAAAAAAACACGAAGAACGGGACCTTTAAATAAGCATGAGTTTTCCAGCAGGTCACACACACACACACACACCTCTACATATACGCTCAAGTGACAAGGTCACCGTAAGAGCAGCACACGCCACCCGGACACACTTCATTGAGCATCAAGTCATCCTTACGGCAGTTTTATTAAAGACGTAACAGACGACCGTAAAGGTTACATAAGAGCATTATTATCAGTGCTCTGTTCGCTGAGGGTCCCGAGGGTGAATTTGCAGGATTTATTCCTCATCCCGTGCAGTTAAATAAATCTCATTTGCTGTTAATGTTTCTAAATCGAAGCTCATGGATCACACGTGAGCCAAACAAAAGCGTTTTAATCCGTCTTTCTCACTTTCTTCACCTCAATCACTGACCTTTGCTCCGTCTTCCCGGCACATTATCTGTCTCAACAACCACCAAACGGCTAGCTAAATTAACTGAGCCGGTAGGGGGGCAGTTCTCAAAATCATTAAGTTTAAAGAAAACGAACTAACCGGTGTTAAAGATGAATGCGTCCCTCCAGGAAGTTCTGCTCCTGTGAGAGGAAGCCATCGGGCCTGCATTATGTCGGGGAGGTCTGGAATGGACTACAAATTCATTTCTACGGCCACCGATGATGTTCTCAGAAGGTCGCCTGCTGTTTTTCTCCACTGCATACCGCATAAATGATCCTCCGCGATACTGCACACTGAGAGAAAGACAGGGAGAGGGAGAGATCAGTGCCATCTCTATTTCACAAGGACAAGACTTTTATACAAGACAATTAGTACTGATCTCTGCTGGGTGTCATTAATTACACAGCAGCCAACACCATTTACACGCTCGTGTAGACGCGGCATATTGACATTTTCAAAATTGACATTTGAGAAATATTTGGGATGCGTTGGAATTAGCCTCCGTGTGGAAATATGAATAAAAAACATGCAACCGTATGTGATGAGAATGAGTGATTACATGCACAATCTCACACCGATTACGTTTAATAACCTGACAACATGTACATTTTTACACTTTATTTAAAAATGTCTGTGTTACAGTGTGATTATACATTTAAGTACTGAGTAATAATAATTCACTAATTGTACTTACTATAGGGTTAGGAATAGGGTGTGACTTAGTGTGGTTAGTTGCATGCAATTAAGTATAAGTTATAGTAATTACTCTAGTAATCACATGTAACATGTGTAACAACGTGCTACTTTTTTATTTTCCGTTTAAATTACTTAAAATCTCATGTGAACAATTTGTTTCAGATTGATACAATGTGCATTTCATAATGTGTAAGCTCACATACAACGCAAACATTGATAATAAGCATGTTTCTTGAGCAGCAAATCATATGAGAATGATTTCTGAATGATCATGTGACACTGAAGACTGGAGTAATGATGCTGAAAATTCAGTTTTGATCACAGAAATAAAGTACATTTTACAATATATCCACATAGAAAACAGGTAGGCCTATTTTACATTAAACTAATATATCACTGTCTTTTTTAATCAAATAAATGCAGCCTAGGTGAGCAGGAGAGATTTCAAACTTTTACATTTGAATCCCACAGAAGAAAGAACATAAATGTTTGGAACAAAATGAGGTTAAACTACTCCTTTTACCAAAGGCGAGTTCTGCTTGTAATGTCACAACCCAACCGCTAGAAGTCGCCACTTTGACGTGTAACTCCTCCGCTGTCTGGGAGGCGTGAATGGCGTGCGAAATGAGTGGACGCACAGGGGTTTACTGCGGGATAGGACGGTCAGTCTCAGTCTCACCATTCGCTTTTACGGTCTGTTCCTCTTCACGGGCCCGTCGAGGCCGCTGCCTGTGCGTGCGAACCAGGGGTGATAAGGCGGGGCGGGTGGAAGCCGTTGGGAACACGGGCTCCTTCCCCATCGGGATGGTGACCGACCAATCCCACCTGCGGAGCCTCATCTGCGCCACCGGTGCATAAATTAGATGTTATACAACAACGGGTTAATAAAAGCACAGCTTCAGTTAGTGTTTCACCGACTACGGTACCAGGTGCACGTTCAATACTCAAAGGATAGAAACAGAAAAGCGTTTTTCAAAACATCCCAACGCGAAACCGTTTCAACGCGGATTCATTTAAAATATCGAGTAGGCCTATAGTACTTATTTCCTTTTAAATTAACGTTGATACAATAGTGATGTGTACTTGTATTTCACTATTATTAATCCAGCTTTACTATTACTAACAAGTATATTCACATTAGTACACTGACTTACCCTTTTCACAGACTGTGATGACGTTTTAACGGTCATCAACATCGTAAATCCTGAGCATTTTTTTATATTTTCATTTTTTTTTAAATATATGCACATTTATAACACCATACTTTGTATTATATTACCTTTACATCAAATTACAAAATAAATAAAATAAATATAACCCTGCTGTGAGTGTTTGTAATGCAGCTGTGAGACAAAGTTGACTCTTCTCTCTATTTTTATCCTCTTAAAAGGTGGCGAAAACACTATTGTGGACTTTTTCTTTTGCTATTCGAGCAAATTTGAAGACAAAAAAATATTTTTAATGTAGTCTCATGTTTACCCAACTATGATGACTTCTGTTTATGAGAAACCCGGAAATGTGGGTCATTAGCTTTTTAACTCGTCCTACAGTATGTTGTGAGTCAAATAGGCTAGTAATATAGCCAATCTTTAAAAAAAATGTTACTAGTAAGACTTTTAGTCTAGTCTAATAAACATGTTTCCATTAGTACTGGACAAACATTAGTAGTAGGCTAATGGAAAAGTACGGAGCCCCTAAAGGGACACGGTGAAGGGAAAGAAATATTCTTGCACAAACTTTTGTTCGCTCGCAAAGAGCGGAAAGGTTTCGCGAGAGAACGCAAAAGCATTATTATATAATAACTTCTTATTTTTCCTCCCATCTCATATTTTTTCCACCACCATGTCCCTTTATATAGATTAGATTCAACTTTATTGTCATTACACAAGTACAAGTACAAGGCAACGAAATGCAGTTTAGGTCTAACCAGAAGTGCAATAGCAGCAAGTGCAGGATATACAATGGTTGCGTAAGTGCAGGACACGGATATGTACTGAATATATATAAATATGTATAAATAGAGAGATGGTTATTACTATAAACAGAACTGAATTTACAGGTGAATATGTACAGTGAATAAATATACAGATGGCTAAATATACAAATATATATAGGGCCTCTGTAGGAAAGACGTAATATAATAAGAGTTACTAAAACTGGAATCGGTCCCATTAACAATTAGAATAGCCTACTAATCGGAAATTAGTATTTGATTGATACAATAGATTAGTTCAGTGGCAAAATATACCCATAAACATAGGTTATACCGTTGGATTACTTCCTAGTAATTTAAGAAAAATAAGTACTGGTGCAATAAAAATGCAGATTATAGTTGTTTTTTAAGGAATACATGTCAAGACAGCCTGGCTCAGACCTTTTGCACATGCTCAAACCACCCAGGCTGCATGATCCGAGCACACAGTAAAAACATTTTAAATTGTCAAAGCATTGATAGATGTTATGGATGCATATAGACACAATAACAGCTATGAAGCATCCTCTACCCCAGCCCACCCCACCCGCGGGGCAATGTCTCAAAGCACGTCACCGGGAGTGTGTGAGGAAGGAGAGAATGAGAGAGAGAGAGAGAGAGAGAGAGAGAGAGAGAGAGAGAGAGAGAGAGAGAGAGAGAGAGAGAGAGAGAGAGAGAGAAAGTAGATGTGTGCAGACAACCTGCTCGCGCGTAATTCTGGGAGGACTCTCCGCCGAGCAACGACACAATAAACACTCACGGAACCGCGAGAGTTTCCCCCGGTGGAGTAACAATAAGCACTTAAATCACGTCACACCATCCAGCCAGGAGTCCATCATCAATCTGCAGCCATGTATCTGAACAGGGAGGAGGAGTACAGCAAAGGTACGCGCTTTTATTTCTGTTGCCATTAAACTTGTAGGAGTATCTCCTCACCTTGGACTGGCGCCTATGGCGCGGACAGGTCTGGAGGGGTGGCACGGGGGGCTTTAGGGGGTGGCACGGTCGCATCGTAAGCACCTGTCACGGGGTCATCACTTCTTTGCCCCCTTGTTTTACATCATTGTCCAGGCGCACACACAGGCGCGCGCGCGCACTAATGACTGTTTGACATTGTCACGCGCTCCCAGGGCATTTGCGTTTACTGTTGCATGCTGTATTTGATATATAACTTTGATTTGAGGTCCCATGAAGGTCTGTCGTTGCGTAAGGATACGTGCACGCGTTCCTATCGAAGGATCGATCACAGCTACTTGTTGTGCGCTTCGTCCTTGATAGATCCTCACACGGAGAGACTTGAGGAAGGACAAGCGACTAAAACACAAGGTCAAAGCAGTGCTTCGTCCCCGTTATACGCATTGTTATTGTGCATCTTTTTGAGGATTCTGTGGGGTGTCGTGGGCTGTTATTTGTGTTAGCTCTCCCACGTGTTTCCAAAGCGTGATTTCCCCGCGAATTCACTGGGTGTCCACTACAATTTTCCCCGGCGTCCCTCCCACGGTAAACGAATTTGCTTCGGGGCTCCGGAACGGAGGTGACTGGAATTAAGAGTGGGCGCGTTCGGGCTTCACCAGCAACACCTGCTGCTACCGAGAGCCAGAAAGCTAAAGACGGTGTTTGATATGCGGTAATGGCCGTGAGAAGATAATAACCTTAGCGTGAATAAAACTGTGTGGGTTTGGAAAGGAAAGGTGGTCACGGATAAGCCCTCAAACATCAGGACAAACCCGCTCCTAAAATGGGTTCTGCTTTAAAAAAAAAAAAAAAAAGGTGTTCAAATTTACTTGTATATCCCACAAACACGAATTTGTAGGTAGCCCACACATTATTTAATGAACATTTGCAAAGTGTTCGTAATAAAACAATGCTTGAACGTTGGGAACTGGTTCCCTAAAATAACCATCACACAACATAGGCTACTACTGTAAGGGAGGTTATCATAATTACGGTTATGTAATTCTAATTAAGACATCATTTAGTCAATTTGTCAACAATCCCCATGAGAAGGTTCAGGCAGGTTTTGCTTTTTTTCCCTCGTCCTGAAAAGGTTACAGAACATGTACACTCTAAAAAATTAAGGTTCTATATGGCACCAAAAATGGTTCTTCGTCGTAATCATAGAGGAACCACTTTTGGTGCTATATAGCACCATATCTTAACATGTTCTGTATATGGTAGCGGTGCTATACACTAAATGGTTCTTGGTTCGTAATCATAGGGGAACCTTTTTTAGTGCTATATAGCACCAATTTTGGTGCTTCAGTGGTTCTTCAGCGGTTCTTCAGAGGTGCTATATAGCATCTTAGTCAAAGAACCGGTGAAGAACCTCTGAAGAACCACTGAAGCACCAAAATTGGTGCTATATAGCACTAAAAAAGGTTCCCCTATGATTACGAGCCAAGAACCATTTTTGGTGCCATATAGAACCTTTTTTTTTTGAGTGTATAGCACCGCTACCATATACAGAACATGTTAAGATATGGTGCTATATAGCACCAAAAGTGGTTCCTCTATGATTACGACGAAGAACCATTTTTGGTGCCATATAGAACCTTTATTTTTTTAGAGTGTATAGCACCTTAGTTAGCGGTGCTATATAGCACCTTAGTCGAAGAACCGCTGAAGAACCACTGAAGCACCAAAATTGGTGCTATATAGCACTTAAAAAGGTTCCCCTATGATTACGAGCCAAGAACCATTTTTGGTGCCATATAGAACCTTTTTTTTTTAGAGTGTAGTGGCTGGGACTTTGATTCTTCTCAGCAATTCGAATCTTTTTTAATTCAATAAACATTTGTTCGGTGATTCATTCTACATCGTTACGCCTGTAGCTGGCAACAGACATGTATTTTGTTTTGTTTTGTTATGAGCATCATAGAGTGGTGCAGGTATGATATCGCTTTGTAGGCCAAAACGCGGAAGCGAGTTAGCATTGTAGCACGTCCGGTTCCCTCGTCCCAAATTCAATGGGGTTTTGGTTAAATGGCTGAAATAAGGTCTGTGGTACAAAATACAAGCTCAAGACACTTTCACGTTTTATTCTACGACATAAAATACAAATGTATAACCCCACTCGTGATTTTTTGAAGCTGTGAGGCGGTTGCTAACAAGCGGCTAACAGAGGCTGTCGAGGAGATTAAATGTCATTATGCCGAACAGATCCACTTTTACAGCTTAATTTTACTCATAATTGTGCTCTTATAAACGAGTCTAGCTCAACCGTTCTGGGTAAATGTTTTGAGATAAAAACTGAAAGAGTTGTGGGAAGCGTAGTGATGGTGATGTTGAAGTCGAGCGACTGTGGTGTAGTTTGTTTATACCTTTAGCTTTTTACTTCTGGTGACTGCATTTAGGCTTCAAAATTCATAAAAGTTGGGTTCTGTGAAAATTATCTTGGTGGACAAAATGTTCAAGTATCATAAACCTTTGTTGATCACAGAGCTTGTTTTTTTGCGATAATCCAAAAGCCTAGGGGAAAATCCTATTGGGTTTTTGTCGAGGGAACCAGTGCAATGCGAACTGATGGTTGGCCTACAGTGACATACCTGCACCACTCTATTGAGTCATTCACTCTTGTTGTGTTTTTATAAACTGTGCTTGTTTGCAAATCTTCTAAGAAACTCTAAGCATTTTTCAATATCATTCGTTTATTTTGTTCAATCGATGTCACGTCCCAGTTCGTTCATTTCCTTTACAAATGAGACGTCTTATTCAGTCCTTGGGCAAATTCCAAGTGAGCATCGCTATCCCTATACTTACTCCAAAGGGCCCTTGAAGTGGGGACTTTGTAGCGAGCAAGGCACTTGTGTGTCATGATGAAGCCATTTGGAACGCACTTAGCGAAGGAAACAACAAAAGACCAAGTCATTTCCTCATTCACATGGATGTTACCATGACAAAGCTAGGCAGCGACAACAGGGATATCTTATTGCTGTTAATATGATACAAATATGTGTACATTTATAATGAAGTTAGGGGGAAGTTATAGTCAGATCGAGTAAAGTACTGTCTGAGGAGAGGGCTCCGAGCTTGGTACAGTATTTTGGGCAGAAACCCAGAGTACTCACCCTGTATCTCTGGTTAGGATAGTAACCAGGGGAGTGTGTGTGGAGATGGGGTGGTGGAGGGGTGCAGAAAACTGTCGAGGAACATAGGTGAGTGGGCTATGTATATAAACGTGTATATAGGCCTCACTCATTAAACTGATTGGATGGATCATTTGAACGTGTTCCTCCTGAACTGTGTCTATAAAACATCATTAAGTACTAAACAAATAAAGCATTAAACACATTTCTGACCTATTAAACTTAAAGGCACACTTTCGCTGCTGGAGTCAACAAAATATATAACATTGTTCTAGTGGTTTTTGGATATTTGAATCCAATAATCTTTCATATTGTGGCCGTGAGACGATAATAACCTTAGTGTGAATGAAACTGTGGGTTTGGAATATGAAATATGAAATGCATGACGAGAATGTGTATTCACAATATTCAACTTGAATAATTCTGTTTATCCCATGGACTGTAAAAAAATATGGACGTAGTGTCCGTGACGTCACCCTTAGGATTCTGAAGAGGATTTTGAAGTGTAAAGTAGGGTCGAGCTGGCCGTCACCATCTTGTCAGCACGCGTCACTCCCGGATAATAGAAAATGGGCAAAGAGGCGGGATGTGGGTGGAGCTGAGGTGACGCGATGATTAACAGACAGAAGATAAATGGCTATCCATCTGTCTCTCAAAGTGGCCACACCCTTAATTATGCAGGACTTTATAGCTTTATATAATGTAAACCAGGGGTCTCCAAACTTGGTCCTGGAGGGCCACTGTCCTGCAGAGTTTAGTTCCAACCCCAAATAAACACACCTGAACCAGCTAATCAGTGTCTAACTAGGGCATTGTAAGACACTGATTAGCCTGTTCAGGTGTGTTTGATTGGGGTTGGAACTAAACTCTGCAGGACAGTGACCCTCCAGGACCGAGTGTGGAGACCCCTGATGTAAACGAATAGGTTCTTCTGGAGCCTAGTGGCCAGTCGATGAATTGCAGTTTAAGTCACTTCCGTATTGACTTTAAGAGAAACTGCGGGTGGTTGTCGCTTTGTTTATCCATTAACTCCAACTTTCCCAGTCCCGCCATATCTAGATTTAAAATAAATTGCGAGTGCTTGTCACCCTGGGTCACATGACCATAAACATTTATTACTTTCTTGAAGTGACCATTGCATGTTTCCTTCGCTAACGGACTTATGTAAGGGCCCTTCGTGAAGGGATCCACTTTGGTTTGAAACGCCCCTACAAAAGGCGTCCCCTTAAGTGCCTTTCAAGGGCACAAAAACGCAGCTTGGATTTGGAATTCGCCCCTACACTTCTCTTCTCGTTTAGTGAATTCCTTCAACGTGCTTGACCAATGAAATGCTCCTTTCAGAGAACGCTCTCGAATGCCATTGGTTCGTGCTATGCTCAGGAAAGCAGTCGTGCGCTTGGTGAAACCACAGCATTGAATTGAACGAGAACGATTCGTTCACTTAAAAGATTGATTTGATTCTTTCACAAACAAACCACCACTCGTACACAATCAGTCAACAGGTGCGCTCACTCAGTCGGGGTTCACCTTCATTCAGGTATCCGAAAGCCTTTCCACGTGTTTGTTGATGGTTTATTTGATTTGGGTGTGATTGATGGAGTTAATTGGTGAAGTATCAAGTGACCCAATTCGGCACAGATTGGATATGACGTGTGAATGTGTAAGCAGGAAAAAAACACACGAATTCCGATATCCTTCGATCGGATTCAGGCCTCACTCATATATGGTAATAAATCCGATATGATTCGGATACTTGCATTTGCGTCTGCCATGTAAGCAGTCAAATCGGATATTCCCCAGTAAATGCGAGTCGTACGTCATTGAAAAAGGGACATAGGACGAATGACGTCAACTCAGGTGGACACGAACTGCAATCACTAATGGCGTGATGGAAGACGAAAGCAATGTTTTGCTGACCTTTAAAGATAGTGCGGAAAGCAAAACATTGAATAATCATTTCGACTGCCTCCATTGTGTCCATTGCATATCGCACCTTTTTACTTCCTTTCCCGGGTCAGAACGTCTTGGGCTGTTTCGCCAGTGTATAGTATAAATGCAAATATCCAACCCGATCTCACGACAATTCGTACATATTTTACGAGGTGGCTAAATCATACGTATTTGACGAGTTCCAAATTCGTATGAATTCATACGAATTACCTACCTCAAACCCCACCCCTAAATCTACCCGTCACTGGGGTTTAGACAAAATGTACAAATTCGTACGAGTGAGGTCGTACAAATTCGTACAAATTAGCCACCTCGTAAAATACATACGAATTGGTCGTGAGATAGCGTTGAAATATTGGATATGGGTCACTTTTAAAAGATGATGTTAGCAGGTTGTCAAAAAAATCGGATATAGGGTGCTTTCACACCTGCCTCATTTAGTTCGGTTGAATCGTACTAGAGTTGGTTTTCCCCTTTGGTGCGGTTCGTTTGGTCAGGTGTGAAAGCAGCAATCACACTCGGGTGCGCACCAAAAGCGGCCCAAACAAGCGTACAGAGGTCTCGGTACGCTTTCAAACAAACTCTGCAGCGGTTAGTTTGTGGTGAGAACGTGAACTGACCTCGAACAGACCCAACTGCAAAAAGTACTGATCATTTTTGGACTAAACCAGCTGCCGTAGTGCATTATGGGATGAGGAAGTGTTTGTTGACAGTTTGCACTTTAGCATGGCAGCTCACGGACAAACTTGGAGTAGTGAGGAGGTGCGGAGCCTCATAGAAATTTGGTCTGATGACCATATTAGGTCCCAACTTTCGAAAACTCACAAGAACAGCGCGACCTTCGCTTGAAGTGATGAGAGATGCGCTCTCGCCGTTTGCAGAGCATTAGAGCGTTGTTTTCAAGCCGCATCCGCGCTTCATTATAGAAATGTATTGTTTCCATATTGTGGTGTATACAAACAATGTAATAGATTATGGCCAGGGACAAAACCAGCCCGCGCAGTCGCAGTTTAGGAAATATGCCATGGCCAATGAGTGATGTGGATGTTGTCATGTGACTGCATTTTGGTTCGTTTCAACCGGTTCGGACCAAAGCAATCAGTGTGGTGTGAAAAGGAACCAAAAAAGCTGAAAAATGCTACAATGTATGATTGTTTGCCCTTGGTTCGGACCAAATGAACCGAACTAGAGATGTGAAAGCACCCATAGTCACCCAATCGGAATTGTGCATCAAGACCTGCAGTGTAAATGCGGCCTTTGTGTAGCCGTGCGCTTTAACTTTTCGACCGTTTCAATGTGGAACAAGCTTTATGTTTAGTCTACAGTTGACGTATCGTTTTTATGAGTTCAGTGATAAAGAGATGTTTTTGCAGATGTTATCACATGAATGATCACAACTGTGGGTTTATTACCTGCTAATTGTGTTCGATAAAAAACGCCAGTGAGATAATAAGATATTTGATATATGAGAGAACTTGTTTTGAAGAACGCATAGCTACCTAATCACTAACAGACTGTAAAGACGTTAAACACAATCTGGAGCCTCACCCTCTCTCCTACTGTTTCTGTGAGACATATTTAACTTTCATGCTTGTTACTCCCTCTTTTTAATGACTCGTTTTTATTAAATACAGATGACAATGCAAATGTGATTTGATTGGAGCTTTAAACTAAGCAAACCTCTTGTATGGAGTGCCTCGCAGTCATTGATTGCTTCTATACGGCTTTATCAATACAGTTTAGGGAATGAAGGAACAAAATCAGGTCCGTTATTGATTATTGCATCTGTGTGCGTTTCATCGATTGATGCCATTGGAGCCACTCACAAGTATGGACCAAATATTAAAGATTGGGTGACTAAATGTAAAAAGTTCAAGAATTGGATTTCATTTATCATGTCCACCTGGCCCCTCATGCTGGATGGGTGTGTGTGGGATTGTATTGAGTGAAGAAGTGGGCAGATTGCGGATGATAAGTTAGGGAATGGACCAAACGGTGGAAAAAACTGTGTGTGTGTGTAAATATGGATGTGTCACCGAGGCACAGAAGATGACAGGAGGGGTATAATGTGCTGAAATGATTGACAGTTCATGTATTATTCATGCAATCCTGTTGATCTGAAAGAGAGAGAGAGCGGTGGAGAGACACAGACAAACAGAAAAAGAAATAAAAAGAGACAAATTGTCTGCACCTCCATAGACTTTTATTGATGAACAGCTGTATTTAAATCTTGCGCGACTGCAGTGTCAAATCAACAGCACTGGCCCGTTAAACTCCCACCAATACAGATGTTAAGTTCTCTGACTAAGCGTATTTCACTATATACTGTACACCCATAGCCAAGACATTGTTGTGAATGTTTGTACAATTGCTTATGTAGATGCATTGTGGATTTTGGTTTGATTCTTTTGATTTTATTTCAGATGTTTTCAGTAGGTTGCACCAATGCGTCGACATTGAATTTAATCAGATTGATCTGGATGCTGCCATTTTTGCTTCATGAGCACACAACCACCTGGAAGAGACATGGAAAAATCCATTTTATTCTGTTAAGAGCCCTCCAAAAAGATCTGGCACTGGTGAAACATTTAATGAATCTTTTGCTATTTAAATGTTGAGTATACAGGGGTTGGACAGTGAAACTAAAACACTGGCCAATATAGTGTTTGGAGGATTCACGCCTGTGTTTGCGCGGCCTGGGGGCCAATCTTCACTGATTTTACAATCCATCAGTAAGAGCAGAGTGTGAAGGTTGAATTAGCAGAGGAATAGCAAACATTGCAATACACACAACATAATGGGAGGCATATCAGAGTTCAAAAGAGGACACGTTGTTGGTGCGCATCTCGCTGGCTCATCTGGGACCAGGACAGCAAGTCTTTGTGGTGTATCGAGAGATCTGGTATCCAGGGTAATGTTGGCATACAACCACACAGGACCAACCACATCCAATAGGAGAAACTGTCGACGCAAGAGAAAGGGGTATCCAGGTTGTATCCAATAAAACCACAGCTGCCCAACTCATTGCAGAATTAAATGGGCACCTCGACTCCACTGTTTGTCTGGAGCTCCACAGGGTCAATATATTTATGGTCGGGCTGCTATAGCCAAATCTTTGGTCACTCGTGTCAATGCCAAAAGTCCATTTCAATGGTGCCAACAGTGCAATCTTGGGTTGTGGACAATGTGAACTGTATTGTTCTCTGATGAGTCCACCCTCTTTGCCTTTCCCTCTTCCGTGGGAGTTATGGTGTGGAGAAGCCCCGAAGAGGCTGAACACTCAGACTGTGAAGCACGGGGTGGATCAGTGATGGTTTGGCCTTCAATATCATGCCATGCCCTAACTTCATCAATGCAAAGGACTACCTAACCATTCTGGAGGACCATAAACACCTGATTGTACATTGTACCCTGAAGGTGGTGTCATGTATAAGTATGATAATGCACCAAAACACACCGCAAGACTTGTGACAGAAAGGGTTGATGACCATGAAAGTGAAGTTCACAACTCCCATGGCTTTCACAATCACCTGATCTAAATATTTTTGAGGCACGTTGGGGTATTTTGGAGAAGCGAGTCTGAAAACGTTTTCCTCCACCAGCATCACATAGTGACCCGGCCACTGTTCTGAAAGAGAAATGGCTC
Organism: Romanogobio albipinnatus; assembly: GCA_023566225.1. NCBI lineage: Eukaryota > Metazoa > Chordata > Actinopteri > Cypriniformes > Gobionidae > Romanogobio > Romanogobio albipinnatus. The sequence goes on from CM042262.1 coordinate 33,186,072, forward strand.
AAAATCCCTCCGGCCTCTGTGAAGGACTTGTATCGGTCATTCCCAAGACAAATTGATGCTGTATTGGAGAAGGAGTCCCTACACCATACTAATAAATGATTGTGGTCTAAAACCAGGTGTTTCAGTTTCATTGTCCAACCCCTGTACATTGCCCATTTTTAATGGCCTTCAGTTGAGAAACATGACCCATTAATGGTGTAGTTCTGGCATCTGCTGCTGAAGTTTTCCGAATTGTTCCCGACCAAAACATCTTATTATAATGTAAATGAGTAAATCTGCCATGTCTACAAATCTGCAAAGACAAACAGTGTCAATCTATTATTGCTTCAATCATTTTGAGGGACTGCTGAGCTTGGCTTTTTATCTATTCATAGAAAAGTGACAACAATAGACTGCTTAAATGAATTATGAGTTATACGATAATTGTATTATAATGTCCTTTAACAGTGTTGGGCAGCCAGTTGTATGCTGATGCAATGCATTCCCAATAGGCTACTGGCAATTAGTGTCATTTTAATTGTGAATGCTCATCAGTCATTTTAACGTGTTCATTTGCATACCTATTGAACTCGTTTTGGTCTGAACTAAAGACACACCCCCTTTAGTTCGATTGATCATGGCATTCAGTTTGTTCACAAACAATATGCATATTCATTCACAGAAGAAGCGTATTCGTTTAGTAGGTCCAACCAATGAAATCTGTGCACATTTTGGCAGTTTTTGAAGTCAGGATAAAGTCACCAAAGCAGTCACGCACTTTATAAAGGAAGGTTGAGTTGGATGATTTGTTCACTTAAAGGTGCACTATGTAACTTTTCCGTCTGCTAGAGGTCGCCTATTCAAATCAAAGGCGTAGTTTGATGACGCCAAGTTTGAGCGCAGAATCTTGGGACATGTGGTCTTCACCTCACAGCCAGTGGAAAAGAATCGAGATAGGTGTAGTGTGGAGCTGAGGAACCGCTGGAGCGACTGTTAATAAGATGAACGCAACACACGCCTCTCGAGCAGCGGGACTTTTATTATGACACAGTCGTCTGTGCCACTTCCGCTTTTCCGGTCATGAGTATGAGGTAACACAGCTCTGATTATCATATTAGACACATCTGAGTGTGTTAATGATGTTGTGATGTTACTCTGTGCGTTCTCTCGGCGGCTGCTATGACACTTGTTCACACTGCAGTGAGAGTAAAGCGTTTCTGCAAAATAAAACCGGAAACCGGGGAACGCAGATATGACATTATTGACAGGCGACTCCCTCACACGTCCCGATTCCTTGGTTAAAATAGCAATTTCTCACGATTTACATATAATTGGAAACATTTGGGATATTGTAAGTGCTCAACTGAACAAAATATATAACACTGGCCTAGTGGTTTTTGGATATTTTACTGCAAAAATGTTACATAGTGCACCTTTAAAACACTCGCGAAAAAGTCATTCGCGATTGAAACACCCCTAGATAGTCCTACAGTAATTATGTCTCAACACCATCCAAAGAGCTACAGAGCCATTGTTCCCCCATGGATGTATTACGTCCAGCTTCAAGAGCTTTGAAAAGCCAAATCGAAGATGGCCGCAGAACCCTTTGAGAGTCGCTTCTCTGACCCATCATTCCTCAGAATATTACTCACAGTACCTGAGCTCGGACGACAAGGGAGAGTAATTGGAAACCAGTACCAAGCTATTATACAGAGGATAAGTGAGAGGGAAGAGCATTGATTTTAAGCTCTGTTGGATCTTACCCCTCTCTTATGAGAAACAGGAAATTGATTGCGAATTTGAGCCTCTTCATCATAATGAATATTAGATGCCAAAATTGTCAGCTAATGAATATGTCCATGTGCCTCAAAGTTAAATGTGGCCGTTCACGATTCTTTAGAAATTATTTGTTGCGTGCTCTGTCACAGCACGGTCACGCGATTGATTTTATTGGCAAATGGGAGTGTGGACGTGACCTTGGATGAAGTGCGAAAGCCCCACTGTTCATTTTCATGCTTCTTAAGGCACATTCTTCTGCAGTAAAATGCAATTATTGTCACAATTACTTGACACAAACAGAGAGGACTGTGTGACCTTAGGACTGACCTTGTTTTCAGATTTACACGGTTTACATTTTCCATTCCGGTTGTCGTGATGGCAACGGCATTCGCCATCATGAGTGGTCCATTGAAGGACACTGAAGTTTTTAATTTGAGAAGTTCAATTGTTCATAATTTGGCCTCTTTAAAATGCCAAAAAACATGGCGATCAGATATGGCAGTATAATTAGCGATTAAAGGTCCGTCTGTCTTATTGATTAATGCTAATTTGGACCCTGTGGTCAGACTGAATCAAAACATTGGCCTGAAAACTCCCAGAGCACAATGACTAATATTTCCCGGGGTCACTGAGAGAAGTCATGTCTTCTGAAGCAATATTTACTGTTTCACAAATCAGTGGCACTACTGGCCATTAATGTAATTCCCAGTGATCTAGATTATGATGTAAGAGTCATCAAAGTGATTAGCAAGCAAGGGAAATGAGAGCATGCGAGAGAGAAAGGAGAAAGAGCAGAACAACATTGTTTCTTGATATCTGCCGTCGTCGTACATAGCTCTGTCCACAGCATTTGCAGTTGTTTACCACAGAATATAATTGGTGATTGTTTGGTTTCATGGTTACAGGAAGGCAATAAACATTTAGACATTTAGAATAAAGGTTGGTAAGTTATTCTCAAGTTAGCAAGTTATAAGTTATATTATGAACAGGTGAAGCTTTTAATCCCTGTAATTTGCGTATGATACCATCAATGCTGTCAATAGATCGGCACTAAATGCAGAGCATGCCATGCTAAATTAAAGTGCTAAATTAAACCAACCCCATATGGTTGGTTGTGAATAACATTGTATCTGATTGGAAACAGCAACTTCATTTACCTTGCGTGTAAGATGCAAAGATTTTACTGTGTCCCAAAATGATGTTCGATGCACTTAAAGGTCCCGTTCTTCGTGTTTTTTTGAAGCTTTGATTGTGTTTACAGTGTGCAATATAACATGTGTTCATGTTTCGCGTGTAAAAAAACACAGTATTTATAACACAATTTACTTATCTGTACACCGCTGTTTTCACTGTCCTAAAAACGGCTGATGAGTTCCTTGTTCTATGAAGTCCCTCCTTCAGAAACACGTAACGAGTTCTGATTGTGCCAGCGGTTCCCGTGTTGTGATTTGACCGCAGCTTAGCAAACGTGGCACGGTTCCTGTGTTGTGATTCGACAGCAGCTTAGCGCACGTGGAAAGGTCACGCCTCTTAACGGGAGATATATGCGCTTAATGATCTCTACAGCGTCCCTGGGAAAGCCAAACAAAGGTGATTTGACTCCGGAATGAAAATAACAGCGTCTCGACGACATGGCGACAAACACACTCAAACGCAACAATTCCTTTTCTCCACGCGACCGTCCTCTTCTCCACGTGGGACAGCAACAAGACCACGCCCCCTTTTTTCGCGTATTCTTGTGGGCGGAGGTTAGTCTGTTCTACTGTTCTACTGACGTCATTTATGAAGGAAGTACCAGGATGTAGTCCAAGCCGGCCATTCGCTGTAGGCTTTGAAAGGGAACTTCTGTTAAATAAAATATCTCGCTTGGCATTGAACTTTGAGCTTTATAATTTTACAGGTATTATTTATGCTCTAACAGCAACATTATGAGCATTATTCTAAATTGTTACCATTTTTTTAAACAGTTCCTTGTTCAGACTTTCAGTCCAAATCCGATTTGTGCTTTTCCGATTGAAATCCGATCATATTTAGCAAGTGTGAACGGCAAATAATCACATGAAATAATAATTTCTGGAAATCTGTTTCAGTCTGACCGCTCTGATCGGATTTTGCATGATTTACGTTACTTTCTCACGCCACGTAAAACATAAAGTTGTTGTTAGAGGAACCATGCTGGAAGTTGCAGAAACCAGTCCCTCCAGAAAAACACGATTATGCGATCGCGTGATTTAACGCATAATCAGCCAAAGTCTGCATATTTATGCGGGGGCCGCATTTTTTCAAATACGCCGCACTTTCGCCGCATAAATTGCCTATTTCCGCGTGCAAAATATGCGGGGCTAGCATGATTTCATAATCCCCGCATTTCCTTTGCAAAAAGTCATATATATTAGCAGAAAGTTGAAAAATGTTCGTTTACTTCACACAAGAGCCGCCATTTCCCCCTATTGCCATGGGAACGTTTTGAAGTGACGTAATTACCCGACGTGAACGTCATCGAAAAGCTGCAAACCCCGTGGAGAAACCATAGATATCGGTGAAACCATGATGAAGAGCGCAAATTCCCATTTGCCAACAAAAATAACAGCAAAAGAGCAAAGCAGTTTCCCGGTGTGTTGACCGATTTCAAAACACAGAATCATGAAGCTTTGAAGCGTTATGAATCAGTGAGTCGATTCAGCGGTTTGGATCGCCAAAGTCACGTTTGACACGCGATCCGAATCATGAATCGACTCGCTGATTCATAACGCTTCAAAGCTTCATGATGCCGTGTTTTGAAATCGGTCATCACTATATAAGTCGTTATTTAGAGACGAACGGAGGTCTTACGGGTGTCCAACGACATGAGGGGACGTCATTAATGACAGAATTTAAATTTTTGGATGAACTAACCCTTTAAGAGATTGCACTTTGTGCATTGGAAGCACTCAAATGTCTGTTTTGTGTAGCTACCTCTGTAAAACAGGAAGTTATTTATTCATTTTTTCAGAAGTTGTAGCATATTCCTTTTGTAAAGCTACAGAACGTGTTTGACTCAATGTTTTGTAAATTTGAGCCGTGTGTTTATTAAGGTCTTCAATAAAACAAGATGACAACTTAAATATTCCCAGCACTTTCTGTGATGTAGTGCTTTTTTTCTCTTTTTCATCAAACCGCAGTTTTTGCAAGTTCCCGCAATTTCATCGCATAAAATTGCATAAATATCCCGCATTTTCCATCGCATTTTTTAAGAAAACGTGCCGCATAATCAAGGATTTTTGCCCGCAACAATCACAAAAAAAGCGCATTTTTCTGGAAGGACTGAGTACCAGGGTTGTGTTGTTGGCAAGTGCCGGATGAGTAGAAAGAGATGATATAGCGGAGACATGTTTTGAAACTGGCGGCATCAAATAAAGAAGCGTTGTACGGTTCTCACGCTGCCTCAGAAGACGCAGTAGTCCAGCGCGGCGGCTACACATTGTCATGTTGTTAAAAAGATAACATGTATTGCAAACCCCCTCGGTTGTTGTTGTTTTTGGCGTATAGCTACCAACGTCATAACCATAGAAACCAATGCAGATATTCTGGAAAATGAAAGAGCGGCATGGGACACACAATTCGGATCTGAACAGTTGCGATTAGGGTTGCAAAGGGGCGGAACATTTCCGGAAACTTTCCACAGGAACTTAATCTGGGGAATTTTGGAATATTCCGTTTTGGAACCTTTATGGGAATTTAACAGGAATTTTTGGGAATTAATTGGAAATTTTGGGAAATGTATATAAACTGTATCATATACAAACAAATATAAACATTTTAGTTGGCCATAAGCTGACTTTTTTGTTGCATATTGATATATTTTCCAATTAATTACTTCTAATTTAGTAAATGTAAAATAAACATATATTTTTATTTTTAGAAATCATTCTAATATGCTGATTTGATACTCCATTATCAATGTTGGAAAAAGTTGTGCTGCTTAATATTTGTTTGGAACCTGTGATACACTTTTTTCAGGATTCATTGATAAATAAAAAGTCTTTACTATCACTATTTATCAATTTAACACATTCTTACTGAATAAAAGTATTCATTTCTTTCAAAGAAAAAAAAAAAAAAAAAAAAAAAATTTACTGACCCCAAACTTGTAGTGTAGGCCTACATTGTTACAAAATATTTCAGTTTTAAATAAATGCTGTTTAACTTTTTATTTGTCAAAGAATCCTGAAAAGGTATCACAGGTTATACAAAAATATTAAGCAGCAAAACTGTTTCCAACATTGATAATAAATCAGCATATCAGAATGATTTCTGAAGGATCATGTGACACTGAAGACTGGAGTAATGGCTGATAAAAATTAAGCTTTGTATTACAGAAATAAATTATATTTTAAAGTATATTAAAATACTTTAAATTCACAGTTTATTCCCATTAATTCCCATGGAAAGTTTCCAGCCTTGAAAATTCCTGGAATTTTGCAACCCTAGTTGCGATACACAATGTGGACACTAAATAATTTTTGATCAAATACACCAATACCTGGGTTTAGACTGACAGTGTGAATGTAGTTTATGACCTTGGCGTTCCTAACATCATGCTGTAGTGTCTGAGCTACAGAAAGCTGAAGCAATAGTGGCAATTTGCTCCTCAATATCTGTTGTATTTATCTTGACGTCTTATTGCCAGCGTCTTGGCCCGTCTTGCTGCCCTGGGTGTGTCCTTCTTGCTTTTGGACGAGATGCAGTTGGCAGGATTGAGACAGAACGACTCCTGTGAGTCCACACTAATGCTTGAGTCTGTTTGGATGGGTGTAATTTAAATGGATAGCTGAAAGAGAGAGAGGAAAATGCGTGTGTGTGATCGTACTCCATTTTCATTAGCAGGAAAAGCACCCCAGTAAAATGACATGAAGAATAGGCATTATGAGACATGAAAGTGATTGTCTGTTTTGTGATGCTAGCAGCTCTTTGTTTACGTGAGACATGTTGTTCGGTGTAAAGAGCCGGTTGTGAGATCTCGCACACACACGCGCACACACACACGCACGCACGCGCACACACGCACTACTACAACGGGAGCTAATTACAGGCATTGTGTGAGGGCACCTGAAATAGAGTCTATGTGCTCCTCAAATAGCCTCACGTTCGGCTCGGTGGCACTGAATGAGACAACGGAGGAGATTTTAGGTCATATTCTTGTCAGAAGTCAGTACTGAAGAATGCAAAATGATTAAGAGAAACTGTAGTCAAATGAATGCATCTAATGCATGCAGAGTAATGGAGATGACCCTCTTGATTTGACTCCAGCTCTAAAAGCATGGTTTTGGCTGACATCCTTCATCTGACAAGAGCGAGTATATTAATTCAGTCTAAAAGAGGGATTGCAGCACTCCAGCAGAGTGGACTTGAGTTTGGTCCAGACTCACTTGTTATTCAGAGAGGGACCGAAGACGCTTCAGACACTGTTTCTCGTCTGTTCTGTTCTCGTACTTTGTTTTGTTCTTGTTATTTGTTCTTTGTTCTTTGTTCTGTTCTGTTCTGTTCTGTTCTTTTCTGTTCTCCTCTCATCTCCTCTTCACGTCTCATCTCGTCTCCACGTCACGTCTCTTCTCGTCTCGTCTCATCTCATCTCGCCTTGCCTCGCCTCTCCTCTCCTCGCCTCTCGTGGCTCGACTCGGCTAGGCTTGGCTCGTCTCACCTCATCTCCTCTCCTCTCCACGTCTCTTCTCGGCTCATCTCATCTCGCCTCGCCTCATCTCCTCTGCACGTCTCGCGTCTCGTCTCCTCAACTATCAACGTCTCGTCTCCACATCTCTTCTCATCTCGTCTTGTCTCACCTCTTGTCTTTCGTCTCCTCAACTATCCATGTCTCGTCTCCATGTCTCTTCTTGTCTCTTCTCATCTCGTCTCCGCGTCTCTCGTCTCGTCTCATCTCTTCTTGTCTCTCGGCTCATCTTGCCTCATCTCCCCTTCTCTTCTCGTTCGGGTCAGCTCATCTCGCCTCGCCTCATCTCCTCTCCACGTCTCATCTCGCCTCTCGTCTCGTCTCTCGTCTCCTCACCTATCCACGTCTCGTCTCTTCTCGTTCTCGTCTCCACGTCTCTTCTCTTTCTCGTCTCCACGTCTCTTCTCTTTCTCGTCTCCACGTTTCTTCTCTTTCTCGTCTCCACGTCTCTTCTCGTCTCTTCTCATCTCCACGTCTCGTCTCGCCTCTCTCCTCTCCTCTCCTCTCCTCACCACGTCTCTTCTCGTCTCGCCTCTCGTCTCGTGGCTCGGCTCCCCTCGGCTCGTCTTTTTCACCACCTCTCCTCTCCACATCTTGCCTCTCGTCTCGTCTCCTCAACTATCCACATCTCGTCTCCACGTCTCTTCTCGTCCTATCTCGTCTCGTCTCCCGTCTCTTCACCTATCCACGTCTCGTCTCCACGTCTCTTCTCATCTCCACGTCTCGTCTCGCCTCTCTCCTCTCCTCTCCTCTCCTCTCCTCACCACGTCTCTTCTCGTCTCGCCTCTCGTCTAGTGGCTCGGCTCCCCTCGGCTCGTCTTGTTTCACCACCTCTCCTCTCCAAATCTTGCCTCTCGTCTCCTCAACTATCCACATCTCGTCTCCACATCTCTTCTCGTCCTATCTCGTCTCTCGTCTCGTCTCCCGTCTCCTCTCCTCTCCACATCTTGCCTCTCGTCTCGTCTCCTCAACTATCCACGTCTCTTCTCGTCTTGTCTCCACGTCTCTTCTCATCTCCACGTCTCGTCTTGCTCCTCTCCTCTCCTCTCCTCTCCTCTCCTCTCCTCAGCTCTCCTCTTGTCTCGCCTCTCGTCTCGTGGCTCGGCTCCCCTCAGCTCTTCTTGTTTCACCACCTCTCCTCTCCACATCTTGCCTCTCGTCTCGTCTCCTCAACTATCCATATCTCGTCTTCACGTCTCTTCTCGTCTCCTCTCTTCTCTCCTCGTCTCGTCTCGCCTCTTGTCTTTCGTTTCCTCACCTATCCACATCTCGTCTCCACGTCTTGTCTCGTCTCTCCTCGCCTCATCTCGCCTCTTGTCTGACTCATTTTCTCTTCTCTTCTTGTCAAGTCTCCTTTTCTTTTCTCGCCATTTATCGAAATCTTCTTGCCTTTTCTCATCTTTTCTTATTTTGTCTTTCCTTAACTATTGTTTGATTGTTTTTTCTAAGCCTTATGTCTCATTTGCTCATCTTCCATCCTCTCTACTTTTCTCTTTTCTTTTTTTTCTGTTTTTCTCTTCTTCTTTTCTTTTCTTTTCTTTTCATATCTTCTCTTCTTTTCTCGGTTTTCAGCTTGACTACTTTTCTGCCTCACCTCTCAATTTTCTCATTTTGTCTCATCTTTTGTCTCATCTTTCATTTTCATGTTGCATCTCTCATCACGTAGTCTAGCCTTACCTCACCTCTAGTTTTCTGTCTATTCTATTCTCTTCTCGTCTCATCTCATTTCTTCTCTCATGAATGTCTCCAGACTATCAGAAAGTTTGAAGCAGGATTAATATGTCAAAATGTGCATGACAGAATGACGGAGAGAAGGAGAGCGAGCAAAGCCCCCTGGATGCATACTTCAGTCAAGGTCACGTAGAGGAGAGCGGGCGAACGTGTGTCTGAGCGAGAGCAGACCGTCAGATTGAGCAGGTTTGCAAACTCAGAGGTGAGACAGAGGTGAGAGCAGGTTTACTGATGATGAGAGGAGCACAGGGAGTAACAGACATGTAAGCTACATGATGGCATATATGAGCCTGTGTGTGAGTGAATGCACAGGACGTGTGCTTTAATGCATGCAACGTTATACAACCACCCCTTGGTTCCATATGAGCAGCATAAAAGATTCTCCTCTCCTTGTTTCCTTTTCCTTGCCTCTTTCCTGTGCACCTTCCCACCTCATCTCAATCTTTGTCTTGTCGTCTCATTTCAATCTCAGTCACGTGTCATCTCATTCCGTTTTATCTCAATCTTGTCTTGTCATGTCCTGTGTCGTCTCGTCTCGTCTCGTCTCGTCTCGTCTCATTTCATCTCAGTCTCAGTCTCAGTCTCGTCTCGTCTCATTTCATCTCATCTCAATCTTGTCTCATCTCAATGTTTTCTTGTCTTGTGTCATCTTGTCTCAAATCAATCTCATTGCCTCTGGCTTGGCGTGCTCAGTTGGGGACACTACATTTTTCTAAATTTTTCAACTAAATATCCAAATAAATCTAATTATTAAACTAAATTAACCATATAAACTAAATTACTGATCTAAAGCCCACACTGGCACTGTATGATAATTGAAATGAACTGATGACATCACCGTTTTCTCCAGAATGGATATACGGCTGAATAAAATTGTTGCATTATTTTCCTGTTTAACACTGTAAAGCTGCTTTGAAACAATCTGCATTGTTAAAAGCGCTATATAAATAAGGTTGACTTGACTTGACTTCATCTCAGTCCCGTCTCATCTCAATCTTGTCTTGTCTTCTGTCGTTTCAGTCTCATCTCAATCTCAGTCTCGTCTCATCTCAATCTTGTCTTGTTGTCTTAGTCTCATCTCAATCTTGTCTCATTTCATCTCAGTCTCATCTCAATCTTGTTTTGCCGTCTCGTCTCATCTCAATCTCAGTCTTGTGTCATCTTGTCTCAATCTTGTCTCATCTCAGTCTCGTGTCGTCTCATCTCAATCTCAGTGTTGTGTTGTCTCGTATCATCTCATCTCATCTCAATCTTGTCTTGTGTCGTCTCATCTCAGTCTCAGTCTCAGTCTCATCTCATTTCATCTCAATCTCAGTCTTGTCTCATCTCGTCTCATCTCAATGTTGTCTTGTCTTGTCTTGTCTTGTCATCTCGTCTCATCTCAATCTTGCCTTGTCTTCTGTCATCTCAGTCTCATCTCAATCTCAGTCTCGTCTCATCTCAATCTTGTCTTGTCATCTCAGTCTCGTCTCATTTCATCTCAGTCTCCTCTCAATCTTGTCTTGTCTTGTGTTTTCTCAGTCTTGTGTCGTCTCATCTCAATCTGGTCTTGTCTTGTCTTGCCGTCTCGTCTCATTTCAATCTCAGTCTTGTCTTGTCGTCTCATCTCAATCTTGTCTCGTCTTGTCATCTCGTCTCATCTCAATCTCAGTCTTGTCTTGTCGTCTCATCTCAATCTTTTCTTATCTTGTCGTCTCATCTTAGTCTGTCTTGTCGTCTTGTCTCATCTCATCTCAATCTTGTCGTGTCGTCGCATCTCAATCTCAGTCTCAGTTTCAATGTCATCTCATCTTGTCTCATCTCATCTCTCATCATCTCATCTCAGTCTCTTCTTGTTTCATCTCCTCTCATCATCTCATCTCAGTCTCAGTTTTAATGTCATCTCGTCTCATCTCAATCTCAGTCTCGTCTCGTCTCATCTCATCTCTCCTCATCTCGTCTCATCTCATCTCTCGTCATCTCAATTTCAGTCTCGTCTCGTTTCATCTCCTCTCATCTCAATCTCAGTCTCAGTTTCAATGTCATCTCGTCTCATCTCAGTCTCAGTTTCAATGTCATCTCATCTCGTCTCATCACATCTCTCATCATCTCAGTCTCATCTCGTCTTATCTCCTCTCATCATCTCATCTCAGTCTCTTCTTGTTTCATCTCCTCTCATCATCTCAGTCTCAGTTTTAATGTCATCTCGTCTCATCTCAATCTCAGTCTCGTCTCGTCTCGTCTCATCTCTCCTCATCTCAATCTTAGTCTCATCTCGTCTCATCTCATCTCTCGTCATCTCAATTTCAGTCTCGTCTCGTTTCATCTCCTCTCATCATCTCAATCTCAGTCTCAGTTTCAATGTCATCTCGTCTCATCTCAGTCTCAGTCTAATCTCGTCTCGTCTCGTCTCGTCTCGTCTCATCTCGTCTCCTCTCATCATCTCATCTCAGTCTCTTCTTGTCTCGTCTCATCTCCCTACTCATTTTCTTCTCCTGTTTTGGAGAACTCCAGCTAAGAAAATGGAACTATGGAATTATGGGAAGAGTGTAATGGGAGACAAAATAACATAACAGAAAAAAGCAAACAGCACAGACAACAACTAGCTAATGATTGAGGTATGACATCACAACCCACCCCCCTGATGTGTGTGTGTGTGTGTGTGTGTGTTAAGGCCTGTCATGTTTTGCGCTGTGCTTTTGAGGAGCTGTGAAAGGAAAAACAGGGAAAAATCTTTTAATCACTTGCCTCTCCGGAGAGCAAAGAGCCTCTCCAGAGGGCTGGAGACAGAACGAGAGAGAGAGAGCGCGCGCGTGTGTGTGACTCACTATTCATGTTTGATATTTTTGTGCTAAGTGGAAAGAGAGAGAGTGTGTGTGTGTGTGTGTGTGTGTGTATGTGTTTCACTGAGCGAGAGAAAAGATGATGAATGTGTGTGAGGTTGTGCTTTCTCTGTCAGTTGATGGAGGCATGTGTGTGTGTTTGTTTATTTATAGGACGTCATATATGTTATGCACAGGATTTATATATATTGCATCATCCAGCTGTAGCTGCGGCTGAACTGTACAGTGTATCTCCAGAAGTCTGAGTGTAGCTGAAGGCTAATGAACCGATAAACAAACACCCTCAACAAAATATAATATCCAGCAATACACAAAAGCAGCATATAGAAATATAAAGGCAGTAGACATTCATCCATAACATATAATGCAGCAAAGTTCATTGTTCAAAGTTCATCAAAGTTCAGCCTGGAAATTCATCAGTTTCATGTGTGTTTAAACAAGATTGTTAGAAGAGATTTGTGTATGTGTGTTAAAATCTGGCAATGTGTTGAGATGGACAGATTGTGCTGAATGAGTGCCATGTCTTCAGAGTCTGTTCATTCCTTCATTCCTCTACCTCCATCATGTCTTTATATCATTATGACTTGATCTATCTTTCTCAGTATAACACTATCTATCTATCTATCTATCTATCTATCTATCTATCTATCTATCTATCTATCTATCTATCTATCTATCTATCTATCTATCTATCTATCTATCTATCTATCTATCTATCTATCTATCTATCTATCTATCAATCTGTCTGTCTGTCTCTCTGCCTCTGCCTCTGTCTGTCTGTCTGTCTGTCTGTCTGTCTGTCTCTCTGCCTCTGTCTGTCTGTCTGTCTCTCTGCCTCTGTCTGTCTGTCTGTCTGTCTGTCTGTCTGTCTCTCTGCCTCTGTCTGTCTCTCTGCCTCTGTCTGTCTCTCTGCCTCTGTCTGTCTGTCTATCTGTCTGTCTGTCTCTCTGCCTCTGTCTGTCTATCTGTCTGTCTGTCTGTCTGTCTGTCTGTCTGTCTGTCTGTCTGTCTGTCTCTCTGCCTCTGTCTGTCTGTCTGTCTGTCTGTCTCTCTGCCTCTGTCTGTCTGTCTATCTGTCTGTCTGTCTGTCTGTCTGTCTGTCTGTCTCTCTGCCTCTGTCTGTCTGTCTATCTGTCTGTCTGTCTCTCTGCCTCTGTCTGTCTGTCTGTCTGTCTGTCTATCTGTCTGTCTGTCTCTCTGCCTCTGTCTGTCTGTCTATCTGTCTGTCTGTCTCTCTGCCTCTGTCTGTCGATCTGTCTGTCTGTCTCTCTTCCTCTGTCTGTCTATCTGTCTGTCTGTCTCTCTGCCTCTGTCTGTCTGTCTGTCTGTCTGTCTATCTGTCTGTCTCTCTGCCTCTGTCTATCATCTGTCTGTCTGTCTGTCTGTCTGTCTGTCTCTCTGCCTCTGTCTGTCTATCTGTCTGTCTGTCTGTCTGTCTGTCTATCTGTCTGTCTGTCTATCTGTCTGTCTCTGTCTGTCTGTCTCTATCTCTCTGCCTCTGTCTCTCTGCCTCTGTCTGTCTGTCTGTCTATCTGTCTGTCTGTCTCTCTGCCTCTGTCTGTCTATCTGTCTCTCTTCCTCTGTCTGTCTATCTGTCTGTCTGTCTCTGCCTCTGTCTGTCTATCTGTCTGTCTGTCTCTCTGCCTCTGTCTGTCTGTCTCTCTGTCTCTGTGTGTCTATCTGTCTCTCTGTCTGTCTCTGTCTGTCTGCCTCTGTATGTCTATCTGTCTGTCTGTCTCTGTCTGTCTGTCTCTCTGTCTCTGTGTGTCTATCTGTCTGTCTGTCTCTATCTCTGTCTCTCTGCCTCTGTCTGTCTGCCTCTGTGTGTCTATCTGTCTGTCTGTCTCTCTGCCTCTGTGTGTCTATCTGTCTGTCTGTCTCTCTGCCTCTGTGTGTCTATCTGTCTGTCTCTGTCTGTCTGTCTCTATCTGTCTGTCTGTCTGTCTCTATCTCTGTTTGCCTGTCTGTCTGTCTCTCTGCCTCTGTGTGTCTATCTGTCTGTCTCTGTCTGTCTGTCTCTGCCTCTGTTTGTCTGTCTCTATCTCTGTCTCTCTGCCTGTCTGTCTGTGTCCGCCTGTCTCTGTCTCTCTGTCTCTGTCTGTCTCTGTCTATCTGTGTCTGTCTGTCTCTATCTCTGTCTCTCTGCCTGTCTGTCTCTGTCTCTCTGTCTCTGTGTGTCTATTTGTCTGTCTATCCGTTTATCTCTCTGTCCTTTCGTCTACTCACCCCTATGTCTGTCTATCATGTCTGTCTTGCTTTCTATACACCTGGCAATAAACCAGCCACATAAAGAGCCTGAGAGAGACAGCGGGGGGGATCAAAAGAAAAGCACGCCATCACACTCCTTAAACGACCTGACAGACTCATTTCTCATTGTCCTTTGTACTCGTCCCCCGCGATCACCTGTTAAATGTTTATCAATACGAATCAATTGAGGGGATTGTTAAATATTCATGATCTCGATGAATATTGAACATTCAGAGGCGTCGGATGCATAATGAGCAGCAGGTGGAGGATGGAACACGACCAACATCCCGAATTCCATCATGTTTGTTTACTGACTGCTGTCAACTGGCCGTCGCTCTCAATTTCCCCCTCCGGGTAGCTTGTTATAGTTTGATTTTCTCTGCGACGGCTGCCCTCAATGTCATTCCTTTCAAAAACCGCCTCGGCCAAATATCCCGGCTCACGTGTGTGTTTGGTTCCAACAAGCCTGACGCTCATACGATCTCGCGTTAAGTAACCTCGCCTCTCGCTTTCCCCACCGGCCCGCCGTTTGGCTCACTCACGAACCTCATACCTGCAGTTTGCTGGATAATTGCTTTCACAGGAGTCTATTTATAGATCTTCAGACGCAATAATGAGTCCTGATGCTAGAAATACGTTTCGTGAATAGATGCAGTTAGCAAGTGATAATGATTTTCAGCACCCCTGCTGGAAGAACGGAGTTTGTTTATTTATTTAGTCAATTATTCCTGCTCATTAACAGAAGCCGTCCATCAAAGGGCGAAGTTTCAATGACATCCAATTATTTGCACTCAGTATGATGCGCTGGAGTCTTGGACTTGGACGCTGATGCAACGTCACAGAAATGTTTACATTTGTGCATTTGGCAGATGCTTTTACCCAATGAAATTAATTTGCAGGTTTACTTTATATCAGGTCATGGATTCCCTGGGAATCGAACCCCAACCGTGGCATTGCTGGTGCCATTTAAGCCACAGTTATTGTCATTGTAGAAACTAGGGTTGCACAATTTATCGAAATCGAACCTCAGTCGCTTATGTCAGTCGCATATGTGCGATTATGAAAGCGCAAAGGCTGCGATTTTAATGAAATAAATAAATGCCCAGCGTGTCAGTGATCAGGAGTAAACGCTGCTCCGTCTGAAAGACTCCGAGTTTGAGTCGCTTATAACGTGCGTTTGAAAGAGCAACACGTGTCAAACATCTCATAATGTGAAGCGTTCATAAACCTGTTCAACAAAATACAACGTTTAATCTTTAATAGTTTAAAGATTATAACTCACTTCATATCGTCAGTCAAGCTTATGTGGCTTCTTATTACAGAATATCAATCAGCACTGAATACTTTACTATTGTGAAAATACCCGAGAAGGCTTGAAGAACTCAAATACACCATACACCAATACAAGAAACAAGAAACCATACACCATATCTTGTGGCAGAAGTATTATCTTCATGTTTAATCAGTCAAAGTGTTTCTATCTTCGTTTAATTCAGCATACATTCTCACCTGAAAAAGTCTTAAAACTACATTTTGTGACACAATAGTAGTATTTTTAAATTATGCAGGGTTTCCCATCACGTCACTTTGCCACGTGACAGCAGCGAGCAGGCTCCTGATTGGTTAACGCGGCGCGAATTGACGGCAAAGTTCAAATTTTCGAACTTGCGGATTCGCTTCAAACGCGTGAATGCACAAAAAGTGGGTTAAACCATGGAACTGATATGCAGAAGGTTGCTGGTTCGATCGCAGCGGTCCACCAGTGTGTTTCAGGCATGGGCGTCGGAAGCAAAAAAAATGTGGGTGGGTCCTCAGAATTACATTAAGTACAAATATACCGCTTTGCTTGCTGAACATATAGTTCGGAAAGACAAAGTTACGGAAATCGCCATATCATTGAGAGCGTCAGTAGTGTAGGGGTAAGACGCACTGCACCTAGTTTTGACACAAATCGACCCGCGGTTCAAGTCCGCCTTTCGCCGAACTCAATCCCCTCCCTTTTCCCATCACATATCAGATCGGAAAGGCATTTATTTTCAATAAAAATGACGAAAATATTAGAAAAGTGGAAATAAAGCATCTAACGTGTTTAATAATAAGTGTTTATCGATTAGGGGTAGGTAAACAGACATGTGCTGAATGTTAGAGACAATAAAAGTGAGTGGGTCCAATATCATTGATCGTAAAAAGTGGGTGGGTCTTGTCCCACCCACATACAATGGTTCCGACGCCCATGGTTTCAGGCCAAATGCATAAATGTAAATGTAAATGTAATACAGAGCGAGCTTCACATTTCCTGAACACAGTTACTTCTCTGATGCTGCGTTCACACCAAACGCGTATAGAGCATCAGGAGCGAGTGATTTCACTGTCAATGGAAAGATGCGTTGGCACGCGTCTGGAGGTCCTGCGGCGTGATAGACGCGTTTTGCGCGGCGCGATGGATGCGATTCCGCCTCATTCGTGCGTTCAGTTCGAATGACGCGAATTGAGCGTCTTGCGCGATACGCGCGAGTGGTGCTTTTTGTGCATTCACGCGTTTGAAGCGAATCTGCGAGTTCGGAAATTTGAACTTGGGCGTCAATTCGCGCCGCGTTAACCAATCAGGAGCCTGCTCGCTGCTGTCACGTGGTAAAGTGACGTGATGAGAAACCCTGCATAATTTAAAAATACTACTATTTTGTCACAAAATGTAGTTTTAAGACTTTTTCAGGTGAGAATGTAGTTGTTTAAAGCTCAAATTAGTGGTTTATTTACAAAGAGAGCGCCTATTTAAAAAAAAATAATCTTGTGTTTTGGAGTTGTGAGATCCAGTCGATCACCGGACGCTCAGCGCTCATTAACCCCGGCGAGAGCAGCCTTTCCTCGGCCAGTCCTTCTGACGTTTGCCGCTGGCTCTGATGTCCTGTAGTGGTTCGTCTTGTTCGGGCGATCTTTGGTGTCATGTATCTATAATTTGTTGTCTGCCAAATCGTTACTGAGGGCAAAGAGAAGTTTCATAACTTTATTTTTTAGGATATTTAAATATACATGCAGTGAAGATAATGTAGGAGTTGCCTGGACCACATTTGTGTGGCGGCTATTAATGTTTAATATATATTTTTAATGAAAATGAAGAGGCAGAGTGGTGTTTTATGACATATTTCTCCTGGAGCGCCTTGAACGCGCGTCTATTTAGCTTCAAAAGCTCGATTTATACACGCGTCCAATTTGCTGTGGACGCGCTAATGGATTCAAAATGTTCAAGTGTCCAACTAGACGTGGTAGATGCGATTTTGTCGCTCTATTCGCGTTTGGGGTGAACGCAGCATTAGGTGTCTGTGGAGTTTCTGCTCGAGGGTGCCCTCTGGCTTTCAGGATGAATTAAACTTTTGGGTAGAAAATATGAAAAATAATACTTCTAAATTAATGTATATGACAATCTATATGTTTTTCTTCAATGTACAGGAGTTTTACTCCCCACAGTGGATGCATAAGAGGCTCATATTTCATATTAAAGACATAGACTTTAAGAAACTGATATCACAGATAAAAAGCACAGATTTTTATAATAATATTTTAATTAATCCTTAGACCTTTCTAACGATTTTTTAGTCATAGGCTGTCTGTATACTAACAGGTAACCCATAATTATTTTTGTAAAAAGTTTTCTGTAAAATATAAATATTATTATTTTTATACCGTTATATTTATTCTTAAATGCTATTTTAAACTTTTAATAATGAAAATGTTATTGTAATAGTAATATTTCTTATTTTTATTTAGCAATAATAATAATAATAATCATAATTATTATTATTAGCCATATTAATATATAAACACAAAATGTTATATACACACTTTTCATTTGTAAAAATAGATCAATAATAATAATCGCATTTTAAATCGCAATTTTAACCAAAATAATCGCAATTAGATATTTTCCCCAAATCGTGCAGCCCTAATGCACTATTTACAGTAAGCCATGTTTAATATATTATATGAGAGCGATATTAGTCAGGTTGCTGAGATAAAGTGAATAATGTTCAGCTGGCCATGTGACCTCAAAACGGTGTCTCTCATGAGGCCATAGGCCAAGAGTCTTCATGTCACGTGAGCTGTATATGCTATTCATTTCTTCACTGGGAAAAACTTTTGGAAGTGCACTTTTAAAAGCTCAAAACTCAGGCTTTTCCCATAAATCCTTTGGTAAAGCATCCCAGATCAGAGAGATCAAGAAGGATGTCAGGAAAGTAATTGAAATCTGGTCTGAGAAAACCACCGGGTCCAGTTCAAATGATGTGAGCATTACTTTTTTTTTTTTTAAGTGTTATCTGTCATTGTTGTAAATGCTGCAAATTATTGATTCTGAAGACACACTGACCCTAAAATGGACTCTGTTGCCCCCTGGTGGTCAGATCTAAAAGAATAGGAGAATAAACAGTGAAGTGACAGACAGCTGACAAGTGAAACACCACTGTGGAGTGAAACACACATGCGAGTGGACGACATACAAAGAGATTTCACCATCCTGAAAGCAGTTGGCAGGAGTGGATGTGTTTGTGTACTATTTGCACACACACTGCAGTTATCCTCCCCATAATTAAAGTGGAAGAGAAATGAACACACAGATGTGAACGCAGATAGGGAAAACCAGAAGAACAGGCACAATATGGTCGAAACAGACCAAACCCAAGAGAGAACACACGCACACACATTTGCATGCCACTGTTTGTTCCTTCTCTTGATCCGACACCAGTTGGGAAGCTCTGTTCTCAATCCCCTCTCGTCCATGTTTGGCACCTGGGGGTCTGTAATACCTGTGCATTCCCATGCATGCAAATGGAAGTTGCTAGGCTGGTGCATACTTTAGAGCCACAGGAAATGACATCATGACAACACTAATGGCACCACAAAAACGTCTGAGCTGTGACGTCAAAGACAGCAAACAGGGAAAAGTGAAAGTCAGTTTCGATTGAATTCAACTCAGATTGGATATTTTATTCATATTTAATTAGGATTTTATATAATATTAATTTCACATTCAGTTCAGATTAGATTCTAATTTAATTTATAATCAAATAATATTCAATACAGATTTGATTCATATTCAGTTCATATTTAATCTGAATTGAATCTATATGAAATTGTAATTGAATCATATCTACTGAATCTTATTATCCAGTATCGATTTGACTCAATTACAATTTCATACAGATTCAATACAGATTTGATTCATATCCAATTAGGATTTTAATGCACATTCAGCTCATATTTAATCTGAATTGAATCTGTATGAAATCGTATTTGAATCAAATCTGTACTGAATCTTATTTTCCAGTATAGATTTGATTCACTTACAATTTCATTTAGATTCAATACAGATTCATATTTAATCTGAATTGAATCTGTATAAAATTGTAATTGAATCAAATCTGTACTGAATCTTATTATTCAGTACAGATTTGACTCAATTACAATTTCATACAGATTCAATACAGATTTGATTAATATCCAATTAGGATTTGTAATGCCCATTCAGTTCATATTTAATCTGAATTGAATCTGTATGAAATTGTAATTGAATCATATCTGTACTGAATCTTATTATCCAGTATCGATTTGACTCAATTACAATTTAATACAGATTTAATACAGATTTGATTCATATCCAATTAGGATTTGTAATGCCCATTCAGTTCATATTTAATCTGAATTGAATCTGTATGAAATCGTAATTGAATCAAATCTGTACTGAATCTTATTCAAACATTAAACTCAGATTCATCTCACATTCAGTTAATATTTAACTCACATTCACTTCGGATTTATCTGCATTTTTATACATTAAATTCACATTTAGCTCAGATTAGATTCTCATTAAATGTATAATCAAAAAAGATTCAATACAGATTTGATACATATTCAATTAGGATTTAATTAAAACTATACTTAATCTTATTATGCTAATTATTATTCATTTCACCTAGGGATTCAGTACAGATTTGATTCATTTACAATTTCATACAGATTCAATACAGATTCATATCCAAATAGGATTTTTAATGCCCATTCAGTTCATATTTAATCTGAATTGAATCTGTATGTAATTGAATCAAATCATTAATTGAATCATTATCTAATATTCAGTTCATATTTAACTCGCATTCGATTCGGATTCATATGTGCATTATAGTATTTGAACAGGTGGCTCATTTGAATCGATACTGATCTGGTCTAGCAGATGTTATTTTAATGTAATTTCCTGTTCAGCAAGGCATCTCAAGCGATGGAAAAGGGGCGGGGCATGTGTTCTCAACCAGGTACTCTTCCACAAAGCCCTTGCTGTTGAGATTAGCATCAGATAACACACCCTTATTTCTGAGTATATTTGCTCAAGCTATTGTTCCGCATGCACTCATAGATCTGAGTACAAAAGGATATTTACTCCTGACCCGAATTGTCGTCATACTGCACATAAAGCCATGTGCATGCCTGGGATAATCAGACAGATCTGATGCTAATGCAGAACATCAAACTCTCATTAGTTCTCTTTTTGTCCTTCGTTGGCCATTAGTACTCATTCTGTGTCTGTTTGTACATATTATTTTACTGTATTTGTAAGACTCTTGTAGGTGCAAATGGGACGGAGTGAGTGTGTTTTCGGCTTAGGTATTTATAGAGCGAGGGACAACAGAAGATGAGAAAGATGCAGAAAGCTGTGCGAGTTCTACGCTTGCGAGAACGTAAAATGAACACAGAGATTACATAACTCCTCAGGACACACAGCGAGAGCGTATAATTGTGCTGTGAGTATTATCTGTGTAAGAGGGATGTGTGTGCTGTCTGGACTCGGCATGAGACAGCTCATGCGTCACATAATGGACCTGTGTTGTTCAGGTCAGGTTTGACTATGTTTTAGGGGCCAAATGTCACCACCAGAATAGTAAAAGCTGAAATCACCTACTTTGTGCAGAGCAGCCAACAGTCCCCTTGAGGAAAACGGCTTAGTAGACATGCTAAATAATGTTAATGAATATGTAAAAATGCAGAAATGTCCTCATCTTGATATAAGTGTGTGTGTGTGTGAGTGATATTAGTAGAGCTTTAGCATCTCTTTCAATCTTATCACGAATCCCTCGTGTGTGTGATGTTAAAGGTGAAAAAGCATCTGTCCTTAAAGGGATAGTTCACCCAAATTGAAAATTATCCCATGATTTACTCACCCTCAAGCCATCCCACGACTTTCTTCTTTCAGTCGAACACAATCAGAGTTATATAAAAAAATATCCTGGCTCTTCCGAGCCTCTACAATACGAGTAAATCACTCACATATGCGCCTAAATCTTCACTCTGGGTGACTGAATGATGCCATATCATTAGCCATGGCCAATAAATTCTTAGATTTTACTCACCAGTGTGTGTGTGTGTGTGTGTGTGTTTTAGAGGCTAAGTATAAGTTTAGCATAGATATATTTTCACTCGCTGAACAATTGCTTGAGAGTTTTGCTCTCTGTCAAGCGATTTGTAGTATTTCAGTTCAGCTCAATGGATGCGAGTGTACCGGTATTTGACGTACCGTGAACTCTAGTGTGAAGGCCAAGTGGCAACCTCCCGCAGTTTCTCTTGAAGCCAATACGGAAGTGACATAAACTGCAATTCATTGACTGGCCACTAGAGACAGACTCCAGAAGGAGCAGAATCTCATTGAGCTCATGTTAAAATGCCCAGCTTTACAGCAGAAGAACACATGTTTACAGTCTGGTACAAATTGTGGTTTTGGTCTATACGGCTAATTTTGCCCTTCATGACGACTGTGAGGGGGGTGAATTTTTTTATAACTCATTCGTTTACATTATATAAAGCCTTAAAGTTCTGCATAATTAAGGGCGTGGCCACTTTGAGTGACCGGTGGATTGCCATTTATCTGCTGTCTGTTAGTCATCACGTCACTTCAGCTCCGCCCACGTCCCGCCTTTTTGCCGATTTTCGAACTGCTCTTCAGAATCCTATGGGTGACGTCACGGACACTACGTCCATATTTTTTTGCAGTCCATGGTGAAGGCACACGACTCGCCGTCGCTTTGCTGAGAGTACTGTGTTTCTCACACACACACTCCGAGAGAGAGAGTCTTACATACCACGCGGAATCGACACGCTACATGTTAACGATATTCTTGTTGTTGTACTTTCCTGTCAAAATAACGGAGTTCATTTGGAATTATTCAGCTTTTAAGGACAAGCAGGAGATTGGTAGTTTCTCCGGTAGTGGGCGGGACTAATGCCCAAACGGCAATCTCATTGGCTGGGGCTCATCTATTACTGTCCCTGTTTTGATTTCAGCAAATCAGTTCGAGCGAACGCTGACAACGTCATTAATATTCATGAACCTAGCAGATAATCAATTTCACATTTGTTTTGCTCCGACGCCCCTGCTATTATCAATTACTATTATCTTTTTTTTTTTTTTTTTTTTTACAGAAACACTGAATGACCAGCAATATCTTAAGCACCACCACCAGTCCTAAGTTCAGTTAAAGGTCCCGTTCTTCGTGTCTTTTTGAAGCTTTGATTGTGTTTACAGTGTGCAATATAACATGTGTTCATGTTTCGCGTGTAAAAAAAAACAGCATTTTTAACACAATTTACTCATCTGTATACCGCTGTTTTCACTGTCCTAAAAACGGCTGATGAGTTCCTTGTTCTATGAAGTCCCTCCTTCAGAAATACGTAACGAGTTCTGATTGTGCCAGCGGTTCCCGTGTTGTGATTTGACCGCAGCTTAGCAAACGTGGCCCGGTTCCTGTGTTGTGATTCGACAGCAGCTTAGCGCACGTGGAAAGGTCACGCCTCTTAACGGGAGATATATGCGCTTAATGATCTCTACAGCGTCCCTGGGAAAGCCAAACAAAGGTGATTTGACTCCGGGATGAAAATAACAGCGTCTCGACGACATGGCGACAAACACACTCAAACTCAACACTTCCTTTTCTCCACGCGACACGTCCTCTTCTCCACGTGGGACAGCAACAAGACCACGCCCCCTTTTTTCGCGTAGTCTTGTGGGCGGAGGTTAGTCTGTTCTACTGTTCTACTGACGTCATTTATGAAGGAAGTACCAGGATGTAGTCCAAGCCAGCCGTTCGCTGTAGGCTTTGAAAGGGAACTTCTGTTAAATAAAATATCTCGCTTGGCATTGAACTTTGAGCTTTATAATTTTACAGGTATTATTTATGCTCTAACAGCAACATTACACACTAACTAAAGTTTGAACAGTGGGATCACGAAGAAAGGGACCTTTAAAATGACATGCATTCATACATGAATACCAAGTTTTAGTTCTAATTACTAAAGTTATACCAGCAAATAGTGCTTGATTATCATAATATCATCAAAAAATGTTTGATTGACTGAAGAGAGTGTTATTCAGCTGTGCTATTTTTAAAAAAGCTGCTATTTTACAAAGATTAGGTGATTTGGTGGAATCATATATATATATATATATATATATATATATATATATATATATATATATATATATATATATATATATATATATATATATATATATATATATACATACATACATACATACATACATACATACATACATACATACATACATACATACATACATACATACATACATACATACAGGTGCTGGTCATATAATTAGAATATCATCAAAAAGTTGATTTATTTCACTAATTTCATTCAAAAAGTGAAACTTGTACATTATATTAGTTCATTACACACAGACTGATATATTTCAAACGTTTATTTATTTTAATTTTGATGATTATAACAGACAACTAAGGAAAATCCCAAATTCAGTATCTCAGAAAATTAAAATATTGTGAAAAGGTTCAATATTGAAGACACCCGGTGCCACACTCTAATCAGCGAATTAACTCAAAAGGCCTTTAAATGGTCTCTCAGTCTAGTTCTGTAGGCTACACAATCATGGGGAAGACTGCTGACTTGACAGTTGTCCAAAAGACAACAATTGACACCTTGCACAAGGAGGGCAAGACACAAAAGGTCATTGCAAAAGAGGCTGGCTGTTCACAGAGCTCTGTGTCCAAGCACATTAATAGAGAGGCGAAGGGAAGGAAAAGATGTGGTAGAAAAAAGTGTACAAGCAATTGGGATAACCACACCCTGGAGAGGATTGTGAAACAAAACCCATTCAAAAATGTTGTGGAGATTCACAAAGAGTGGACTGCAGCTGGAGTCAGTGCTTCAAGAACCACTACGCACAGACGTGTGCAAGACATGGGTTTCAGCTGTCGCATTTCTTGTGTCAAGCCACTCTTGAACAGACAGCGTCAGAAGCGTCTCGCCTGGGCTAAACACAAAAAGGAAAAAAAGTGGTCCAAAGTTATGTTCTCTGATGAAAGTAAATGTTGCATTTCCTTTGGAAATCAGGGTCCCAGAGTCTGGAGGAAGAGAGGAGAGGCACACAATCCACGTTGCTTGAGGTCCAGAGTAAAGTTTCCACAGTCAGTGATGGTTTGGGGTGCCATGTCATCTGCTGGTTTTGGTCCACTGTGTTTTCTGAGGTCCAAGGTCAACGCAGCCGTATACCAGGAAGTTTTAGAGCACTTCATGCTTCCTACTGCTGACCAACTTTTTGGAGATGCAGATTTCATTTTCCAACAGGACATGGCACCTGCACACAGTGCCAAAGCAACCAGTGCCTGGTTTAAGGACCATTGTATCCCTGTTCTTAATTGGCCAGAAAACTCGCCCGACCTTAACTCCATAGAAAATCTATGGGGTATTGTGAAGAGGAAGATGCGATATGCCAGACCCAACAATGCAGAAGAGCTGAAGGCCACTATCAGAGCAACCTGGGCTCTCATAACACCTGAGCAGTGCCACAGACTGATCGACTCCATGCCACGCCGCATTGCTGCAGTAAATCAGGCAAAAGGAGCCCCAACTAAGTATTGAGTGCTGTACATGCTCATACTTTTCATGCTCATAATTTTCAGTTGGCCAAGATTTCTAAAAATCCTTTCTTTGTATTGGTCTTAAGTAATATTCTAATTTTCTGAGATACTGAATTTAAGATTTTCCTTAGTTGTCAGTTATTATCATCAAAATTAAAAGAAATACACATTTGAAAATATCAGTCTGTGAGTAATGAATGAATATAATATTGAATGGAATTAGTGAAATAAATCAACTTTTTGATGATATTCTAATTATATGACCAGCACCTGTATGCATATTGCCAAGGTGTGTGTAGTAGAGGGTTGTCTTCCAAGCTTTATAATGGGATTGAATGGTACCTCAGATTTTGAAGCCTAAAAAATTGTATCCATCCATCATACAAGTTTCCATACGACTCCAGTGGGTTAATAAAGTATAAATAACTTTATAAACTATAATGACCGGCTTCCGGTAACGGACATACATGAGTCTAGTTCCAGCTGAAGAGTGACCTCTGACCCAATGCATGCCGTAGGATGTAGGAGTAGTGTTAGCTTCGGTGAGAGTAGACGTCTCTCGCGGTTCAAACTAATAGAGCTGGGCCACAAACTCAAGCTCCTCCCACTTTTCTCTTTAAAACTTCTATGTGGCTAGCAGTCGAGGGACCGTGAGTGATAATGAGCGCCAGTTGCACGCCATATTCTTGTTTTAGTCTAATTCGTGAGCTGTGTTTTATTTTGCTCAATCCTCTGCGCTTCTGTCAATACGTAAAAAAATATGGTCGTAGTGTCCGTGGAGTCACCCGTAGGTTTCTGAAGAGCATTTTTGAAACCTAAAGTCGGCAGTTGCCATCTTGGCAGCGTGTCACTCCCGGATAACTGAAAATGGGCAAAGAGGCGGGACGTGGGTGGAGCTGAAGTGCCAGTTTATGAAACCACGCCTGCCTAGCGCGACCATAGTGGCAATCCACCTGTCACTCAAGTGGCCACGCCCTTAATTATGCAGAACTTTAAGGCTTAAGATAATGCGTTATACAAAAATCATCCCCCTCACAGTCGTCATGAAGGGCAAAATTAGCCGTATAGACCAAAACCACTTTTTTTTTTACCAGGCTGTATACATGTACACTTTTTTGGGCTTCAAAAACTCTATTCACTCCCATTATAAAGCTTGGAAGAGCCAGGGTATTTTTTGTATATCAGAAAGTCATCTAGGATGGAAAACACGCCTATGAAAACCCCACCTTAAATCATTATTGACCAATCCTCTCTTTGCAACCGATATCATGAGACAAGCCTTTCCTAATGTAAGCCTATAGAAGTCCTTTGTTTTTGGATAGTTTTAAACATAATATTACGGAAATTATCTGTATTATTCTCGCTGTCTGACATTAAAGAGATCTCCTTTGTGTTTTTTCTTTCCTTTGAGGATACCCAAGGATAAATGGAGAGAGATGTTCGCATTCAAAGACAGACAAATCCATATGTACCAGTGAAACCTCATGAATATTTCAGGACAGATGGTGAAAATTCATGAACACGCTACACGCAGAGATCATCACTGAGCCACTGATCTGACTGGTTCACAGCCCCCTAGAGACCAAAACAACACACACACACTTCACACTCCCCCAACACACTCCAGTGAATCTGCTAGTAATTACCTGCATTGACAATCCAAGTCTAGATGAACACGGCCCCTGGAATGTCACGAGGTCAAACGTATTAGCTTCTGATTTATGAACCAATGGTTATTGGTGTTTGCTAGGGCGAGCATAAACTACTCTTGCTCATACTTAGTGTACTTAGTATTTAACTTCAGTGCATAATTTATCCTGCAATGTTTGTTCTACAGGCTCAAGTCTTGTGTTCTGTTGAGGACACGTATTTTATTTCTCGTCTTTTGTCTGGCCAACGATAAAATAACATGCCTTTAACACGGCATGACAATGGCGTCACAACCTGCACACGCCCATGAAATATTTACACACTGTAATATTGCGTCTATGTATTTAATCCATATTCTTATTTGCGTTTCACAACGCTCCTGTCAGTTCCTCCACATCTGATCCTGCTTCTGAGAGTTTCTAAATCCTGCTGGAGAGTGAAAGAGAAAGAGGGAGGATCTGAACGGAAAAGGGACCACAGGTTAACTTAGTTTAAGATGGGAATGATTCCTGGAAGGCCGGTGGTTATCAGGTGTTCATATTTCTTTCTTCCCGAAGCGGAAGACATGCTGTTTACAGCTTCACTGACATCTAATGCTCTCCGCACAGCTCATACGGAGCCATAAAACCGCTTAGAGAGAGAAAGAGAAATCGGGAGGGATGGAGCACTTCAGGGATAGAAGTGACACACATGGGCCGAGTTAAGACGCGAGGGATAAATCTTACAGCAGGAGAGAAGTGTGAAGAGGAAGCTACTAGTAATTCAGCAGTGCATTTACCATGTTTGCTAAGCCAAGCGTCACTATTAGCACTGATTACAGAAGTAAAATGGATTATGAATGTTGTTTTGCTTGTATAACTTGGGTTTCAGCTATTTTATAGTGTTTTGTAGTGTTGGGGCATTTAATTCCATACAGTATATACCCACTCATTCCATATATGTGACCCAGGACCACAAAACCAGTCATAAGGGTCATTTTGAAAGATGAATAAATAAGCTTTCCATTGATGAATGGTTTGCTACGATAGGACAACATTTGGCCGAGATACAACTATTTGAAAATCTGAAATCTGAGGGTGCAAAAAAGTCTAAATATTGAGGAAATCCCCTTTAAAGTTGTCCAAATGAAGTCCGTAGCAATGCATATTACTAATAAGACAGTCCTTCCAGAAAAATGCGGCTTTTTTTTGTGATTGTTGCGGGCAAAAATCCTTGATTATGCGGCATGTTTTCTTAAAAAATGCGATGAAAAATGTGGGATATTTATTTATTTATTCGTTTATTTAACAGGGACAGTGTATGGCACTCAGCCACACCAGAATTAGCTACAAGCTAAATTTCATCTGTAGTCCCTGGGCAGGACAAGGTAACATACGATTAACAATCACATATAAATAGACCATAAAACATCATCACACAAGTTTCACATTCTTAAAAGCCCAATAGAACACAACAACAGAGCAAAATAAAATGCAATATTAATAGACACAACAATACAATGTTAGGATACAACTGAAAATGAGGTTGTTGGTTTTTTTTTTTTTTTTTTATGATTAATGGGTACATGATTGTATTGATTTTAACCATAATTTTATTTTATATTTATTTTATATTTATGCAATTTTATGCGATGAAATTGCGGGAACTTGCAAAAACTGCGGTTTGATGAAAAAGAGAAAAAAAGCACTACATCACAGAAAGTGCTGGGAATATTTAAGTTCTCATCTTGTTTTATTGAAGATAGGCTTGCTACGATAGTCGGTGTTGCCGGTGTTACCGGTGTCCAGACTCAACACCGGTTACATCACTTGCCCACCGTGGCACCGCCCACCGTCTTTTTGATTTTTTTATAGTAATAAAATAATTTAGTTCAGTTAGAGAACAGACAATACAAATAAAAACTGAACGTATCTGCTTAATAAAGCAGGATCCGACCGTGAGTCTCGGCAGCGGCAGGAGTCATTCATCAGATTTAAGAGTGAGGAGCTGACTGAGATGATCGCGGAAGATTTGGTTTCAAAGCGAAACGTAAAAGCGCCTATTTAAGGGAGTTTGTCATTTGTTTTGTTGTTGTGTTTTTCATTAAAAATAATAGGCTAACGAACCCACAATTCAAGCAACCCGCAGCCGAATTGGCGCTAATTCAAAACTGAAAGTAAAATGTGCACGGCCGCACAGAGCGCGCATTGATTACTTTCGCCTGGCTCCGCGCATTTATTTTTTGCCGCGCGCACCCTCGCGCTCGTGCGGGCGCGTCGAGTATAAACAAGGGGACGAACTGTCATTCATTCATGGTGTGCATCTCAATCATAGACTGATCAATGCTTGATCAGTGCCCTGACTACTGAACTAGGGAACTGATTGAGACGCACCCATGGCCTCACAGAGCGCGCATTTACAGACGAGCTGTCATTCACGGTGTGCGCGCACTGGCGCGTTTTCAGTTCAGAGCGGTAGTGTGCATGTTACTTTAGATTTAAAAGCCTCCGCCGGTGATACCGGTATTACCGGTGTTGTCACACATCAATTAACCGGTGGGAAAATTTCCTCACCGTCACATCCCTAATTGAAGACCTTAATAAACACATGGCTCAAATTTACAAAACATTGAGTCAAACAAGTTCTGTAGCTTTACAAAAGGAATATGCAACAACTTCTGAAAAATGAATAAATAACTTCCTGTTTTACAGAGGTAGCTTTACAAAACAGACATTTGAGTGCTTCCTATGCACAAAGTGCAATCTCTTAAAGGGTTAGTTCATCCAAAAATTTAAATTCTGTCATTAATGACTGACCCTCATGTCGTTGGACACCCGTCAGACCTCCGTTCGTCTCTAAATAACGACTTATATAGTGATGACCGATTTCAAAACACAGCATCATGATGCTATGAATCAGCGAGTCGATTCATGATTCGGGTCGCGTGTCAAACTGCTGAAATACGTGACTTTGGCGATCCAAACCGCTGAATCGACTCACTGATTCATAACGCTTCAGAGCTTCATGATGCTGTGTTTTGAAATCGGTCAACACACCGGGAAACTGCTTTGCGCGTCTTTTGCTGTTATTTTCGTTGGCAAATGGGAGTTTGTGCTTCGTCATGGTTTCACCGATATCCATGGGTTCTCCACGGGGTTTGCAGCTTTTCGATGACGTTGGCGTCAGGTAATTACGTCACTTCAAAACGTTCCCATGGCAATAGGGGGAATGGCGGCTCTTGTGTGAAGTAAACGAACATTTTCAACTTTCTGCTAATATATATTTGACTTTTTTTCCAACGAAAATGCGGGGATTATGAAATCATGCTAGCCCCGCATATTTTGCACGCGGAAATAGGCAATTTATGCGGCGTATTTGAAAAAATGCGGCCCCCGCATAAATATGCGGACTTTGGCTGATTATGCGTTAAATCACGCGATCGCATAATGCCGTTTTTCTGGAGGGACTGATAAGACAGTATAACAATGTATTGTTTTTGTTGGCTATTGCCACAAATATACCCGTACGACTGGTTTTGCGGTCCAGGGTCACATATATCACTTATTTATACCCATAATGCACACTGATTTATAGTATACAACCAATGTAGACTCGTTTACACTTTCCCATGATAATGCAGAAAAATATAGTAACACTTTATTTTAAGGAGACGTGGTTACACGTTACTACATGTACTTACTATAGTAATAACAGTAAATTATGCATAATTATAAGCAACTAACCCTAACCCTAAATCAAACCCTAACTCAAAACCGTAACTCTATAGTAAGTACATGTGGGTAATTAATTAGTAAACTTAGTTAGTTACTAATTAATATGAATAGCACTTGTTAGCGTAATTACTATTGTAACCTTAAAATAAAGTGTAACAAAAAATATTTCTGCAATTTTTATTTTTGCACAGTTTTTCACTTTTTCGATGAGTCATTTCTTTGATAAAAATGAGTAGATACATTAAGATTAAGTCAAAATGCTCACAAAGGCTGTATTTATTTGATTAAAAAAAATACAGTTAAAACTGTAATATTGTGAAATATTATTACAATGTAAAATAACTTTTCTGTTCAAATATAATTTAAAATGTAATTTACTTCTATGATGCAAAGCTGAATTTTCAGCAACATTACTATGATCCTTCAGAAATCATTCAGATATGCTGATTTTGTGCTCAATCATAATCAATTATAATTGGTGCTCAATTATTAATAATGGTTCTTATTTTTATCAGTGCTGAAATATAGATCAAAAGAACAGCTTATATTTGGAATAGAAATCGTTTGTAACCATTTAAATGCATTTACTGTCACTTTTGATCAATTTAATGTGTCCTTGCTGAATAAAAGTATATATTTTTTTAATAAACATTACTTACGCCAAACCTTTGAATGGTTCTGTTTGATGGTTTCCACAAAAAACAAACATAAAATAGGCAGCAAGAACTGATAATAAGAAATATTTCTTAAACACTAAATAAGCATATTAGAGTAATTTCTGAAAGATCATGTGACTGAAGGCTGGAGGTGAAATGTCGGCTTTGCCATGCATTTTATATTGTAATAATTTCACAATATTAATATTTTATTTTTAATCAAATAAATACAGCCTTGGTAGGCAATGCATTTTGACTTGTTTCAAAAACATTTGATAAATCTTAATATTTCTTAACACTGTAGCATTAATGCTTCATGTTTTATCTTTAAAGAGTAATTTACTGAAGGAATGTATTGACTGATTAATTGATGATTCAAATATTTTTGATTATTGAAATATTCACTAAAGTCACTTTAGAAACCACAAAGCCACGTCTAGTCACAACACTAGGATTATGGCAGCGATAAGCACCACAAACTAGTAGTTGAAGCAGTACTGTACACAAAATACCGGAATAAAAAACAGTAGTGGGAGGATGGTGAGAACAGATGGATGAATGGACGGATAGAGGGAGAGCAAATGACAGGGGTCTAACGGGGGTCTGGAAGCGTGGGCCATCCATCCAACTAGCATACAGATCACTGTTAATGTGAACCCAGCCAATCAGAGCACAGCTAACCTTAAGATTAGCCATTCACAGCTGCCGCCTGGAACGGTGGACAGGCAGAGCAGTTGGTTATAAAAAATGTACTGCATGAAATATGAATGTAGCAGATGGAACAGAGGAGGAGAAATTTAAATGTTTTGACTAGCGTGTCCGAAATACGTGGAATTTACTGCTGTAATATATGTATAAAGGTGAAGTGTGTAATTTTTGGGGCTTTAAATACATATTTTCTCCCATTGCAGCTTAATGTGCAGAGACAACCACTGGTTTGTTGAGTTCCTGAAGACTATAATAAACACTCTCTAATAGAGTGCAACAGTTTGGGGCGACAGTGTTTGACCAAATAATGAAAGACGAGGACAAAACCTGTTTGAAAACAGTCATTTGTTTTGTTTGCTAAGACGTAGCTCATCATTCATCCAATTTTGTGTGGTGTATGATAAAATAAGTTCAAGTTTATTTATTTGTATAGTGCTTTTCACAATGCATTCAAAGCAGCTTTACAGAAAATGCTTGTTTCAAAGAGTGCAAAGGAGTGTATCAAAGTAATGTCCATAGAGCAGTGATATAGAGATATAGTATGGTATGTGTTTAGTTAACATCAGCAGACGCTTCTGCAAACATTTGTGAGAGAATGTGTGTGTGTGTTACGTGGGTGTGCATTGAACTGTTGAGTGTGTTATTGATTGCTTGTATCCGAGTTCGTAGGTGGAGTTATGAGGTTTTCCCTGATTTGCGGAATGAGTGACGTCATGGGAATCTTTGCATTTTAGCCGGTCCGGTGGTGAGGGCTGGTCTCTCTCTGGTCTTCCTGTTCTCTCCTGACTCTTGGGTCGCCTCATTCTCCGCCTCCGTTCCTGATCAGAGTCAGCTGGAGTTTCTCGCCTTGTGGCGAGAACGCTCTTGGCCTCGCTTCACTTCACCATGCTGGAGCGACCTTTCTGGTCATATCCTGAGTTTTGTTTTATTATTTTAAAGCCAGGTAGTGGTTATTTTCTTTGTCCACTTTTATTATTTATTTAGAATAGCGTAGGGAAGCAGTGGCCCGGAAGACTCACCTGTTTGTTGTTTTGTCGGGAGTATAGGTAAGATCTCTCCTGCAACGATAGGTTTCGTTAAGGGTTTCTGTTGCTGCCCTACCTGTGCTATTAATTTTGTTTTATTGTTTATTCTAAGGTGCACTCCCTCTTGTCTGTCTTGTTATTCGGTGTACAATCTATCTAGACACACCTTCTCCATGGACTTCATTAAAACTTATGGCGTGACTAACGTTAGAGATTCCACCCCAACCGTCTGTGATTTCTAATATGTTCTGTCCTTGTCTTATGTGTGATTTAAACGAGCCAAATTAGATAAAGGGCCGTAACAGTGTGGCTCTCAGGAGCTCAGTGAACTCAAGCGTGGTGCTGTGATCGGTTGCCACCTGTGCAATAAGTCCATTCGTGACATTTCCACACTACTAAATATTCCACGCTCAACTGTTAGTGGTGTTATAACAAAGTGGAAGCAATTGGGAACCACAGCAACTGTAAAATCACAGAGCGGGGTCAGCGCATGCTGAGGGTCACAGTGCACAGAAGTCGCCAACTTTCTGCAGAGTCAATAGCTACAGACCACCAAACTTCATGTGGCCTTCAGATGAGCTCAAGATCAGTGTGTAGAGCTTCATGGAATGGGTTTCCATGGCCGAGCAGCTCATCCAAGCCTTACATCAACAAGTGGGATGCAGTGGGGTAAAGCACGCCGCCACTGGACTCTAGAGCAGTGGAGACGTGTTCTCTGGACTGACCAATCACGCTTCTCTGTCTGGCAGTCCGATGGAAGAGTTGGGGTTTGGCGGTTGCCAGGAGAACGGGACTTTCCTGACTGCATTGTGCCAAGTGTAAAGTTTGGTGGAGGGGGGATTATGATGTGGGGTTGTTATTCAGGGGTTGGGCTTGGGCCCTTAGTTCCAGTGAAAGGAACTCTTAATGCTTCAGCATACCAAGACATTTTGGACAATTTCATGCTCCCAAATTTGTGGGAACAGTTTGGGGACGGCCCCTTCCTGTTCAAACATGACCGTGTACAAAGCGTCGGTCCATAAAGACATGGATGAGTGAGTTTGGTGTGGAGGAACTTGACTGGCCTGCAGGCAAATCTGCGTGAATGAGTAAAATTATGCGCAATACGTGCAATCTCACTGCGAAATTCACTCACCAACAATATTCATCCAGTGCAAATGAAACTAGTGAGTGAGGGGAGGCGGGTTTGTATGTCAGGAGAGATGAGAGGGAGAAAGAGACGCTGGTATTGTGTCTGTTCTGTGGAAAAGAAGTATTGGAAGCATTTCAGATATTTGAGTATCGATATGTGTCGAAAAACACTACATGGCTACATGGTCTTTTTTAAAAGACTACAACTGAAAAATGTATATATTATATATGAAATGGTGGGTGTTAGCATCCATGACAGAACGTAGCAACCACCCGCGACACATTAGCATAATTTTGGCACATTTTGCATGGACAGGAGACACATTTTTCAGAAAAAAAAGAGAACGTTTTACAAGAGACTTTGTTTTCGTTAATAATGCAGAATGACTATTCATTCAGTCCATAAGCTATTCTTTTCAAAATTCCAGTATGCCAAAAAAAATTCCAGTGTCCTTCAGCAAGGATTTTTTCCTCTGTTTTCCAGCATTGGTAACAGCCAGCATGTGCCACCAAGCATAACTAATGCATCGCATTGTTGTGTTGCGAGCCAGCCTCTCTCTCTGTTTGAGTTGGGCTGGACTCGACTCCAAGTGTAGCGCAGAACCAGGTTTATTCATGTCCGCTTGTGTGACCTTGTCATCCGATCTGAGCACAGGATCATGTGTGAAGCATCACTCCATCCAGGAATATTTCCCAGAGCCTCTGCTTAAACTCTGCTGAACCTGTGACAGCACCGGCTGCCAAAGAGCCTCGTTTCCTTCATCTTTTGTTTCCTTTTCCGTTTGAAGCATCTCTCTCTCTCTCTCTCTCTCTCTGCACTCCATTCATTGTCTTTTGTCTTCTCTTCCTCTTCACATTCCTCTCTGCACTGTTATCGTCTTGCTCTTTATTTCATTACCACTCATAAATCACTTCAGAGTCATTCAAAACAAATGTAAATTACCCTCATTACCTGGCTGAACAATTAGACACATGCATACACAGTCATTTTAGGATAAACACTCCTTGTTAGAAAGAAAAATCTCAAATAAAATCTCTTAAGACAACCTTTTAAAACAGTTGGGGTGATACTCGTCCTTTTTAATTAGCCAACAGCCTTATATTTAACATCACAGCTGTTGATTTATTACTGTCAGTTAAATTATATTAGTTGGAGGAACATGCTCTTTCTTGACAGCTTTTTATTGGCCAAAACAGGCATACATTTTAGGACAAACACCCATTGTTGCAAAGAACAAATCATATATGAAATCTTTAAGACCTCATTAACTTTCTTCCAATTTTTGGGTCCATCTCATGTTTCTCCTAGATAGCAGTAAGATAACATTAAGACTTTCAAAGTCTCCTGTTGAAAAAGATCTCAAATGTGTCTCCGCTAGAGTTTCAGAAGAGACCTCAACATCTCAAACTTCTTAGACGTGCCAAATCTACAATTAAAAGTTATCTCAATATGACCTCAAATTGATCTCACCAATTTGATCCTTGATAGCTCGCCCACCTCCCACACCTGAGACACAGGTTCGAATCCCACTCAGAGCGGGTCGATTAGGACCGTTTATATTTGGTGCCGTGACCCGGATGGGAGTGAGGTTTAGGGAATGAGGATAATGGACATAGGCCAGTGAGCTGTGCATGTAAACCTCACTCCACTGGCATCATGAGGTGCGTTAGCGACTGTGGTCTTTAGCGTTCTTGTTAGTGCACCCTCCTCCCACACTGGAGACCAGTGTTAATTTCATTGACTAATAATTTTCGTCATCATTTTCGTCAACAACCTTTTTTCACTGACAAAAAACGAGACGATAACTAAATAAAAACTAGTGTTGGATGACGACGAAAATCAACTGTCATTTTCGTCAACAAATAAAAACGAGACGAAAATGTTAGGGAGGGACGATTAGGGAAGAGATCCAGTCAGAACTGATGTCCTGTGTAACAAATGCGCACATTTGATGTGAACGTGCTGATCTAACCGCTGGAGAACACGGCGCTGTTGCGCGGCCTACAGGCTCATCCCCGTATCCCCAATACAGCGCACCAGAGCGGCTCACAATCAATGAATAGCGCACATTTATGCCAGGCAATTGTTTATGAACTAATGCTGATGAATAACGACAATGTTTACTTTACGATGTTTATATGGTAATATGTTTTAGACGGTTGTAACAACGCATATTTTATCTCCTGAACTCCTGCAATAGTAAGGCACAGACATTTCAAAATAAGAGTCAATGTGTATTTCCAGCTTGTTTGTAATTAAAAGTCATGCATTATATATTCGTTTTTGGTTACACAATAAACTGCACTGCAAAAAATGCTTTTCTTACTTAGTATTTTTGTCTTGTTTTCAGTCCAAATATCTAAAAATCTTACATTAAGAAGCATTTACTAGACAAGCAAAAGTTTCTGTCTTGTTTTGGGAGAAAATAACTCAAAATTAAGGGAGTTTTTGCTTAAAATAAGCAAAATAATCTGCCAATGGGGTAAGCAAAATAATCTTGTTTTCTGTTTGAATTAAGATTATTTTTCTTACCCCATTGGCAGATTCTTTTGCTTATTTTAAGCAAAAACTCCCTTAATTTTGAGTTATTTTCTCCCAAAACAAGACAGAAACTTTTGCTTGTCTAGTAAATGCTTCTTAATGTAAGATGTTTTAGATATTTGGACTGAAAACAAGACAAAAATACTAAGTAAGAAAAATAATTTTTTGCAGTGAATTTAATTCCCATTTAATTCATAGTCAGGAGGAAAGACCAGTATTTGACACATATTCAATAAAGTATCAGGGTTATAATAGTTCACTAAAACCATTTAAAAAAATCTTCATTACTTGATATTAAATAAATGTTAACTGAAATTAAAAAAATATATAAACTTATTTGAAGCTTTAGCTTAACCTGATGTGGCCTACTAACTAAAACAGAAATTATATATAGTTATAAAAACTATATACCGGTAGATGTTTTTAAAAAACAAACCAAAAAGTGAATTGAGCTCTGTTTCGTGTGTATTTTTAATGTCAAAAACAAAATGATGTCAAAATGTCAGTTCAAGTAACAGTTGGTTATGTAATGCTTAAATGCTTAATGTATTACAATTGAACTAAACTCATTAGATTTTAG
This sequence comes from Romanogobio albipinnatus, assembly GCA_023566225.1. NCBI lineage: Eukaryota > Metazoa > Chordata > Actinopteri > Cypriniformes > Gobionidae > Romanogobio > Romanogobio albipinnatus. The sequence continues at coordinate 33,223,276 of CM042262.1, forward strand.
GAGATTAAATCTACTGTAGATTTAGTCGACTAAAATCTAGACTAAAACTAAAAACAATTCAGGTGACTAAAATGTGACTAAAACTAAATGGCATTTTAGTCAAAAGACTATGACTAAAACTAAATCAAAATTTGCTGTCAAAATGAACACTGCTGGAGACCCAAGTTCGAATCCCACTCAGAGCGGATTGAAGAGTACCGGTTACATTTGGTGCCGTGACCCGGGTGGGAGTGAGGTTTAGGGGATGAGGATAATGGACATAGGCCAGTGAGAGCTGTGCATGTAAACCTCACTCCCCTGGCCTCAAGAGGCGCGTTAGCCACTGACTATAGCGGCTGCGGTCTTTAGCGTCCTTGTTAACGTGCCTGCCTCCCACATTGGAGACCCTAGTTCGAATCCCACTCAGAGTGGATTGAAGAGTACCAGTTACATTTGGTGCCGTGACCCGGGTGGGAGTGAGGTTTAGGGAATGAGGATAATGGACATAGGCCAGTGAGAGCTGTGCATGTAAACCTCACTCCCCTGGCCTCAAGAGGCGTGTTAGCCACTGACGATAGCGGCTGCGGTCTTTAGCGTCCTTGTTAACGTGCCTGCCTCCCACACTGGAGACCCTAGTTCGAATCCCACTCAGAGCGGATTGAAGAGTACCGGTTACATTTGGTGCCGTTACCTGGGTGGGAGTGCAGTTTAGGGGATGAGGATAATGGACATAGGCCAGTGAGAGCTGTGCATGTAAACCTCACTCCCCTGGCCTCAAGAGGCGCGTAAGCCACTGACGATAGCGGCTGCGGTCTTTAGCGTCCTTGTTAACGTGCCTGCCTCCCACACTGGGGACCCTAGTTCGAATCCCACTCAGAGCGGATTGAAGAGTACCGGTTACATTTGGTGCCGTGACCCGGGTGGGAGTGAGGTTTAGAGGGATGAGCGTTCTTGGTAACGTTAGGGTGACCATATTTTGATTACCGAAAACCAGGACACTCGGCCCAGCAATGAGATACTCAAATTATACTAAGTTTACTCAAATATTCCTTATTAATTTCAATACATTTAAAGTATGCCCCCTCTGTATGGATAGAAAATTGTTATATTAGGGCCAGGGCAGGACTTGAAAACCGGACATGTCCTGGGAAAACAGGACGTTTGGTCACCCTAGGTAGCGTGCCTACCTCCCATGCCAGAGAGGCGGGTCAAATCCCGCTTGGAACAGGGCGAGTAGAACCGGTTACACCAACATCTCTTGGTGTAAAACGGGCAGAATGAGGATCTCTTTACAATCGCCACTGCATAATACATGCAACGCAACAGCTCGACATCCATGTTTGTCTCTGTTGGCCTCTGTTTAGCGCACATAACATTGTTTCACTCCCCGTCTGGCAGCAGTCCCTCTCTGCCCCCCGGCCGCGTCTCTCTCCCCAGGCTGTGCCGCCCTGAATACAGGGGAATCTTATCTGATCCAGATAGCAGCCAAACAGCTCTCCACTGAGCTGCCGTGCCACACAGATAGCCTTCTCTCTCTCTTGCTTTCTCTCTGTCGCTAAAGGAGCCCCTCTGAAGTGCTGGAAAGGTCAAGTCACCAACAAATCATTCTCAGCCTCACGTTTAGAGCCATTGTCTCGCTGTGACCAGGGCAAAGCCGGTAAGCTTGAAGGACAAGAGCCTCTCAGAGCCGTCCACTCTTTCTCTGTCTGGGCCAAGGAGGTCTGTGTTACCTGGAGAGACCTATTTGTTCGCATGACAGTATTTAGGGCAGTGCATCACCACTCAGAAGTACACAGATAGGCCTACTTTTTGACGTCCTGCAGCTGGATGATACAGCATTTACTAGCTAAATAGCACCACCGTGACCCATTGATTAGGGATCGGTAGGGTTCCACCTACAAGCTTCAGTACTACTTTGGCTGGGTTTACCCAGTGGACATTTGAATCAACGTCATGGTTGAATCACTGTTAAATTTTGTTCCATGGCAGAGTTCAAGATATATCTTTTCATCACTACTGGAGCGGCCAGTTTGCTAAATGAGCTCAAACTATGCAAAAGCGGCAGTCCTTCCAGTGCACTCAGTGTCCGAATTCACTCACTCGTTTTTATTCACTCCCTCAAGTGAACTATATTAGTGGAGTAATGTAGGGAGTAATGATTGAGGGTATAGGGGGCAATTTCAAACACAGCCTTTCTGTAAAGGAACTGAAATGAATCACTGAATCATTTGTTTGATCACTGAATACATAGATTTACTTGCACGAACCGCCTGAACAAACTGATTCACGATTAAATTTAGTGAATCACTTTTTTTTGGGGTTTGCTTGGTTGGGTAACACTGGCGCTTACACAATGTGAGAGCTGATTTTGATGGATGATAATGCAAAAGATCCTTTTTGAAATGAAAACTGGACATTTTCATTGTGAGATTTGTTAAAGATTGCATTTAACATCATAATATATTTATGTAAATGCAACAAATTCAACCTGAAATTGATGGGGGGGTTTTCACGTAAGCATTTTTTTTTCGATGGAAACTTTCTCAGTGACACCAAAGGTAATCTAAATGTAAAAATAGGCAAAATAAGCATAATGCACATATGAAGTTGAAATACAGCAAGCGGGATACAGCAAATTGGATTTCTAAAAGCACAATTAGACCTGTCCGTCTAATATTCTACAAGTGTATTGAAGCAAAAGTTAGAAAACCTGTGATCACATTATGCATATTGCAATCCCTTGCGTTTTTCCTCTACATCCATCTCTGAAGTCAGTGGATTCAAGGCATAAACTTTAGTGTGTAGGCGGCCTCTCTGTCCATGTTTCCCCCTGGAAAAAAACATTATGCATTTAAGCAGATTAGCCGTCCAAATTGTGGCTTTGAGGTGTCCAGTAACAGGAAAGGATTTAGCATTTAAAATGAAGTCCCAGTCGCCAAAGTTAACTCGATTTCTCAAGCTTTGAAGTGTGCATGTACGTGCGAGGCCACAATGGAAAAGGGTGACAATTTTTTAGGCGTAAACACCTTTAAATAACACTTCTTAAAAGAGACAGTTTTAGTATTTTAGTCCATTGAGTCATATGTGAGCAAGTAACATTTTATGTGCGAACCGTAAAGATGATTCTCCTATAAAGCTGTGAATTTTACAGTGGACAGTAAAGCTGTTTTGCAGTGGACGGTCCTTCAAATATAATATGAATTGAATGGGTTTTAGGCATGGTCTGTAAGCTACTAAGCTTAAAGGCCTTGACAAAGCCAACATCCAAGCATCCGTCGGCTGTTTTAAAACCATTTACTGGTTCATAATCGACTTTCACCTGTGAATTCATCATAATAAATGTTGACAGTAATGCAACATATTGTAGAGCTGCTCCATTTTCCCCAGCCAGGTGTAATTGCAAACAAGAGCCATATGGCCGTGTTTCATATTGACGATCTAATCAAATGTGTCCTAACATTCTTTATAAGTCACAAAACGCAAGCCTATGTTGTTAGTCTAGTCTTTTTTGACTTTTGCATCCTGCTTTAAAGGGTAAGTTCACCCAAAAATGAAAACTCTGTCATTAATTACTCACCATCATGACGTTCCAAACCCGTAAGACTTTCGTTCATCTTCTGAACACAAATTAAAATGTTTTTAATGAAATCTGAGGGATTTCTGTCCCTCCATTGATAACTACTCAACAACCTCTTTGAGGTTTGCTCTCGTGCGTCAAGCAAGTGCGGTTGAGCTTATGTTTATGTTCGCTGATCAATGTTTACAGTGAGGAAAATAAGTATTTGAACACCCCGCTATTTTGCAAGTTTTCCCACTTGGAAATCATGGAGGTGTCTGAAATTGTCATCGTAGGTGCATGTCCACTGTGAGAGACATAATCTAAAAAAAAAAAAATCCAGAAATCACAATATATGATTTTTTAACTATTTATTTGTATGATGCAGCTGCAAATAAGTATTTGAACACCTGTCTATCAGCTAAAATTCTGACCCTCAAAGACCTGTTAGTCTGCCTTTAAAATGTTCACCTACACTCCATTTATCATCATAAATTAGATGCACCTGTTTGAGGTCATTAGCTGCATAAAGACACCTGTCCACCCCATACAATCAGTAAGAATCCAACTACTAACATGGTCAAGACCAAAGAGCTGTCCAAAGACACTAGAGACAAAATTAGACACCTCCACAAGGCTGGAAAGGGCTACGGGAAATTGCCAAGCAGCTTGGTGAAAAAAGGTCCACTGTTGGAGCAATCATTAGAAAATGGACGAAGCTAGACATGACTGTCAATCTCCCTCGGACTGGGGCTCCATGCAAGATCTCACCTCGTGGGGTCTCAATGATCCTAAGAAAGGTGAGAAATCAGCCCAGAACTACACGGGAGGAGCTGGTCAATGACCTGAAAAGAGCTGGGACCACCGTTTAAAAGGTAACTGTTGGTAATACACTAAGACGTCATGGTTTGAAATCATGCATGGCACGGAAGGTTCCGCTGCTTAAACCAGCACATGTCAAGGCCCGTCTTAAGTTTGCCAATGAAAATTTTGATGATTCAGAGGAGTAATGGGAGAAAGTCATGTGGTCAGATGAGACCAAAATAGAACTTTTTGGTCATAATTCCACTAAACGTGTTTGGAGGAAGAAGAATGATGAGTACCATCCCAAGAACACCATCCCTACTGTGAAGCATGGGGGTGGTAGCATCATGCTTTGGGGGTGTTTTTCTGCACATGGGACCGGGCGACTGCACTGTATTAAGTAGAGGATGACCGGGGCCATGTATTGCGAGATTTTGGGGAACAACCTCCTTCCCTCAGTTAGAGCATTGAAGATGGGTCGAGGCTGGGTCTTCCAACATGACAATGACCCGAAGCACACAGCCAGGATAACCAAGGAGTGGCTCTGTAAGAAGCATATCAAGGTTCTGGCGTGGCCTAGCCAGTCTCCAGACCTAAACCCAATAGAGAATCTTTGGAGGAGCTCAAACTCCGTGTTTCTCAGCGACAGGCCAGAAACCTGACTGATCTAGAGAAGATCTGTGTGGAGGAGTGGGCCAAAATCCCTCCTGCAGTGCAAACCTGCTGAAAAACTACAGGAAACGTTTGACCTCTGTAATTGCAAACAAAGGCTACTGTACCAAATATTAACATTGATTTTCTCAGGTGTTCAAATACTTATTTGCAGCTGTAGCATACAAATAAATAGTTAAAAAATCATACATTGTGATTTCTGGATTTTTTTTTTTTTTGATTATGTCTCTCACAGTGGACATGCACCTACGATGACAATTTCAGACCCCTCCATGATTTCTAAGTGGGAGAACTTGCAAAATAGCAACGTGTTCAAATACTTATTTTCCTCACTGTATATGTGAATAACTGTTAATTTTGACAGCACATTTTGATTTGTTTTAGTCATAGTCTTCTGACTAAAATGCTATTTAGTTGCCATTTATTCATATTTTAGTCACCTGAGTCTAGTTTTAGTCGACTAAATATCATAATGCTGCATTCACACCAAACGCAAATTGAGCGTCAAATTTGCTTCTATGGCATCTAGTTGGACGTTTGAACATTTTGAATCCACTCGCGCTTATAAAGCGAGCGCTTGAAGCGAAATAGCTCCGTATGACTGCTCACTGCCAATATTAGTCGTTCCTCCATGTTGAATGAGTGACTCCGGGCGGGGTATAAGGGACACCCATTCATGACACCTAAAAAAATAAATGTTCTCGAGACTCCGTCGCTATGGCAACAAAGCCGCTAAAGGGCAATTCCATGCAAAGGTCATCTTTACCATGAAAAAAAAAAGTTGGCCACACACAAACTTAAACTTAAACTTAAAATGTTTATTTGGGTCTATACTTTATTGTATGTAACCATTCTCATTGAATTGTTTAGATATTTACTGTTTTATTACATCATATACAAGGTGTGTGCCAATGCAAGCATAGTTTTTAAAATGTCTGTTTTACCGTTTTCAAGAAAGGGAATAGATAGACTCAATGGTTCAACAAAATGTTATTATTTGTCGATTTCCTGTTGAACAAGGGGATGATTATGCATTGTGTACACTTAGCTTGCTTTAACAGTAAAGCTCTAGAAATGTATAAGCCTCTTGTTAAATGTGTCGGTGAGTTCCAGGGCCAAGTAACATCCATAACGTTTTAGAGGATAAGTTCATGCTACACATACAGTGTTGATGCAAAAATGTCCAACGTTTCTGTGCAATGTTAACTTATATGAATGTATAATGTGATGAACATTTCGTACCCTTTTGTTTCTTGTAAACATTTTAATTTTGCGTTATGGACGTGACGTTATGGATGTGACGTTACGGACGTTACATTTAAAGAAAATTCTAAAATCAAACCCACGTGACATAACGTGTGTTCCTGTTGCTGGCGGCATGGCAGTGATAAACACATTTCTCCTCTGTGTTTCAGTGAAAGGTAACATTGCCTTAGGTCATTAGGCTATAAGTACAATCATAAGTAAACTTTAGCAAAACAAATGGTCGCTTTCTGGACATATTTATGATGTGATAAATAAATTAGATTGCGATCGACATCTCAAACAATAATGAAAATCTGACTATGTTCCGTAATCGACTCTGCTGTAATGTTCCGTGTGTTCATAGTATTCACTTCCTAGTAGAGAGGCGTATTGAAAGTGCATGAGGAACCTGATTGGTTTAGGCGCGAAACAGGCGCCTCTAATTCGCTCGCTCTTCCTGTCCTTCAGGAGGTTTTGACAGCGCGAAGATAGCGTTTTCTTAAAGCTGAACGCCTACCACAACAGATTGATAAAATGGTAAGATACTAACAGCACACAATTCGGGAAAATAATTTGAATAGAAATCTAGTTATATCAAGTCTTATATCAAGTAGCATGACCTGATAGTTCAGTTGAGATAGCCCATTCTTTCATTACCTAAGATGGGTTTAAAAAAATAAACATGTAGGCTAAAGACATATTTTTTATATATATATAAGTTCATGAATTATAATAATTAAAATATTAATGACAGAAGAAAGTGTTAAGCATGAACAAATTAAATAAATAAATAAATTCCTTCACCCTCAACTTCTCTCATTGTCAATTATTTTATATATCATATTGCAATCATTTTTCTTAATATCAAAACTGGCATTTAGAGTAATTTTATGTGTCGACAAAAGTGCCATGATAGTTTGTTTGTTGATTTTCCAAACAGATTCTATGTGTATTTCAGATTCGTCACATCGATAACAGGGTTTTGTCACATCCATAACGTTGGTTTTTCCTCATGATACACTTCATAAAATTTTTTACAATTTAAACATTGATATTTTTATGTTCAGATAAGACCCCTTCATCATGTGGATAGCAATATTTAAACATTAGACTTAAAAGTTCACAGACTTTAAAGAAAATCGAACAGTCTACTGAAAACTCATTTCCTGTCACATCCATAACGCATAGCTGTTTTCCTTTTTTGGGGGGTCTTAAATATATTTTAGAAAAAAATATTTTTGCTGTCAATTCCCCAGATTGGGTGCTCTGAGAATATGCAATGCCGAATTAAATATGGTAAGAAATTGATTTTTACTGAGACATTTCAGCTGTCATTATGAGTTAAAATGTCACATCCATAATGCTGGAATTGCCCTAAAACGCAATCACGCACAAAGGAGCTTCTCTACTTCTTATTGTGAAATTGTATATAGAGGCCTATGTACAAGTGTGGACCTATGTAAAATACGGGACAAATCGCATCCCGTATTGGTTTGATACGGGACACATCATTTTGCTTGTAAATACAGGACGATTCTGTATTTCACGGGTCGTGTGGCAAACGTAGCAGCAAGCAGGCTCCTGATTGGTTAACGCAATGCTAATGGTGCGTTCACACCGGACACGAATGAAGCGTTTCACGTGAATGATTTACATGAATTCAATGTAAAGACGCGAATAGACATTCTGCGGCGCGATTTGAGCGTTTGACGCGTGAATGGCGCAAATCACGCGAGTTGAAAAATCTGAACTTTGGCGGATATTCGCACCGCATTAACCAATCAGCTCTAGTAGTGACAACAATGAGGAGAAAATCTGGTTTATATTAATCATATATTAATATCTGGTTCAGACAATATAATTATCACTGTGATAACATTAAATGACATGAAACACAACCCAGTCTCTTTTTGTTAAATGTAAGTTTATGTATGATCAATAATACAAAAGTATAAGTAAAAGCTATACATGAAATGAAGCAAACAATTCAGTCAAACATACAAATTCAGCCTTAGTAACGTAAAGTTAAATAGCCTAAAAATAAAAAAGTAATGAAACTTCACTTTGCCCTCAGCTTAAACGATTTGGCAGGGAACAAATTATAGATCCATGAGACCAAAGATCGCCGTTATATATACACAAGACGAATTATAGCTCGAGACACCACAGAGACACAACAGCCAACAGCAAATGTCTGAAGGACTAGCTGAGGAAAAGCTGCTCTCGTCGGGCACGGAGCGCCGCTGATCCACTGGAGCTCACAACTCTGAAAACGGCAGATAAAATGTTAAAATAGGTGTAACCCCTCCTGTTCGAACCGCCCCGCTCCAAGCGGGACTCGAACCCGGGTCCGCCGGCATGAGAGTCGGACGCTCTAACAAGGTTTACTCGCACAGCAACTACTAGCTGGCCTCCGTTACATAGGCACTCTTTTTATAAATAAACCACAGATTTGAGCTTTAAACAACTACATTATCGCCTGAAATAGTCTTAAAACTCTGTTTTGTCACACATTAACAGTAGTATTTTTACAAAAAAGACGTCAAGTGTGAACACAGCCCATGTCAGCCATTTCTCAACGAGACAAGCCTGGCAGAAGCCCCTCCCATGGCGCAAATTCGCATCCGTTGTGAAGTGAATGTCAGGCGCGAATGAAGCGAGTAAACTCAATGTTCAAGCGTCCAACTACGCGTGGATAGCACGATTTATTCGCATCATCCGCGTCCGGTGTGAACGCACCATAACAGATGCCAAAGTTCCGATTTTTCAACTCGGGCGTCAGATGCGAATTTGCTTGAAATGCATGAATGCGCAAAAATCACCAAATAAAATCACTCGTGCAAGACACTCAATTAGCCTGGGCGCGTGAATGAGACAAAATCGCGTCCAGCGCGCCCCGCTACACGCGTCTAACGCGCCGCAGGACCTCAACGTCAACTCGTCTTTACATTGACTTAACACTCAATTCACTCGCTCCAGACGCTCAATTCACGTTCGGTGTGAACACAGCAGAACTACAGTCGATTTAGTCAACTAAAATCTAATGAGTTTAGTTCAATTGTAATGCATTAATTGAGCATTTAAACATTACATAACCGACTGTTACTTGAATACATGTCAAAACTGACATTTTGACTTAATTGTTTTTGATCATTCAAGCGCAAAAATACACAAAAGAGAGCTCAATTCACTTTTTTTGTTTGTTTTTTAAAAACATCTATATAGTTTTTATAATTTTGTATTTCTGTTTTAGTTAGTAGGCCATATCAGTTTTTTTTTCAGTTAACATTTATTTAATTTCAAGTAATGAAGATTTTTGATTGGTTTTAGTTAACTACTATAACCCTGATACTTTATTGAATAATATGTGTCAAATATTGTTCTTAGTCTTTCCTCGTTACTATGAATTAAACAGGAATGAAATTAAATACAGTTTATTGTGTAACCAAAAACAAATATATAATGCGTGACTTTTAATGATAAACAAGCTCGAAATACACATTGACTCTTATTTTGAAATGTCTGTGCCTTACTATTGCAGTTGCAGCTGCTCTTTCAAGTTCAGATGAGGGAGATAAAATATGCGTTGTTACAACCGTCTAAAACATATTACTATATAAACATCGTAAAGTAAACATTGTCATTATTCATCAGCATTAGTTCATAAACAATCACCTGGCATAAATGTGCGCTATTCATTGATTGAATGAATGCCGCGTGAGCCTGTAGAAGTGTCGCATTTTCCCGCGGTTAGATCCGCACGTTACAGTCCGCACAGGACATCAGTACTGATGGGATCTCTTCCCTAATCGTCCCTCCCTAACATTTCTATCTTGTTTTTATCCGTTATCCGTATTTTCGTCATAGTTTTTGTCATCCAAAACTGTTTTTTATTTAGTTATTGTCTCGTTTTCGTCAGTGAAAAAAGTTGTTGACGAAAATGATTCGTCAATGAAATTCACACTGGTGAATAAAAGCCGGTTCATCATATAAAGCGATCAAGCCTCAGAAAATTTTGACTAAACCACTCAATTCATATGGATTCGTTTTACGATCTCTTTATGAAGTTTTTAAAGCATCAAAGTGGTAATTGCGTGGACTGTCAGATTGTCTCAGATTTCATCAAAAATATCTTCCTTTGTGTTTCGGAGATGAACGAAAGTCTTGGAACGACATGCGGGTGAGCCATTGAACAAACCGTACTTTAGCCTCATTTGCATTGTGACATTAGCACAGTCTCTGAGAGAAACCGAGTTAGCGTAATGTTCCTGTCATTAACTTTCATCTGTTTAAGCACCATCAACAATCATCTTGCTTTATGAGCACTTGTAGTGTCTTGATGCATTATAAGCACTCTGGATATTCACAGGGTGTTATTATAAATTGTCTTGTGGCCGGTCAGACGCACAAGAGCTGTAATTATTTGACAAGCTTCGCAAACGCCTCCGTGCCGCTGAAGACCTGGGGAAATGATTTCTTTGCTGCTTCGGAACCACGACGCCTTTGTTTGTCTTTAAACATTTCTCATTATTACCTTCTAGGAAGCGAGCTATTTAGACACCCGGAGGAGCCGTTTATTGCGCTCTCATAGCTTCGGAGACTTAATGGAGACACTTGTGAGATTACTGGGGGAGATTTTTGTTCTGAAAAAATAAATAAATAGGAGAAGCAGGAGATTTTGTTTCTTTATAACATGCACCAGTGAATCATGCACAATTAAACCATTAAGAAAGTAAATAGAGTCAAATACTTGTTTGAGTTTGGATTCTTGTGTGCAATCTCTGCTCCATTTACGACACCAAATGGAATGGGCAAGTAATTATTGTTTCCCATCTTTTCTGCCTTCCATTACTAGTTTAAAGGGGTCATGGACTGCATTGTTTTATAATGTTTCCTGTGGTGCACTTATAATGTTAGTATGTGATTGGCTGCTGTGAGACTTCAGTGTAAACGCCCTCTGCTGTGATTGGCTGCTGTGAGACTTCAGTGTAAACGCCCTCTGCTGTGATTGGCTGCTGTAAGACTTCAGTGTAAACGCCCACTGCTGTGATTGGCTGCTGTGAGACTTCAGTGTAAACGCCCACGGCTGTGATTGGCTGCTGTGAGACCTCAGTGTAAACGCCCACTGCTGTGAGTGGCCGCCGTGAGACTTCAGTGTAAACGCCCACTGCTGTGATTGGCTTCTGTGAGACTTCAGTGTAAACGCCCACTGCTGTGATTGGCTTCTGTGATACTTCAGTGTAAACGCCCACTGCTGTGATTGGCTGCTGTGAGACTTCAGTGTAAACGCCCACTGCTGTGAGACTTCAGTGTAAACGCCCTCTGCTGTGATTGGCTTCTCTGAGACCTCAGTGTAAATGCCCACTGCTGTGATTGGCTTCTCTGAGACCTCAGTGTAAATGCCCACTGCTGTGATTGGCTGCTGTGAGACTTCAGTGTAAACGCCCTCTGCTGTGATTGGCTTCTCTGAGACCTCAGTGTAAATGCCCACTGCTGTGATTGGCTTCTCTGAGACCTCAGTGTAAATGCCCACTGCTGTGATTGGCGGCCGTGAGACTTCAGTGTAAACGCCCTCTGCTGTGATTGGCTTCTCTGAGACCTCAGTGTAAATGCCCACTGCTGTGATTGGCTGCTGTGAGACTTCAGTGTAAACGCCCACTGCTGTGATTGGCGGCCGTGAGACTTCAGTGTAAATGCCCACTGCTGTGATTGGCTGCCGTGGGACCTCAGTGTAAACGCCCACTGCTGTGATTGACTGCTGTGAGACTTCAGTGTAAACGCCCACTGCTGTGATTGGCTGCTGTGAGACTTCAGTGTAAACGCCCACTGCTGTGATTGGCTGCTGTGAGACTTTAGTGTAAACGCCCACTGCTGTGATTGGCTGCTGTGAGACTTTAGTGTAAACGCCCACTGCTGTGATTGGCTGCTGTGAGACTTTAGTGTAAACGCCCACTGCTGTGATTGGCTGCTGTGAGACTTCAGTGTAAACGCCCACTGCTGTGATTGGCTGCTGTGAGACTTCAGTGTAAACGCCCACTGCTGTGATTGGCTGCTGTGAGACTTCAGTGTAAACGTGGTGATCTTTCACCTTTTATAGGCACATTCCACAACGAGCCATTCTCTGGGCTTGGATACACTAAAAGCTGTTTTTGGACTAACAAGGAAGTTTTTTCTGAAACTTTCAGGATATTCTTATAGCATGATGACCTCTTATATGTCAAACGTTTTATTTGTTTTATTTCTCAGTTCATGACCTATTTACCGTATTTACTAAACAGATAGTCAGAGGTGGGTAGTAATGAAGTACATTAACTTTGTTACATTTACTTGAGAATTTTTGTTGTACTTTTAAGAGTATATTTAAATATGGGTACTTTTACTGTAACTTGAGTACATTTCTAATCAACAAACTGTACTTTTACTTCATTACACTGGGGGACATTCCACTCGTTACATTATTCTAAATGCAATACATTTTAAGAAATATTCCAAGCGCGCTGAAAACATTAAATAAGGTTCACAGAGATTAAATGAACAAACTAGCTACTTGAGATACTTTTTTACTCTTAAAGGTGCACTATGTAAAAAAATTTTTGTAAAATATCCACAAAACCTCTAGGCCAGTGTTATATATTTTGTTCAGTTGAGTACTTACAACATCCCAAATGTTCCAACTATTTGTAAATCGTGAGAAATTGCTATTTTACCCAAGGAACCGGGACGTGTGAGGGAGTCGCCTGTCCGTCATATCTGTGTTACTCTCGGTTTTCGGTTTTATTTTGCGGAAACGCTTTACTCTCACTGCAGTGTGAACAAGTGTCATAGCAGCCGCCGAGAGAACGCACAGAGTAACATCACAACATCATTAACACACTCAGATGTGTCTAATATGATCAACAGAGCTGCGTTACCTCATACTCATGACCGGAAAACCAGAAGTGGCGCCGGCGACTGTGTCATAACAAAAGTCCTGCCGCTCTGCTCATTAACAATTGCTCCAGCGGTTCCTCAGCTCCACAACACGCGCTCCTGCTTTGCTTCAGACTACAGTAACGTTAATAAACTCATCCATCAACATGATTTCTGCCCGAGTCCTATCCCGATTCTCTTCCACCGGCTGTGAGGTGAAGACCACATGTCCCACAATTCTGCGCTCAAAAGTTGCGCCATCAAACTACGCCTTTGTTTTGAACAGGCGACCTCTAGCGGATGGAAAAGTTACATAGTGCAGCTTTAAAGGGATAGTTCACCCAAAAATGAAAATTCTGTCATCATTTACTCACCCTCAAGTTGTTCCAAAGCTGTATGTGTCTATTCTGTGTAATCTATTGTGTTCAACAGAACAAAGAAACTCATACAGGTTTTGAACAACTTGAGGGTGAGTAAATGATGACAGAATTTTTGGGTGAACTATCCCTTTAAGTAACTATTAAGATTATTACTTTTTCTTTTACTTAGGGATGCACCAATATGAACATTTTGACCAATACCAAGAACTGATAATTCTTTATATTTGAAAGCCGATAACCGATATATTGGCCAATAAATCTAAATCCAAATGTTAATATAATTTTTGAGAGCCTGATTACAAAAACTAAAGTGTCACCATTAAAAGCCATGATGTTCTCATTATAATTTTATGTAGCCTATATGACAAACTTGCGCTGCACATGTTGCACTTCACTGTGTTTTCCTTTTTGAAGTCCAATCATATTTCAAGCAATTCAAACCCATCATGGTGAACAGCGCGCATCTGAAGTGTCTGCTGAAGGAAGTAATACATTATTTAACAGCTTTAATATATCACATTTTCTTATCGGGCCGATAACATTAAAAATGAACATATATCGGCCGATACCGATACCGATACCGATATATCTTTTACTTTGAGTAAATAGTTCTATAAGTGCTTGCACTTCCATACAGTTTTTGGATACTCAACCCACCTCTCCGCCGAACTCACACCACCGGGCACGCAGTTGACATGTCGAGCTACACGAACAGAGCAATGATTCCAAAGTGCTAGAGTCACAATGTCAGGAAACGCATCTCCTTGAAGCAAAAAGTCTCCATTTGCTCTCCATTTAATCTCATCGCTGTCTAGGTGAAACAATCGAGATCTCATTTGTGATTTTTTTCATTCCTGCAGGCGCGTGTGTTTATAGCAGATAAACCCGAGCCGTCACAACTCCAGGTTTTCCCCCTTCAGGCGGTCCGCTGAAATGAATCTTGATACGCCTCACTATAAAGACTTCTGTCTGTTCAAAAACACAGTGAGCTCGGCAGCTGCCTTCTAAGGGAACTTGGATGTAACTGAGGGAACCTTATAAGTGTCTGATTCGGAATACGTTGAAAGAAACTCCTCGCTCCCAATTGATTCCAATAGAGTTTGATATTTGCATGTTGCTAAGCTAATAACATGGTACTCCAATAAACATAAAGATACATTACATGCATATATTGGGTAAAATAGCCCATATTTAATCATATTTAGCCAATTTTATTACACTGAGCTTTTCGCATGCATTCTGGGATCCTTGTCATTATCATGAATTATGTTTAATATTAAGCTACTCGTCAACCATCATTATTTTCTCACCAGTGCCTTATTTACAGTATAACAAAGTTCCTGTTAATATTTGGCAAAAGTAATTTTTTGTATTTTTTGTTCATTGTGTAATTTTTTTTACTTTTTCTTAATCCTCCTGGGAAAGTTTTTTGAATTTAGTATTTTTTCATATTATTACGTTGTTTAGAGCATAAGAAAAAAATGGGATATAATTGAAAAATTATATTTTATTCATATGTTATGATATGTCCTCTGTAGTTGACACCAGGACTCAGTTGTTTATTAAATAAAATGATATGAAATTGAATGTATAGGCAAAAACAATGGGATTTATTTTTAATTCACCAATCAATTTTTAGGTTTCAGTGTTTTTTTTTTTTTTTTTTTACTTTGTTTAAAGATGATTATGAACTATGTTATGAAAGATATAATGGAATGCATTGATATACCATTTTACTTTATGTAATATGTGGGTAAAATGGCCATGCTTGGATTTTCCCATTCAGTACAATGTATCTATACACTACATCTAATTTGCATATTCATGTGTTCTTGGTGCAACAAGTGTAAGTGCAAAAAAAGTGTAATAATGGGAGTAATAATTGGCAACATTTTCATAATAATATCTATTATTTCATAGGAATATTGATATGTAATTTCTTTCCCTATTCACTGATAAACATGACAAGTCCTGGCATCCACTACAGTGGTCATTTATGAAATCAATGCCCTGTTTTGTAACAGAAAGTCATATTTTGATTAGAAACCTCATAACATTTTCCTGAGATGTTGATTAATAACAAACAATTTGAAAATTAATCTGATTTAAATTATAATTAAAAAATATTATCATATTTCCATAAGAGCGCTAAACATTAATGACAGACATTTTTTAAAGACCAAGAAGAAGTTGTTGTCCTGGTGAAACCTCCAAACATGTGACATGTATGATGTCAGAGAAATTCAAATATACACTTAAATATACACTACAGTGGACAAAAGTCTATTCCTGGGTCCCAGGAGGATATTACTATTTAGGTAATTTTTAGTATTTTTAGTAATTTTTAGCAATTTAGTAAAGTAAGCTTCAACTTGGCCAAGGCAACATTTCAAAATTTTGTTTAGTTTTACGTTTTTTTTAATCAACTCCAGATTTATTTCAATGAACATTTTTTTAAATAATTGTATTTTTAGTTAATGATAATAATAAACCTGGTATAGAGTGCATCTGGAATGCTGTCTAGGTAGGGTGCTCACTACACTGTAAAACAAATATTAAAAAGTGGTTGCCTTAAAATTGTGAGTTCAATGAAATTAAAAATTTGAGTTAATAAAATGAAGATTGGTTTAATGAATAGAAACTCAAAATATTGTTGTAGCACCCCATTAGTTAAACGATAAAAAGTTGTGGTAACAAAACATGAAAACTTATTGATCATATAATACTCCATGACAACACATTTTTTTTACATTGCTTTAACTCATCAAAATAAGTTATGCAATTTTCAACTTTCTATGTTATACCAGATTCAACTAATTTTTTAAAGAACTTAAAGGAGGGGTAAGTGGTATTTCAAAACTGCTTTAGAGAAGTGTCTCGGGCCGAGTACCAAAACAAACGTATAGCCAATCAGCAGTAAGGGGCGTGTCTACTAATGACGGGGAGAAGAGAGCGCTCAGTGCACGCCATTATTCAAAAGACCCGACACAGGACGGACATTAGCCGAGCGACGACAGAAAGAGAGAGATGGCAGATAAAAAACACGTGTGGAAGATGTGTGTGCAACAAAAGAAGGCGTACGATCAGCTTTCCAGCGCTGGAGAGAACTCAAGGAGCGAGAGTTGCTTTATTTCTTCTCGATAGGCGAGTAACACTGATTTTGTTTCGTTTCACAGAACTAATATAAGCTGGCTTTTGCTTGAATATGCTCATGTTTGCTTGCTTTTCCATTTGGGATGGTATTGTCGTTCACTTCAGCGATAAAGACCCATTCATTTCCACACCGGATAAGCCTGGAGTGTCTCAACCTCCTCACCGTCTGTTTCAAGCGTCAGCTCCCAAAGTGTGTCCGAAAGTCAGATAATAAACTCCTAATATATGTTTGTTTCCTCTTTTCGTGAGCGATATAACCCTCTAATCTTGTCATAATTGTAATATGTTGGTTAGTTGGACTGTCGTGCTCATGCTATCGAGTTGTTCATGAGAACTGTGTTTGTGTTTTTTCACTGAACATTCGACCTGGATTACCACTGTAACACACATTGCTTTCACTTATTGATGACATCATACCCTCGGCCGGCTGGCACAGCCATAGTCATTTCCTGGGTTACGTATGTGTGAGCTATCAAAATAGGGGCATGTTTGTTTTGGTGATTTTAAATTTTTTTTTGGTGATTTGGTTACCAGAAAGCACTTACCCCACCTTTAAGTTAAAATGACTTAACCATCCAAGTTGATAGTACTTAAAAATTTAAGGCAGCAACAAAGCCGTTTCAGGAGATTTTTTTATGGATAAACTTTTTTGTTGGAGGCACAAACAAAAAGCACCTGTGTTCTGTAGATCAATAAGCACATTAAAAACCATCAGCCGTGTCTCGAGCACTCAGTAGTTTCTTCAAGGACACTGTTGGGACACTGTTGGGTGTATTTTAAGAACTGTTTCCTCAAAAAGCCCTTTGCAGTGGAAATGCCTTGAGAATTTTTTTTTTGTTTTTTTGACAAACACGTCTAAGAGTCTGTGAGTGTGTTTGTTGTTTGTGCAAGTGTGTCAGTGTGTGTGGTGATCTCCGGACATAAGACCTGCTCAGAATGGAGGAGGACGCAGAGACACAGTCCACCAATTACTGCCAAATGTCAGGGTTAAAGAAAACCCAGTGCTGAGGAGAGAGAGCCTTCATTTGTTCTGGAGAAAATGTCATACTCTGCCTGCTGGCCCTCAGGCATGCCCTCGAAGTGAATAAGAGTGAAGGAGAGAACCAGAAGAAGTCTGGTAATGTCTTGGTCTCATTCAGATGTTTTGGGACGATATCAGCATAAATCCTTAGCATTTTTGAGGACTTTGCATAGATAAGTAAGTTTACTACGGAGCCCTGCACATCACATACAGACCAAAATATATACATTGTGGTCACGAACTAAGAATTAAACATTCTCTCGACCAACAGACCAGCCTGACTAGATTGGGAGACCAGTTATAAAGCCAACTTAAGCTGGTTTCAGGTGTTCAGATGCCCCAGAAAAAACGGTATACTGTCGCCACAAATTAACAAATAGTTCCCCCGATGGCAGCCTGTTTTACTAATTTGTTCCCTTGTTTTAAGTAAATTGTGTACGATACTATAATTTGTTGAGTTGTGCGCTTGATATAATAGTTTGTTCCCTAGATTTGATAAATTATGGCCATGTTGTACAAATTTGTTCCCAAAACAAAGGAACAAATGATTATATTGTGCGCACGATTTAGTAGAACATGGAAGCAAATTATTATATTCAGGGCTCAACAATGAGCACTGCTTGATGTCCCGGGACCGGCGTAAACGCCGCTCGGGGCCGTTGATGGAACTATCACTCTTCCGATCGAAAGACGAGGGCGAGACGAGAGACGAGGGAAAAAAAGATCAGATAGGGAAAGCTCTGGCTTCGTGTGGATGTGGCCTTAAAAGTAGCCCAACTCCACTGCATCACAAAGTTTATCATTTACACATAGTTTTAAGCCGTGCCAATTTAAATACTGAAGCGCAAGAAGATGTGAAAGAGAACTCAATTCAATAATGTGAGAAGTTTTGTGCGCGCACAGATCCGAAGCACGCACGCAGAAAGCCGCTTCTCAGACAGCGTCAGCGTTACTCTTTCACGTCTTCTTGTGTTTGAACGGACAAAATTTAATCAAAGGAAGTATCCTAGTAAACATAGTCTGTTATATCTTAAGTGAACATAAACAGTTGAGAAATAAAATGCATGCGTAACAGTATAATGGATCCGTGCATCTCTTAAAGTGACAGCAGCCTAATACCTTATGTCTATGCTTTAATGTTAATCGAAGAACAAAAGACAACGAAAAAAATCACTCTCTGCTCTTGATTGATTACCTTTTGTAACTTCAATAAGGATTAATCTATATTTAGTTTATACAGTGAAGACTATGCAGTGCTACTTAACATTGGATTATTCAATTTCTCTACCTGAAAATTACTTAGACTCACCTGAAAAACATGAAAAGCACTTTGTTCTATTGTATTTACGCTATTGCTTGTAATTTGATTCTTGTTTTATTACTGACAGTTTACTGAAATTTATTTGAGTTAGGCTAGTAGTTTTGTGTGTCACACCCTTATTTATTAAGGTTATGGGTCAAAAACAATGAAGACAATTACTTTATTACTTTTTTTTTTTTTTTTGGTGGGGCCAATTTCGACGGGGCAAGTTGGGCCAGTAGAAAAAATCCTTATCGTTGAGCCCTGATAGTGTGCTCATGATTTACTTAAAACGAGGAAACAAATGAGTAAAACATCCTGACGTATTGGTAACAATTTGTTAAGTTGTGGCCACAGTATACATATTTTTATAGCCTAAGTTGGCTTGCTGGTTATAGCTGGTCTCCCAATCTGGTCTGTTGCCTGATTTTAAAGTGGTTTTGAGGACTTTTTAGATGAGTCCAGCTTGACCAACTTGACCAGACTGGGAGACCAATTTAAACCAGCTAAAACCAGCACGCCAGCTTATATCTACTACAGTATTGCCCAAAAGTTTACACACCCCATGAAGAATCTGTGAAAATGTGAATAAATTTAACAAAATAAGTGAAATGTATGTTTTTTTTTATATTTAGTACTGTCCTGAATAAGATACTTGGCATAAAACATATAGTCCACAAGACAAAAAAATAACTGAATTTATAAAAATGACCCTGTTCAAAAGTTTCTGAACCATTGATTCTCAATGTGTCGTCACCTGGATCATTTTTGTTTTGTGATGTCCCTTGTTTGTTCTGAGCAGTTAAACGGTCAAACATTCTTCAGAAAAAAATCCCCAAATTCTTCAGTTTTCCAGCATCTTTTGCATATTTGAACCCTTTCCAGCAGTGACTGTATGATTTTGAGATCCATCTTTTCACACTGAGGACGATTGAGGGACTCAAACACAATTATTAAAAAGGTTCAAACATTCACTGATGCTCCTGAAGGAAACATGAGACATTAAGAGCCGGGGGTGAACACTTTTGAATAGGATGAAGATGTCCAAATTTTACTTTTTTCATTTAGTAATGCCTTACATGTTTCCCGGAAGACTAAAAGTACAATTCACCTTGATCTTCACCTTGAACCCCAAACAAACTTTGTTTCGGCCTGATTTTGCTTGAAATGATGTCACATCAGTTCTTGATTTCGCTTGCAGTATATTGGGGCCTTCAGACACAAAAAAAACTATGAGAAAGGAAACGCACATGCAGGCGGTTGGTAGTGTCTGCAGACGAGCACTTTACGATGTGTTTTATGGACTCCCAGGCCGTCCACAGCTCTTCCCCAGTCGATGCTCTTGTGTCGGGGCCAGAGGTGCAGGGATAACAGCCCGCTTCTGGAGCCCGACGTGCAAACTTATAATAAAACATGCTTTACAGGGCACTCTAATTCAATGAACGGGTTGAGAGAGAGAGTGAGAGAGAGAGAGAGGGAGAGGACACCAGGTGCTCATTTATCTTCAGTAATTTGTTTATGGCAAGTGGAGTCTGGCTGGATTTGAGGGTGGGCCTTGCAAACACACATCATCGAGTGTGTGTGTGTGTGTGTGTTTGTGTGTGTGTGACTGGAGGGAATCTAGGACGTGAACCTGGAAATGTCGTTTTTGGAGCAGATGAGATTGGGCCGCTGTCCCTGCTGGGAATTCCAGCTAAAGCCAGATCAAGGTGGTATGGGGTTTTACATGGTTTGTAGCTGGTCATTAGCTGGTCTAAGCTAATTTAGGCGGATAAAGGGATAGTTCAAGCAAAACATTTTTTATTTTGTCATCATTTACTCAACCGTTCAGTCTGTTTTCACAGCAACATGAGATAATGCTCTTTTTCATACAGTGAAAGTGGATGGCCTGGTTGTCTAGCGCCATAAAAGTACAAAAGTGCATCATAAAAGTGTCCATTTGATTTATGCACTATATTCTGAATTTTTATGATAGCTTTTAAGTAATTATTTATGAAAAATCGTTTCGGTCACCATTCACTTACATTGTATGGAAATGAGCAGCTTGGATATTCTGCTATGCATTTATGAAGTTGACTTAATGATGAAGCAATCTTCGTTTTTGGGTGAACTCTTTATTTTTATAAAGCAAGGAACACACCAAACCGACTCCGACCAACTAGTGGCGACAAAAGCAGACTACAGAGTTGGCTCACGTCGGCACGCTCGACATCCGACGGCCAAGTAGCACGCCCGTTCTGCGTCTGCTTAAGAGGAAATAGCTTTCCGTACCAGCTGGTGGCAGTAGTCTGTTTTCATTATTCAAAGCAGGAAACCGGAAGAGCTACCGAGATATAAACAAAACAGCTCAGAATCTCGCTCATCACAGAGGGTCACTTCTGTTTGTTTTTTCTTGTGCACTGGTTCTCTAGCTGAACAGCCAATCAGAATGATCAGATGTCCAGACTGACCAACAAACACGTCAAATCGGCTGAAAAATAGCCGAAGAGGACCAACGTCAGCCGACGGTGCGGAACACCGGGCTTAAGGGTTACAAGATGGTGGACTTAGTTTTGAGCTGGTAGAGCTGGTTATGGGTCAAAAACAAATGAAGACAATAATTGTATTACTCTATGTTTTTGTGGTGGGGCCAATTTTGACAGGGCAAGTTGGGCCAATAGAAAAAAATCCTATATCCTGATAGTGTGCTCATGATTTACTTAAAGGGGTGATGAATTGAGAAATCAACTTTCCCTTGAGCCTTTGATATATAAAAGCTCATCGGGATATAAAAATAACCTGTAAGTTTCAGAGCTGAAAACGTCTTTGTTAGTCAAAGAAAAGCTTTTATAGACACCAGGCCCAGAAAACGAGAGATCTCAGAATATGTCGACCACTGAAGTATTAGGAAGCAGAAGCACCGCCTCAAGCCCGCCCACCGACTCGTGGAGCTAAACGGGTCGCGCTACCGAGCAATAAACACGCCGGTTCCAGCTCACGTGCATAAGACATTGCACGTTTGTTCGCTTCATTTCACCACGGAATCGATTGTAAACAAGACACAGGTCAAGACTGGATTTGCAGACATATTGAGATTAAAACACAATGCTGTGCCTTCTATATTGGATCTGACAGGAACGGTGCAACACACTTATGTGAGTAAAACATGTTTTTATATGTGTAAGTATTGCATTGTTACAGATCGTTTGAGATCTATTGATTACATACCTTAGCACGCGATCACAGGCTGGAGAAGCTGTTATTGGTTCATTCGTGATCAGACTCGGACTTGTAACATTATGGGCCAGGGCTTGGACTTGACTTTTTTAAAAGCCCAACGTCCCGGAGCTATGTGTTTTTCAGACGGGCTACCAAAACTTATCACAGGCCTGCCGACGGGCTATCTTAAATAGTGAAATAACATTCCTTTCTTGCGTGCACGCACGTGTGTGTACGGTTTACGGTTATATTCACTGATCGGGCGGGCCAAGTAATACAAAATAACATTCCAATCAATCGCGGGTGGATGAGAGATGAATCATTGTGTTTTTTTGATAAAGATATTTTGCGAGTCCTGTGAGCATTTCTCCACACGCTTTCAAAACAATTCCCACATGGACTGAGGGGAACTGAAGCTCATTAAATATGCAAATCTTATCCAATCCTAGCCGTGGGCATTTACTTCCAAGTCTTCAGTGCGGCACGCCCATCAAAACCGACCGTTTTTCAGAGAGCCTCAAAACCAAGGTAGAAAATAGCCTATTACTTAATCATTATGATGTTTCTGAATGTAAAAACCACATGAACGTCATAAGTGGACCTCAGACAACAGTATAAAAAAAATTACAAAATCCAGTTCATGACCCCTTAAAACGAGGAAACGAATTAGTAAAAGGTCCTGACGTAGTAGTAAAAACTTGTTCATTTGTGGCCACAATATACATATTTTTTAATATGTAACCAGCCTAAGTTTGCTTACTGGTTATAGCTGGTCTCCCAATCTGGTTTTAAAGTGGTTTTGAGGACTCTTTTGAGAGTCCCGCTAGACCAACTAGACCAAATTAGAACAAGTTAAAGCCCGGGATACACTGCACGATTTTCTTCTGTTCCAGACATGAAAAAATCACGGCGATTTCTGTGATTGTGGTTCCTAATCGGTGGTCCTTGTCGTACAGTGAGAGAGGTTCAAGATGGCCGTTGCCAAGGTCTTGAGACCAAAGATAGCCTACGATCATTTTCGGACAGTGTCACAAATTCAGTATGATCACCACACAGTGTGTTTGCTGCTACGACCTACTGGCCAGCCAATACATGAAATCAATGCGACAGGCACTAAAACTGCTTACCTCAAGCTCTTTTCCCTTCCTCTTTCATCGCATCCTCTTTTTTTCAGCACACATAAATACTACAACTGCCAAAATCAAGCGTAGCGTCAGTTCTGGCAGGTCACGTTAGTCAAGCTCGCATCAGCTGACTGTCACGTCTAACTACAGGAATACGTCGTCTATCACAGCATATCAGTACTATCAGCAGCTATCACGTTCTCCAGAGCTCATTTACCCTCCTCCATCCCCAGCTCCTCTCGTCCAGTCAGGATTTGGTATTCTGATTCCCCTTGAATCAGACTAAATTCACAAATTATTTTGTACATTAATGATACCTGCAATACCTTATGTTGGTTCTGTTCTGTTTACCCTATTGCTGCTCTCCCTGCTCTTAGCCAATGCCAGGCTAAAGCCGGGTGCACACTGTGCGATTTTGGCCACGATTTGGCCGTCTGAGACAAATTTAGAAATCCTAAAAGATTTCTCTGATCCTAGGCTAAAATCTGAAGTCTTTGATCCTTAGTTTGACATGTGCACCGACAACCGATTAATGACCATTGCAATCAAATTTTACCTCGGACAAAATTCTGGCAGTGTCAGAAGATTTGGGGCGCAATCCTGCAATGTGACTTCTCCTAGGATGACCATCAAATCAAGAACCAATAGGAGCGCAGAACCTGATGACGCATTTCGTGCGACAACATCAAATCACAATAGGGAACATGTCGAAAAGAGTCAGGTGAATGAAAAATGCCACCGCTTGTTTTTGTTGCTTGCTAAACGCTACCGTTGTGTCTGTGAATGCGGCTCACCGTTACCGAATGTGTCACGGATTGATGACGTAAAACTCAGTCCGTACCAGTCTCTTGCTTGCGTTCGTTTTTCGCGTCTGACTGTCGTACAGTCTGACATAATGACAACTGAGATCCTACTGTGTGACATGTATTACATCGGGGATCATGTTCGTACAGTCTGACAAGCAACATTTGCAGAGGATTTAGAAAAATCGCACAGTGTGCAGGACCCTTAAGAGCCATACCGCCAATCCAAACTGTATCAGGCCCTCCAGAAAAACGCGATTATGCGATCGCATGATTTAAAGCTACACTGTGTAACTTTTTTTGTTTATTCTTAGCTAAAAACACTTAGTTCTTTCAAAAATATATGTGCTCATTAATGTATATTTACTTCTTTCAAGTAATAAAGTATTCTCGTAAGTTTTTAATATGCCATTGAAAATACATACGGGTAAGGGGTTCGAATGGGGGTCGCCATGTTGCCTCTCCATCTTGAAAGTACATTAGCCAACGAGGGACATACCCGTAAATTCAAGCTTCGCCTTTCGCGTTTTAACACTCTGTAACGAGTAGGAAAATAGTGTGGCCCCTTTAAGAGCGTTCGCCCCGGTTGGAGCGCCTGCGGTCTGTGTGTGTGTGTGTACTGCGCCTCGAGTTCCCATGTGTGCGGATTATTTTCTGTCTTCTGTTGCTAACATTCATTTATTTTTGTTTTGTTGGGTAATGCTGTGGACTGAAGTGGAGTTTGTGCCGGACTCTTGTGGGGGGTTCCGCGGGGAATAAAGTGCGGGCTGCTTGATGTCAATCGCCTCCGTGTTTGCATCGACTCCAGTTGCGTTGAGTGAGCTATCCGTATTTTTCACCCGGACACACGCATTACAACTCGATGGCGAATGTGAAGAGGGGGATTGCTGGATCGAACTGGAAGCCATGTTAATCTTGGACTAAATCGGCCACCGTAGGAGTTAAAACGAAATCGGAATTGGGAGGAAAAGAAACTAATATTTACTGGATGGTCATATACCCTTTCACCGCTAGATGGGGGAAAATATCACACAGTGTAAGTTTAATGCATAATCAGCCAAAGTCCGCATATTTATGCGGGGGCCTCATTTTTTCAATTACGCCACACTTTCGCCGCATAAATTTCCGCGTGCAAAATATGCGGGCTAGCATGATTTCATAATCCCCGCATTTTTTTTGCAAAAAAGTCATATATATTAGCAGAAAGTTGAAAAATGTTCGTTTACTTCACACAAGAGCCGCCATTTCCCCCTATTGCCATGGGAACGTTTTAAAGTGGCGTAATTACCCGATGCCAACGTCATCAAAAAGCTGCAAACCCCCGTGGTGAAACCATAGATATCGGTGAAACCATGATGAAGCGCAAATTCCCATTTGCCAACAAAAATAACAGCAAAAGACGCGCAAAGCAGTTTCCCGGTGTGTTGACCGATTTCAAAACACAGAATCATGAAGCTTTGAAGCGTTATGAATCAGTGAGTCAATTCAGCGTTTCGGATCGCCAAAGTCACGTATTTCAGCAGTTTGACACGCGATCCGAATCATGAATCGACTCACTGATCCATAACGCTTTAAAGCTTCATGATGCTGTGTTTTGAAATCGGTCATCACTATATAAGTCGTTATTTTGTTTTTTTTTGCGCACAATAACTATTATTGTCGCTTCATAAAGTTATTGTAGAACCACTGTAGTGAGATGGACTTTGTAAAGACGTCTTTAGTGCCTTTTATGGGTCTTGAGAGTGTACATTGTGCCAATGGAGGCCTTTCTGAGCCATCGGATTTACACTAAAATATCTTCATTTGTGTTCTGAAGATGAACAGAGGTCTGACGGGTGTCCAACGACATGAGGGTCAGTCATTAATGACAGAATTTACATTTTTGGGTGAACTAACCCTTTAAGAGATTGCACTTTGTGCATAGGAAGCACTCAAATGTCTGTTTTGTGTAGCTACCTCTGTAAAACAGGAAGTTATTTATTCATTTTTTCAGAAGTTGTAGCATATTCCTTTTGTAACGCTACAGAACTTGTTTGACTCAATGTTTTGTAAATTTGAGCCATGTGTTTATTAAGGTCTTCAAAAAAACAAGATGAGAACTTAAATATTCCCAGCACTTTCTGTGATGTAGTGCTTTTTTTCTCTTTTTCATCAAACCGCAGTTTTTACAAGTTTCCGCAATTTCATTGCATAAAATTGCATAAATATCCCGCATTTTCCATCACATTTTTTAAGAAAACATGCCGCATAATCAAGGATTTTTGCCCGCAACAATCACAAAAAAAGCCGCATTTTTCTGGAAGGACTGCTGTATGCTAATAGTCAATCAATCCTCTTTGCCGATAGTGGTCCTGACTGAAGTGTGATTCATCAGTCTTTTTGTGTAGCACTAGCGCATACTGATGCCGTTTTATTCTTCTATAGAAACTTGCATCGTAGTCTGTAGTAGTCAATAGATATCATTATCGTACAGTCTACATGCACGCCGTACCCCTGTTTGATAGATCCATGTCACACAGTGTGATTTGTAGTGATCTTGTAGGATTGCTTAAATCATGCAGTGTATCCCGGGCTGAAGACCAGCAAACCAGCTTACATCTAAACTATATTTAACTAGGGCTAATTAAGCCTATAATTAGAGCTGGTAAACCATCAACAAACCAGCTTCCATGTTCCATAAAAAACACTTGAACACCTTAAACTGGCCATTCATATTTCATTTCATTGCTGTGCGCATGTGACCGCGGTGTCAATATCTCCAGGACATGTGTTTAATTAGGTGCGCATACCTGACCAGCACGTAATGAGTTCCTCACTTTTCATTAAAATCTCAAATTCCTCAGTTAAACTTTCAGACGAGACCTCAACTTTTTAATTAAATCTGGCACGATTCTGTTGTCTTATTTAGTCAAATAAGGACAATATGGAGAGGGCTGGTTATGATTGAGATGTCAGCCTAGATATGATGTCAGAGACCAACTGTTTTTCTGTTCTGAGCAGGATGACTACATCTGCCCGTTACTTGACTGAACGCGTGTGTTTTCAGGCCATATTTTCTCCGTTTGGGGTTTCACGGCACCACATGAATCCTCTAAAGATAGACTAGAACTTGCTTTCACAAAATCAGGCCCGTGGGGCGAGTCGTGCAGGATATCCAACATGTTTAAAGGGGACACTTTAAGAATAAAAACATGGATGATAGGTTGGCTCCATCCATCCATCCATCTTTGTCCGTCTGTCCATCCATCCATTCATCCATCCATCTGTCTTTATCAATCCATCCATCCATCCATCCATCCATCTGTCTTTATCCATCCATCCATCTGTCTTTATCTATCCATCCATCCATCCATCCATCTGTCTTTATCCATCCATCCATCCATCCATCTGTCTTTATCTATCCATCCATTCATCCATCCATCTGTCTTTATCAATCCATCCATCCATCCATCCATCCATCTGTCTTTATCCATCCATCCATCTGTCTTTATCTATCCATCCATCCATCCATCCATCTGTCTTTATCCATCCATCCATCCATCCATCTGTCTTTATCCATCCATCCATCCATCCATCCATCCATATCCATCCATCCATTCCGTCCATCCATCCGTCTTTATCCATCCATCCATCCATCCATCTGTCTTTGTCCATCCATCCATCCATTCATCCATCCATCTGTCTTTGTCCATCCATCCATTTACCCATCTGTCTTTGTCCATCCATCCATCCATCTATCCATCTGTCTTTGTCCGTCTGTCCGTCCATCTATCCATCCATCTACCCATCTGTCTTTGTCCGTCCGTCCGTCCGTCTGTCTGTCTGTCTGTCTGTCTATCTATCTATCTATCTATCTATCTATCTATCTATCTATCTATCTATCTATCTTTCTTTGTCCATCCATCCATCCATCCATCCATCCGTCTTTGTCCGTCTGTCCATCCATCCATCCATCCATCCGTCTTTGTCCATCTGTCCATCCATCCATCCATCCGTCTTTGTCCGTCTGTCCATCCATCCATCCATCCATCCATCCATCCATCCGTCTTTGTCCATCTGTCCATCCATCTACCCATCTGTCATTGTCCATCCATCCATCCATCCATCCAATCATCCATCCATCCATCTGTCTTTATCCATCCATCCATCCATCTGTCTTTATCCATCCATCCATCCATCTGTCTTTGTCCATCCATCCATCTGTCTTTCTGTCTTTGTCCATCCATCCATCTATCCATCTGTCTTTGTCCGTCCGTCTGTCCGTCCGTCCATCCATCCATCTGTCTTTTTGTCTTTGTCCATCCATCCATCCATCCATCCATCTACCCATCTGTCTTTGTCTGTCTGTCTGTCCGTCCGTCCGTCCGTCTATCTATCTGTCTTTGTCAATCCGTCCATCCATCCATCCATCCATCCGTCTTTGTCCGTCTGTCCATCCATCCATCCATTAATCCATCCATCTATCTGTATTTGTCCGTCTGTCCCTATCTATCTATCTATCTATCTATCTATCTATCTATCTATCTATCTATCTATCTATCTATCTATCTATCTATCTATCTATCTATCTATCTATCTATCTATCTATCTATCTATCTATCTATCTATCTATCTATCTATCTATCTATCTATCTATCTATCTATCTATCTATCTATCTATCTATCTATCTATCTATCTATCTATCTATCTTACACTCATGTCACTTTAATACACAGATCTAATACACACATGTGATTTCTTTCCCTGCTGTTTACGTTCACAGACATAACCGACTGTGTTTATGTGAACGCTGTGTTTTTGACATAAGCTTGTGTGTTTTTGACCGTTTAAGCACAATAAGACGTGAAAGAGAACTGAGTTTAATACTCACAGGACGCGCCGTCTGAAATCCAGCTTTCTGTGCGTGCTCAGAAAACCATAAATCAGAAGTTTAGAGATAAGCAGATAAAGCTTTCATGATGATGAAGAACTGCAATGTCATGAGCGTGATCACGATAGGGATGATCATCAAAACCAGACAGATCTTTTAGTTTTTGGAAGAGTATCTGAACTGTACAGGCTCCGCCTTCTTCTAGATAGGGGGTGGGAAGTAGCAGCTCATTTGCATTTAAAGAGACATGCACGGAAACAGCATGTTTTCCTTCCACTCAAAATGGGCTTCTTAATCACAAAGTTCTTAATGCTCATGATGTATTAAAATGTTAAAAAATGACAGAATTCTCCTGTGATGCATGTATTGTATATGCATGGTTAGTGAACAAATGAAATGAGAGTGTGCAGTTTAGTTTCTAAAAGTGCCCTTAAGCTGAATAAATGTGTGTGTGTGTGTCTGCTCAACAGATCGTTCCTAAATAGCTTCTTCGTCCCGCTGAACTTTGGTATCTCTCTTTCCATGGTTATCGCTGTTCTCCCTCCGCGCCGTCGTTCCCCTCGTCCCCACAGGGCAGGAGAGTAGACAGGCAGTTGTTTATCTGTTGTCCTTCATCTTTATGGCTTTATCAGGGAACAACAGAGTGAGACAGTGAGAGATAGAGAGAGAAATTACAGGAGTAGATTATGGCAAATTGCTAAATGAATAGAGTATTGCGCTGAGAGGAAGAGTGACGGGACGGAGAGAAAGAAAAAGCAAACATGTGGAGATATGAAAGATACAGAGGAGGGAGACTACAGGAGATGACCATGAGCCAAACCCGAGCGTTTATGAAGATGACAGAAGAGAGGCCGTCTGACCTTTAAGCCTTCATTAATCACAGCGCTAATGGGCAAACTGACTACGAAAAGGCCGTTCACACTCACAGCGATTTACAGACACAACATCACCAGAAGTCACTCATTTTCAGTG